>CM023358.1:39183434-39321814 GCA_013282895.1 Eriosoma lanigerum
ACATTTATAGTTTCTATATTTATATTATACAAATTTAAAAACTACTCCGTGGTAAGGGTCCATAAAAAATGTGTTCGCGGTCCGTATCTGAACTGCGGTCTACCAGTTGGTGACCTCTGACCTAGACACTTCCACGCTATGCCTTTGCTTACGAATTATAATTAAATATATCGATAAGTCGATAGTATATGAATAGCACGGCAGAACATTAGTGTTACTATCAATTCAAATATGAAAACAATCCAGATCAGGAATAAGATTACAAAAATACAAACATAGTTCTGTAAAATTAATGATTCAAATAAGTAGTTTTCTGGTCTTTTAGGTTTTACAATTGTGAATAGTCTATATTGTATATTTATTTATAAAGTTAATATATTAGTATTGCTAATATGATTTCTAAATTTGCATTTTATAATATTTCATAAGATATCAAGTTGTTGGGCATCTGAAAACTTCTAAATTAAATTCTGAAAAACAATTAACTGAATTTAAATCCAAATCTGATCAGTAATAGTTCAATTTAATTAAAATTATAACAAACAATAAATCTAATAAGTACGAGATATAATCTCGTATAATTTCACAAAATTATCTCAAACCTCTACATTTCAAATCTAATAAAATGTAGGTTTTTTTTATAATTTTCTAAATTGCTTTTTTTTACATTATTATACATATTTAAATATACAGGTATTATATCAGTATTGTATTGTATCAGTTATTTAAATGTTTAAATTAAACTGATAAAAGAATGATGAATATACACAGGGTAAGCTTAAGGCATAAGTGACGTAGGCCCAGGCCTACGGTAGTATGAAAAACAGCTTTTAAAGGGACAGCATGTTTCAGAATCATTTACTAAAAAATTTAAATTTTAGATTTTGTATCTTTAAAAGCAAGAAAATTAAATTTTTGATGTTAAGATTAAATTAATAAGAATTTTATTTGTAATTTTATACATATTTTATTGTATTTTGTATCTATCTATTTAGTACTTATTTATTCTTTAATATGATTTTTATTTTACCAATAGAAAAAAAAAGCCTGTTTTTCTGTTTATACAGGATAATAATGAACAAATAACAGGGGTAGCAAATTTAAATCTAGCCTACATATAAAATATCACTAGAGCCAGCCTTGAATATACAACAGAATTTCGTTGATATATACAAAATTAAGAGGATGTGACACCAAACGGTTTTTGTATCAAAATACATTTTTGTTCTACTAGTACATTCCTTTTATATGTCGTAGAAATGTAATTTTTACAAAATATGAAAGAAAAGATTAATTACTATGCCCGAGCGTGGAGTTTTTTATTAAATTCATTTTTAATTAATTTTGAAAATTTGAACAAATTTAAAAACGAGATATCTAAAAATAATGTCTTTATTATTTTTTATTGGCCACAATTTACATATTAAATAAATCCAATGTGTATGCTTACATCTAATTCAAATTAAATAACCATCTAGATATTTTTATCTAAATATCCTATAGGTACCATTAATTAATTATAATATTATAATCAATGTCTTTACTCATTATAGTTTTCAATAATTTACCAAATCTGTAGGTATTGGTCTAACTACTGCATTCCTAATCCCAAATCAATTAAATATAACTCATAATGTTCAATACAATTAAACTTCTAAATTTGTATTAATGTAGCTCAATGCTCAATTTTGACGAAAGTATTATAAATATGAAAGTGTTTATATTATGAAAAATTAATAGAATATCTTATACATTTTGAAAATAAAATGAGTAAATGAAAACATTTATAAAAAAAAGAACTCCATTATATTTGAGTTCATTGGAATAACTATGGTCTATCATCTTCAATTACAATGTTACTAATTACAACTAATTAACACTAATAACTACAATTTAAATTATAAATATATAAAGTTACAAAGTTATTTTTAACAGTGTCTCATCTATTTGTAATTGTCAAAGTAAAATGTATAAATAACAAAAATTAAAAAACGATAACGATAATCAATAATTTAATGGTATTTATAAAACACTATTTACTAAATAATAATTAATAATTAATTAAATATTATTTAGTTATTTACTATAGTGCAGAAATAAATACCATATATTTTAATGTGACATTTATAATATAATAATATAACAATACATACTAATAAAGGTTTATTTATTGTTTTAAGATTAGGTTAGGTTATTTAGGTTACTTCTAAGTTGTATATTTATTATTTATTTATTTTATTAAACGTATATATTATCAAACATCAATGACATTTTATATTTTATAAATTGATTCGTTCTTAGTAGAAATACAATTCACATAATATATATATATATATATATTTATAAATAAATATAAAAATTCAACATAGATAATGAATTGTACTCAACTTATTTAGTTTGCACTCTAACACCAGGACAACCTATTGTACAAATATTAGATTCAAAACCGTAAACTTTTAACTCTCGCATACATGTTTCTATTTTAGATTTGTGACAATTTGGAGGAATAAGACATATAGCATATCCGCCCATTCCAGCACCAGTTAACTTTGCATGGAGATCAAACTTTTTTAATATGGCCACGATAGCGTCTAATGTTTCATGAGATACACCCAATGACATCAGCAATCCTTGATTCATATCCATTAGAATCTAAAAAAAAATTATATTATTATTATATAAATAATAATTTATTTGTTACTTTAGAGAAAAAATGGAAACTGTATGGTATTTATAGATTTAGAATAGGCATATGATAGGAGTTCCAAGAGATTTTAAAGTTCACATTGAGGAAAAAAGAGTACCGAGGAAGTATATGAAAGTAATTGAATATATGTATGAGGGGGCAGTGATAAGAGTAAAGAAAATAAAGAGTGTGTGTGGAAAAATGAAAGATTTTAATGTAAGAGTTGATGTGCACTAAGGTTCAGTTTTGAGCCCTTACCTGTTCTCTCTGTAATAGATGAGATAACAAAAGAATTACAGGATGAGGTTTTATGGTGTATGATATTTATTGATGTAAAAGTAGCGAGAGTCCGGAGAAAGTTTATGAGTGTCTTGAACAGTGAAGAACAACGTTTGAAGGAAGAGGACTAAATATTAGTAGTAGTAAAACTGAGGTAATAGTGTATGATTTTGAAAGATGAGATCAAGAAATTTAAGAATCAAGAATTTGAGCAAGGCATATAATGAAGATAATATAGTGTGCAAGACTAATAGGTTCAAGTACTACGGATTAGTATTGCAAAATAATGGTAGTTCTGAGGAGAACATGAAAAATAGAATGAAGTATGGATCAATGAAGTTGAGTGAAACGTTGGGTGTACTGTGTGACAAGAGAATGCTGATAAGATTGAAAGGTAGGTATATTAATTATACTGCTATAAAGCAGTAGTGAGGCCAGTAATGCTGTAAGGGATTAGAATGTTGAGCAATGAATGAAAAAGTGGAACAGAGGATGACTATAGCGGAGATAAGAATTCTTAGATGGATGTATAGAGTAACTAGAGCAGATAGAATAAGAAATTAATACATTAAGGGAAGTGTAGGAGTCGCATCAATTGTGGGAAAAATGAAAGAGAATAAGCTGAAATAGTTTGGGAAAGTTATGAAGAGAGATGATTTAGAGGCAATGAGTTGTTATTGAAATGAATGTTAAAGGTAGGAGAGAGAGAAAGACCAATGAAGAGGTAGATAGATGGAATTGAGAGTGATATGAAGATAGCTGATTTGAATAGACAAGGTGATTAAAATCTATGGTGTTGTAGAACTAGGGTAGCTGACTCTATATAGTTGGGAAGTAATTTACTTTGCTTTACTGCAAAGAAAAATATATAAATAAAAATTAAATAAGTACTAACTTGCAATACATTAATTTGTTGGAGTTCTTCTTGTGGATTTTGAGCTATATGATCAATTGCATTAGCAGCTGCATTAACAATGTGCCCTATGGAATTAAAAATACCATCAAGAATCGGTTGATAAATGTCATCATTGTACTTGGTCTGAACAATTTTAACTACATTTCCCGTAGATCTTTCAACACCTAAAGAAATGTTATACATTTAGTAATATTATGTTATAATTTATATATATATATGTTACTGGTAATATGTGTTATTCACCCTAGACATATAAAATGACGTATGAATTTAGGCATTGTGTTAAAAACATAATTTTGGTATAAAATAACTTTATATATATTTCTTAGGCATTTTATAGAATGTCTAATCAAATTTGGGCAATATTTATTTATCTCACATATTAGAAATACCGACAGAATTAGATTATGATTAATTAAAAGTAGGTAGTTAACCTATTTTACGTTGATATCTATATTTTAACTTTTAAATGTTACATATAATTCATTAGTCGATTAGTATGTTAACAATTTATTTAGTATATTTAGTTTCAAAAAGTATTACTAGATTAGGTACCATCTGAAAAGAAAACATTGTGATCTGTTGTTAATCAGTAATTGACAGATAGTGAGCAAAAATTTACAAAATATATCTACATGTAAAACAAAGTATCAAAGAAAAAAATGTTTATATGTTAAAAACAATGTATTGTCATTATAGTTTACTTGTTGTTACAAATAATAGTATAACTACTAATTTAAAATATGTAATTAGTATATTAATATTATTGTTATAATTAAATTGTTAACAAGAACATTAAGTGATTTTAACACTTTGCTTAAATTTCTAGGTAGTCTAGTAAATCTAAACAAAGATTATGTTTTTTAATACATTGCATAAAATCATCCATCAATTTATATAATTACTAAATGCATTAATCCAAAATAAAGACCTTTTAATTTATTAGGTTCTACAATATTGTATTATAATTAGTTGTTAGAGTTTTAAACAAACCTGAGTATATCAAAAGAATTTTTAATTCAGGTGCTTCCAATAATTTATAGCTATTAAGTTTTGTGTACTGAACCATAGTACCATATGTGCAAATAGTATTATCTAATCCTGACGATTTTGTATGAATAAAATTTTCTGCTAATAAAGCCCATCTATTTATTAAACATTTTTCCTAAAATATAAAATCAAGCAAAACGTATTTAATAATTTAGTATTTAAATTGACAAAAATACAAATATATAGAAAAAAAATTGATTTATAGAATAAATAAAAATCAAGCTTTAAAAACTAATATTTACAAAAAAGTATTACCCCATCACTAAATGTTAAGTTGTCCTGAGTAAATGGTTCAATGATTAACATATTGTCACCGCTTTGTGAATGAAAGTCATCTAACAATGGGTCAAATTGTATTTCTACATTGGAATTAATTTTAAATTTTACATAAGATAAACAAGCTGCCACCAAAGAAACACAGTAAGAAGCTGAGCTACCAGTTCCAGCACCCAACTTCAATGCAGATTTTATTTCAATGGTGAAAGAAACATTCTTCAACTGTTTCATATAACATGTTAGAATTCCTCCAAAAATAAAGTGTAATACAGTGAGAGTTTTCTTTTCATTTCCAAATATTGTATCTAATTCATTCAAAAATTGTTCATTTTTGTTTAACTTGTTTAATGTTTCTTGAAAATATACAGTAGGTGAAAATGTCAATTTTGCATCCAAATGAATAGTCAACATTCCAGAATAGTTTATAAGTGGTAAAAGAATTCGACATGGTACAGTATTTAAATCTTGGTTATTACAGTAACTTTCAGTAAATGATAATATGGTATGTTGATCAATTGCGCAAGCAATTGCTGGTTTTCCATAAACGACACTATGTTCACCAAAAAGAATTATTTTCCCAGGTGCTGTTACTTCAAACTGTATGTTTGAATTCATTTTTGTTTTTAAAATAAATGTTAAATTGTTTTGTTTAAACAATATATACTGTTTTCCAGGTTCAATAGAATTATATACAAAGTAATTAATTTTTATTTATATTGTTCCATTGTTCTATTGTTAAGGTTTTCTGTGAAAAAGCATGTATTTCTTTTAATTCTTCAGCTAGTACTTCATTCACCATTCTAAAAAAAAACATAATTAGGATACATAAATTAATAAACTATAGTATATTGTAATTTATTATTAATTAGAAATCAACATATAGTATTATATATAGATATTTTATTATTATAAAATAATATAATTACTTAAGTATATATTTTTATAATTACTAATTACTTATGTATTTATAAACAAAATAACCAGAATGTAATAAGCTAAAACTAAACTTTCCATTTTAATTTAATTATTATTTTAAATTTACAAAGTTAAATTATATTAAATAAAGGAAATAAGTATATTACAGTAAAATAATTTAAGTAAAAAATATAAATAACAACTTGACTGACTATAAATTATTTGAATAATAAATAAAAATATATTTTATTGTTATCTGTGGCAATTTTTTTAGACCTTATTAATTTAAAATATTGACCTTTAATGACCAATGATAAAATAATTATTTTAAACATTAAACAGAGGTATTATCAATAATTGCTTCATCTTTGTATTATAAATGTGTTATATATATATGTTCATCTTCATATTATATTACACTGATATTTTATTAAAATAAATATTAATAATAATAATCATTTAATTTATAAGTTATTTAAAATTACATAATTATAACACAGTATAGAAAAACAACTAAATATTGAAAAAATTCATAATATAGGATGCTAGATGTGCTTTCTAATTATTTAAAAAATTAATTAATTTTTTTGTACTTAAATCATATAAAAATTAAAAGTGAAAATTATTTATATTATCAATTATTTTATTACAATGACAGACTAATAGATATAATATTGATATCTCCTAATAGTAAATAACATAATTTTATTATAAATATAATTTATATATATTTTTTATTCTTCCATAATATAAATAATCTAATTTTAATACTTACAAAATTGAGTAATAATTTAATTCAGATAACATAAATATCAATACAATAAAGGAAAGAATATATAATCAATATTTAATATAGATTATATTATGATAATTTATATTCAGAGGCAAATCCAGAGAATAGTTATAGGGGGGAAAAATTGACAAAGCACATTATAGATGGCCAGATGGGTACATTTATATACTTATAATTCATATATTATATTTCCTATTACAAAAAAAATATATTTATTTTGATATAAGATTTCTATAGGGGAATACCTGAGTCTGTTTATATTGTACCTATATTATTTTCTAAGAATTATAGTACTATGACACAAACAAGTTTTAAATATCTACTTAAAAGTATAATGAATATAGGTCATACATTATTATACAATATGTTAATTATTATAATTTTGTTTAAATTAATTTACATTCATTTATTAATAAACTACATACACCAATAACTAAACACATAAATTTTAAAAAATAAAGGGAAGAAAATAAACACTAAATTAAAATATATAGTATGATTTACAACAATTAGACATTTTATACTTGGCTTATGTTTATAGATAATATAAATAATTTAAAATTGTATTTTATTTTATTTTTGTTTTGTATTATTTATTATAGTATTTTATGATACCTAAAATTAATACCTATAACTTACATTGACATTTATCTTGACGTTGTATCTTAATTCTTTTATATTTATAAACTAGATATAAACTTACTCTATGAAAAACAATTACTTGTGTAATATAAATAAAAATACTAACCGATGACGTTGTAACAATGTTTTACCAACAAACTTATCAGATACAATAATTACACTAAACTTGGCACCACATCCATCAGAATCATCATTGACAGACTAAAAAAATAGATATTTAATATATTAAAATACAAAAAATACTTTTATATACAAATGAATGTAAATATGATTACAAATGTAAGGCTAATTTAATAAGGAATAATGTAAACATTTTTTTTTTTGTTACATAGGTATTTTATTAATGATAACCTAATAATGGTTTTATTTTTTTTACTAAAACCCAAACAGTTTCTTTGAATTTGTATTTATATAACAATATTTGGTATATATTATAATACTAATAAGTATAAAATATATTATTTTATTAAAGTAATTATTTGTTAATAAAAATTGATTTTATGATTTATTAATATTTAATACAATATATATTTCTAAAAGACAAACACTTCCAAATACTGTTTATGTTTATAATTAGTTAGGTAAATTATTTTATAATTATTCAAGATAAGTTGTTTTTTCTAATATAAGATCCATCTCTATTCTCTATGTAAATGGTCTATGACCGGTTGAAAGCATAAGCTTTAAAATTGGGTCGTCTTCTTTTTAAAAATTAAGATTATAAAATATTAAAATTATAATAGGCACACACATTTAGCTAAAAAAAAAATGGCTTGATAATCATAAAGGTGAAAAGTAAAATGAAGACCACTGGTATACATGGTTATGTATAATTGAAAAAAATTTAAGATTTTATTCATTTACCATACACAGCCATTGGGAGTACTTGATTTAAAAATGTTACTTAATTTTACACTAAACATTATAATTTAGTATAAAATAATTATTATTTTATTAACTATGACTTAAATAAGAATCTTTTGGGAATTTGGGAGAACTCTTTATAAATAATATAATTATGATGCATTGTATCATGTACAATCATATTTATGTTTGATAATTTAATAATTCAATTTTAGATTTAAATCTATATCCTCAATTTTCAATTAATTTTTGTAAATTAAAAACCATATTAAGAAACTAAAATATAATAATAATTGTATACTTAAATAAGTTTGGTAATAACATATAATAATATTATACACTTCTATAATATAATATAAAATGTGCTAAAAAAAAAAATTAACTTTAAAGAAACCAACATTTAAATAAAAAAAAAAATTAGCAGTTTTACATCTTCTTATTCCCTTCTAGGGCGTGTGATACTTGGATCACCAAAGGGTCACATACCAAAGGGTCAATAATTCTTGGTTGATTAGAAGTTTACCAACATTTACATATTGTTCTAATATTATAAATATAACATAATAAATTCATATTTTAAAAATTACTTGAAAATTGTATACCTAGTATGTCATATAATTAAAATAACAAGTATTTTATAATTAAAACATTATTATTATTTATTTTTTATAAAACAAATATTTTACTTAATTAAATAAATACCTAATTAGTACATATTAAAAAATATACTTAACTAAACTATCACATAATTTAATAAATTAAATATCAACATGTTTATTCAAAATAAAATCAATACATTTTATAATATTACATAAATTATAAAGTACAAAAATGAAATAACAATTATTTAATAAAAATAAATACCTATATACTAAAAAAATAATTACTATATTAAAATGTATGTATTTAAGTTATACATAAGTGTATAGTACAAATAATTTATTAACTTTAAATAACTTATAAATAGGTATATTTAATATTTCTATAAATTTAAAACATTATTCTACTTTTAATAAAGTTTCTTTTTTGGAACATTCAACATTAATTGATTAAAATTAAAATATATTAAAAATGCAATAAAATGTATACAACTATAACTAGATATAATTAAAGGCCACAAATATGGATATTTTTGTGGTGGTTTAAATACCATGAAACAAAAATTTAATACAATACATCCCAATAATGATATGTTGCGTAACAAGTATAATTTTGTTGATTTTCTTTGTTTTGTTATACATTTTTCTATATTATTGCACACTACAAAATAAATTATTGAAAGAGAAATGAATGGAATTACTAAATTATCTTTGACCAATAATGGGAGCATGCTAAACGTTGTTATAGACATAAACCAAGTACATATAAATATATTATGAGGAGAATACATTAAAACTGGTATTGCAGCCAAAAGTATGCTTTTTTCATGAACTTGAAAAGAAAATAAAAAAAATGACAATGAACAATTAATCAATGAAAGTAAAAATTTGATTTTAGTAGGATTAATAAAAAGATCTAGACACGTAGGCAACACTGAAATCAATGTCATTAATAGGCATAAAGTAGCCATAATTTGATTATCAATACTTCTTAATTTATATAAAACGTTAATTAAACACCATACATTGGAAACTTTATCTTCAAAAACACCTCGTTCTAATGGAAAAATTCTATGTATAACTTGAAATATTTGTTTCGGATCATTTATAAACGGTGCCCATAATAATATGAATGAAAGTGTAACAGTCAATACAAGAATAGATATTTGTCTTAAGACTAGGATAAATGAAAATTTTTTATAGGTTTCGTAAACAAATCCAATATAATAAAAGAAAAAAGGTAAAGCATGGTATAGTTCCATTTGTTTATAGTTTAAGGCCATGCTAAAAAAAACACAAGTAAGGACAGTTTTGTCTGTATACATACTAGCAACACTTGCTACAAATAAACCAAGAGAAACACAGTTATATTGAAAATGCCCATGATCTATTAATATCAATCCAGGGTATAATATTGTTATAGCAATAGCTGTTATTCGACTTATTTGGTAATTACATTTAATTTTGAAAAATTCATAGAAAAACCAATAAACTGCTGGAATAAATATTATCAAGTCAACTATAAGTACTGAATATCTCATAAGTAGTTGATGAAATTTTGACTCAAAACCTCTAGATGTATGAAGCTGTACAGACTCTGGTAGAATTTTATTGAACACTAAACCATTTACATAACTATGGTAAGCTGTTAAAGGTGGATAATCAAGGCCCCAATATAATAAATCATTATCAGATGAATTAAAATACCATTGACCGATTGGTAGAGAAATTGTTACTTCCATCCAATGCCGTTGGGCTTCATAATCACCAAACATTGGAGATTTTGATTTTCCAGAATAGTCATGTAAACCGACAAACCATCGAAATAATACAGCAAGCATAAAGATAATTTTTTCATCAAGAACTGTTTTCAAGTATACGGGTATTAAATGTTTGTAAGTCATTGTATTACAATATAAACTCATAAACCAAAATGAGATACCAGTTTTCACGAAAAACGATGTTGTTCTGGAAAAAGAAAAAATGGATATTGTAAATAACACCAAAATGTTTATTTTACATAAAAAATTCCAAATAAAATATAATTGATTCATTATTTTGAATTTAATAATCAAAATTATCTATATAATGATTGGCATTAATTACTTATTTTATTTTTATAAATTGATTGTTTAGCTTTTTTTACCACAGTATCTTCCAAAAATTATAACTCGAACCCAAATTTATATACAAAACAACACATTTTCATAAATAAAATACAATATATATAAATTAAATTATTTATTTATATTTTATAAAAGAATTATATAATAATTATTATAAAATTATGTTTATACATAAATAACTTATTTTTAATGCCAGGAATATTACACCTTCAAATATTTTTTACTAATATAGTAACATAATATCATAGTTTGTATGTATAATGATTAGTTAGCAGTATTATTAGCTAATTCAATAACCTTTTTTTAAACATGTGAGAATTTAAAATATTAAAAAATACATCAATATGTACTAATAGACTAAAACCGTAATAAAAAAGTAGTAATTTATCATTTTTAGACCTTTTACTTAATTACATTTTTGTATATGAATTTAAAAAAAAACTAATAACAAAATCAGTATAATAAAAAGTACAAAATATATTTTAAATCATTAATTTTTCCATACGAATTAATTTTATATAACTGTTTCATTAATTTTAAACTATCATTAAATATACACAAAATAATAATAATAATAATAAAAAAATCATAATTAGTTAATTATTAACATTTGTAACTTTAGATTTTTTTTTTTTAGGCTTAACTGTTATGGCTGATCGTACTTTAAATACTGCTTCACAAGTAGTGCAAATAGGACTTATTTTACAATAAATAGTTAAACATAATGAACACACGAATCCAATTGCTGTTAAGGTACCATGACAAAAACAAAAAGGTCTGAAATCTAGTTGTGGTGCTAATGGTATAACTAATTTTTTTCTAGAAGACGGTTCTGTCAAAAATATCCATTGTAAATACAATAATAAACCTTCCAATTTAGGCATACGGAAATATGAACCTTCAGTGATATAACATGCTTGTTTTAGTAATGTAACATCATGTGTAAGACTACATGCATCAATTGCTACATTTTGTTTCTGTGCTGTAAAAAATGTATTCATGCAACGTATGTATTTATCCCCTTCATTATCACAGCCAGATATAATTAATATTCTTGAATTCATTGTTTCACCTGGTAATAAATTATTTTGTAATCTGTTTATATAACATAGTGCCTTAGCACAAGATGCCCCAAAAACCGTGTCTCTAGACATGTGTGGCTCTTCAGCTGCATCTCTAAGAAATTTCATTATGTTAAATTTGATAGAACGATCTATGTGACTGAATAATTCATATTGGCTTCCACCCATTTTACAACTACTAACAGTTTTCTTTTTGAAGTCTAGTTCATCTTGATCAGAATATATAAAGTCACAACTATTTGGATCAGATGCAAGAACTGCAACTTTATTATGTGTACGAAGCATGAGATGAGAATTAGCAAAAGCAACAACAGAACATAATATAGATGATAATTTTATTTCTCCATTAAGTAACGTATCTTGAGCAGGATTAACATCAAGAATTATCACCAGAAGACTTGAAATAATTTTTTTTGGAGTTTCAAATTGCATTTTGTTTGCATACACTATTAACTCGAAAACAAGTTCAATAACACTAAGTATAGTATGAAACTGAAATATGAATTATAGTTTAAACTAATGTACAATAACTTATTTATATTCCATACGCATTGTATGATATCTATAATTTTAAATATACCATTTTTCTCTATATAATATAAATTATAAAATAGGTTTACAAAATCCCGCGTTGCCGAGTGGCGGATGTCTTTTGGCAACTACACTCGCACTGCCGTAATCCGTAACCAGAAACGGACTACACTACAACAGTACTACTAACTACAGTTGTTCACATTTGTTTAAAATATAGTAAAATAAAATCACAGATATTAGTAGAATAGAATAAATAAATAAATAATCAAAACTTTTTAATATTATACAGGTTATATTAAGATTTATTATTTTATATTATTCCTGATAATATATTCTAACGTCTTTGGAAAATATTACTTATACCAATTACCAGAACCTCAGTAACATTATTTCAATATACGTTTACGCTTCTTAGGAATTTTCAGAAATTGACATAAAATAAAGGAAATAAATAATAATTATAAAAATATAAAATTAAAAATAGCTATTTAAACGAAATCGAAATTACTTCTATACAAATTACAAATTATAGAATTTAATATTAATTTATTTAATACTAAAATTGTAATGATGATATATAATTTTCCTAGCAATCACTTATGTGTAAATTATTGAAAAATGAAAATCTTCATATTTTCATAAAATATTAATTATAAATAATTATTAATGTCTATAGTACAATAATTTAAATAATTGCTGCTTAAATACTAATTTATTTATTTTATATTTATTATACATTTAAAATCAAACAAAAATAATTATTTAATAGGTAAATAAAGTTTAAAATAAATGGGTTTATATAAATGGATAATAAATAATACTATTTTATAAATACTAAAGTATGTCAGGTATATTATATTTATATTGTAAAAAATTGTTTTTATAAAAATCACATTTAAATATTATAACAATTTTACTTACCACGTACGCAGCGTCAAGTGTGTCTGTTAATTTAGATTTCAAAAAATGTTCACTAATGGTCATTACAGCAAGTAATACAAAATATAATAAAATAAAACCCAATAATTTGTGAAGGTGAATATCTATTTAATAGATTAATTAATAAATAATGGACAATTGGAAATTAAATAAAAACAATGGTTTTAATGAAATACTAATTAAGACTAAAAAATAATAATAATCGCAATTCGCAATAATGGCTAGTAGTAGTAATAGTATAAATCAATACAGAATGCAATTAAAATTTAAAATCACAAATCTCGTAAATTTTAATCTTCATTTTATCGCAAAACTGTAGAAAAGTAGTTGTAGACTGAAGAGCAAAAGAAATCGTGAGTTCGATAGTAATATCAATGGTAATATTTTATAAGAAAACAGGGAGGATATAAAATATATTGATAACAATTTGACCAAATAATATACTATATTATCTATACACAAAACCACAAATCACACCGGTTACATTTTAAACGGGCAGTGGGCACACTATCAACAATATCAACATAGATTATAAATTTTTAATATATTACATTATTATTTATTAGTAACACATGTAATTACACTTTCATCTGTTCTGTGGTACCAAACTGCTAAATAGTACATGACAAAATAAATATTTCGTGATGTATTAGTACTTTATTTTTAGGAGATATATCTACGAGTTTATGCCCATGTTTCCGCGATCAAATATAGCTATTAGCTAATACAAACTGACATCTGGCATTATATAAAATAATTTCTTATATCATGGTATCTAGAACTTTAGAAGATTTAATACATTTTTATGAAGCTATAAAAAAAAGTCTATAATGATTAATAGATCCATTCTTCCCTGTTCAATTTAAGATTAAAATCGTGTTATCTGTATAGTGACACCACACAGTACAGTTCACTTTAATTTTATGATTACTTGAATAGTTTGTATCTATGTTTATTTAATAAATAAATAGTATGAAAATATTAACTATGAAGATATTATACTATGCAATTAGAAATTATTCAAAATTGTTTTTGTTAAAAAGACATTCCAAACAAAAAATGTTTGTAGGTATTCATAGCAAAATATTTAAAATTAGTACAACTGAATATAGCAATACAACATCCGGAGAACTATGCATTATTAAATCATTAGATAATTTAAAAGTTAAATACAAAAATCAATTCACATGTGTTTTGACAAAATGTAATTTTTGCAATAATCTGTCCTTATATATCAATAAAATAACTGGTAAGTATAAACTAAGACATACGTAATTAAAGTAAACAAATATGTGGGTATTGTAAAATTTAACTTTAAATATTTTTAGGTTGGTGTATTTGTACACATTGTTTAAGATACGGTGATTGGTCTACCTATAAGTTTCACATTCATATGAATCATAAAGAAGTTTCAATTCCTGCTCCTAAGATATTTGAATCTGGAAAATATTTTATGGATATGACTAATACTTTAATACATTTTAAGTCATTAGAAACTATCAGTAAAAAAAATATTTTAAAACTTCTTAATATGGAGGTAATACTATTTAAATTATAATGATTTTATATGAGTCTATAAATTAATATACAGTATTATGTACCTACTAAAAATTAAGTATCAAATAATAAAGTTTGATGAAAATATCTATTAAATACTCATGAACACTATTTTTATTTAATTTGAAATTGTATTAAGTTGTAATTTTGTATAGGTTATTATTTTAATACATATTAATTAAAATCTATTTTTAAATAGACAATAAAAATATAAAACAGAATATTTAAAATTATTTAATTAGACAATTACATTTTTTATAAACACGGTATTAATAAACTAAACTATTCTATACAATATTTTCTGTCTGTATTATAATAGTTTACTCAAAAAATAATATAATTCTTAAACAAACAATATTATTTTATATAATATATTTATTTTTTAGTTAAGTTATTATACTTAATAATCAAAATACCTTTTTAATACAAATCATTTTTTCTTCACTTATATACATTTAATTCTTAGTAAATTAAAATCTAAATTAAAAAATGTATTACTACAAATATAATACTTATTTTGCAGAGATTACAAATACAATACCTTGATCGTATTCCAGGCTTATATGTCAACTCAGAATGTAACACTCTGTACTTAACTTTGACACTTAGCAATAAAACAATTGTGGGATACAAAGAAATTAAACTGAATAATCTCGATCAATTTACTGCACCAGATGACTGTTGTTGGGGAATTGCTCATGTTCCTCCATCAACAACAAAACATAGTTCAAGTGCTATTATTATTGATGATTTTAAACATTTATTAGTATTAGCTGGTCATCTATCATCCTATCACATTATATGTGTACCACATGGTATTTACTTTCTCATATTTTATTTTATTACTAACTAATGAAAGTTGTATTCAGGATTTTTAAAGATCTTTTAAAACTGTGGTTGAATTTATAATTATATAATAACAGTAACAATAGTGAAATAATTTTTTTTAGTAATTTACCTAAAGTGTTACTTTAACACTTTATTGTTAATTTAAATAAATATTATTTAAATTATTTAATAATGTTAAAAACACCTAATAAATAACATTTTGTAACAACTATCTTCTTTAAATTTATATTTTTATTTTAAAATGTATAATAATAGTTAATCTAAATATATATATTGAAATATTTTTTAGGTCTACGAAAATTACCACAAGAACTACTACCTTCATTGGAGCATTATGATAAATTAATTTTATGGTTTGGTAATGATCAAATTGCATGGAACTCAGCAAGGACATTTGCTAAGAAATTGATGGAAAATCGATGTTATTTTATAAGGCCTACTAATGATCAACCATCACCTTATTTAGCTTATAAGCTTGGTTTAAATATTGAACAAATTATTAAAACAGCAGATAAAATGGTTCATCCTAGTATAATTCAATTTTCGACAATACGTAATGAAGTGTATGCTGAATTACAAAATTATGATAAGGTTTTTCTTAAATATTAATAGTAATATTAACTGAGAATTTGTAAAATATTGAAAAACTATATATATATATATATATAGACTCTTGGAATAAAATGGACAAGATTTCCAATATTAAATACAATTATTGGAGGTCATCGTCGTGGAGAACTTACAATATTAACGGGTCCAACAGGATCTGGAAAAACAACTTTTATGAGTGAATATTCGCTTGATCTAGCTGAACAAGGTGTAAGTATAATAATTTTATGATTATTTATTTACTATTTGTTTAATAACAATTATTGTCATTATATACTATCTAGCTAATGTACAAGTAATGTTTTATCCATAGTTGCCAACATTATGGGGAAGTTTTGAAATACGTAACCAACGATTAGCAAAAATTATGCTTCAACAATTCGCTAAAGAACCTGTACACCTTAATTTAGACATATTTGACAACTTAGCAGATAAATTTGAAAAGCTTCCGTTGTATTTTATGACATTTCATGGTCCTCAACCACTTAATATGGTGATGGATGTAAGTTATATGTAATATGTTATTTATAAAAAAAATATTTAAAGCTAAATAAATATAATTACAATTTATATTGAAATTCTGTAATATCAGGCTGTAGTAAATGCTGTTTATGTACATGATATTGGACATGTGATTATTGATAATGTACAATTTATGATGGGCATTGGTACTAAATATGATATGGGTGCAGAACGATTTTGGCAACAAGATTCGATAATAGCAGAATTTAGACGGTTTGCTACATACTCAAACTGTCATGTAACATTAGTTATGCACCCAAGAAAAGAAAAAGATGTCGAACAACTATCTATTAGTTCTATTTTTGGGACAGCTAAAGCAACTCAAGAAGCGGATAATATTATTCTAATACAAAATAAAACTCTAGAATCTTTACAGATAAAAAAATATTTACAGGTAAATTAAATGTATTAGGTTAGGTTTGTGATATCACAAAATATGAAAATATATTCAAAATAAACTGAATGTATTAAATTAATTAATTTTAATTATTAACTTCGAAAAAAATAATATAATATTGTTTTATTACAATTACCAACATTCTAAAATTAATATTAAATAATATATTATGTAATTTTATTTTATTATATAATATGAATATATATGTATTTTTCAGATATCCAAAAATCGATACAATGGTAATCTTGGAGTTATGCCTTTAGAATTCAATAAACATAGTTTAAGTTTTTCTCAAAAAAAGAATAAATAATGTCATTTTTATAAATAAATGTTTAATTATTTAAATAAACATTGGTTCTTAAATGTTATTCCTTCCTTTCTTCTAAGAAATTAGTTGGTAGTGAAAGGATATTGTCTTGTATTATAATTAAGTAATTTATTTTTATTGATACATTCTTGCATTTGAAAAAAGGGTACTCATTGGTCATAGGTACTAATTTGTATTAATGATTTTGTACAATATAATACCTATATAACTAATATTACCTAAACCTATAAATTAATATTTTTTTAATAATTGTAGATTTATGATGTAATTGATTAATTATTAATTCTATGTTTTCTTCACCTTACCCAACTATATTAGATTGGCCACCTTAGTGCCAGACCTCCATAGATTTTGATCACCTACATCTCGTCCATTCCAACCAGTTACATTCATATCACTGTCAATTTCATTTACCCATCTGGCCATCTCTTCATTGGTCTTCTTCTCCTCTTCCTACCATCAACATTTATTTTAATAATAACTCACTGCCTCTGAATTATTACTTCTCATATCATGCCCAAACCATCTTATAAAAATAAAACAATGAACTCTTTATTTTTTAAGTTATTGAAGATATCTATTTTAAAGAGTATAATTATATGAAAATTTTGTCGATCCCTTAATTTAATCAAGATTTCGATTTTTAGACATTCTTTTAATTATTGGAAAAATCATATTTCTGATATATTGCTTGAATTGGAAAAATAAAAGAAGAAGGACTATAATATAAGACTTTGTAAAAAGTAGCATCCTTTGCAATGATTGAATTCAATTTAATCCATGTGGATTTAAAAAATTAAAAAGGGTACACTAAACAATTTTAATAAAAGAGGTACATCATGTCCACACATCGACTTGTCAACTCAAGCATTATGATATGGATGGAAACTGAATACTGGATAGGTTAGATTCATCAATATATGATAAGTAATATACGATAATAATTTATATAATTTATAATAATATAATTTGTTTTCCCGTGAAATTAATGCAAGATATCATCATAACTAATTTCTATTAATTTGTGTAAATAATTATAATGTTTATATATCCCAAATTATCCCATTTTATATGAAATTACGTACCCAAATGGATGAATGCATAGTACTAGTAGCCAGTAGGTACCCGTATAAAGTATTAAAGTCAAACCCAATTTCATCAAATCTATAAACTTAACTTTAAGGCAAACAATTATATCAAAATTTAGACCTGATTGTATATACATTATACATAATTTTTATATTTTAAGATATGTTTATAATATCTCTATAAGGGCAGTTGGCACAGACACACATCCCCTGTGCTTTAATTATAAATAAATAAATAATTATTTTTAATTAATTAATTATTAATTTGTATATGATATAATAAAATTTGTATATTCGTAAGTCATAAAAATTTCTACTTGCATTTCATCCGGTTTTCCATTTAAATACATGATGGCCAATGCATAAAACTGTTGTCTCCATAATGTCCAGATACTTTACATGTCATTTTACGCGGTTTTGCATTAGGTTTTAGATTATCTCCACTGATTTGATTGTCTTAAACGCCATTTAAATATTTAATACATCTGTTTCATTCAATGTTAAAGAAACGGGGCTAAATATAAATATTATTTTATTTGACACTAGAATTTAAAAAGAAAAAATCTGCGTGGAGTAGTGAATAAATAGGTGTTTATGATTTGGAAGGATACAAAAAATATTTTATATTTAAAATGTTCAAATTATTTTAATATTTAGGTCCTTAAAAGTTTGAAAAAAATTGCGAGGGGAGTTCGTAATGACGTGTTTATGATTTGCGTAGATACAAAAAATTTACTTTATATTCAAAATTTATCTTAACCTAAATCCTTTCTTACTAAAAAAACTATTTACGTCGATGAATATATATTATACATACACAGTGTTTGAATTGGAAAAATAAAAGAAGAGCGACTATAATATAGGACTTCGTAAAAAGTAGAATTCCTTACAATGATTAATTTCAATCTAAACTGTGTGGATTTAAAAAATTATAGGGTTTACTAAACGATTTTAAAAAATACGTACATCATCTCCACACGTCACCCTGCCAATTCAAGCACTGATTATGAATTATGGTACAGGTGAAAATTGAATACTCGATAGGTTTGATTCATCAAAAATGAAATTAATACAAGATATTATCAACACTAATTTCTACTAGTTGTTTATAAATAATAATAATGAATATTATACATTAATATAGTATATAACATATTTAATAAATTAGCCCATTTTTAATGAAATTACGTACCTAAATCGCTAAATGAATAAATGTATGCATAATAGTACTGAAATTAAATCAAACTCAACTTCATCAAAACATTCAAAACTAAGAAGTTATAATTTAAACAAAAGTGGGAAGGTCAATTGTGGACGTTCCTCCTTGGTTCCTTTAATCCTCGGAGAAATTAGTGGCTTATTATACTTAAGATTTGAATGCAATGATATTACATTAGAAAATACGATTCTGAGCGAAATTCAATATATTATAATATACTATACTTATAATCCATTCCAAAATTTTACCACATGTATAAATTACGAATGTAAATATTTAAAATAAATTTCAATTCCTACGATCTAAACTTAATTAGTTATCAAAACAAAACAAAATTAAAATAATGAAACCATAATTTTGTCAATTTTCAAGAACTTTCATTTTAAAATCTTATAAAAAATATTTGTCAGTTACGATTATCAAAATATTTTGTAAAAAGATTAAGTAGTATATGTCTAGATTTCGATAAAATTTTCAAACCGATAAACCAAAAATTGCAAGAAATATTAAACATTTTTGGAAAAAATGTAAAAACTCCAAACTTAGAAAATCAACCAATCGATTCTAAATTTTTTCCTTTAATGAAGTATATCTAAGTAAATACTTAAAAAAAATTTCAAGACATTACGATTAAAACTCAATTAGTTATCAGGAAATTAAAAATTTTAAATTTCAGAAACCGTAATTTTGCCATTTTTTGGTAGTTTTTCTTCTCCCAAGGAAAAACTTTTAAGAAATTCGAAAAATGAACTAAATAAAGTACAAACTAGATTCAATTTAATACCGAAAGCATACCCTATTCATGATAATCGGACCATTATGTCTACCCGAAAAAGAGTCTTCATACATAAAAAAAAAAATCTTTATAACACCAATACATTCTTCGCTTTGCTCAGAATCTAGAACGATTATATTAAAATTTAGACTTAATTTGATCTGATTGTATATACTATATACATTATAGTATTATACATACTTATTATGTTTTAAGACTCGCTTATAATATCTTTATAACAGAACAGACACATCCCTTGTGCTTAAATTCTAATATACTAATGTGTATTTGTGTATATAATTATAATAAAATGATCTTTATATCTTTCTTTTTTAAATACATAACTATGTATCTCCTATGATTCATATCTACATTAGATTTTGGAATACATTTTATTTTTATATTGCATTAACTGATTTATTTTAACTTTTGCTAACGTAAATGCATCTAGGTATATTATTCATATATTCATAATGTCATAAAAATGTTTACTTGCATTTCATCCGGTTTTTCATTTAAGTACGTGATGACTAATGCATATAACTGTTGTCTCCATAATGTCCAGATACTTTACATGTCATTTTACATTTACAGCGGTTTTGCATTAGGTTTTAGATTACCTCCACTGATTTTATTTTCTTAAACCCATTTAAATATTTAATACATCTGGCACTATATAATGTTTTAAGACACGTTTATTTTATAATTTTTTATAGATTATATAAATATGTTTATTTAAACTGGGCATACACGCCTTTTGCTAAACTTCTAATATTAATATGATTATCTTTACACTAACATACTTATTATAAATTCACCTATGTAATTTTTAAAATAAGCTAGGAAACTAAGTGAGGAAACAGTTAAAAAGTTATTCCCAAAAGATAATAGGAAAAAATAAAAATCACGAGACATTTCTTAAATTTAATTTGTATTTAAAAAATCTAATGAAAAGTCAAAAGTGGTCATCAATGCTGAAAGATATTTTTAAGCAATACGAAAACCAAACACCGGTAAGTATTAAAGACCAAAACATTGTGAGTGCTGAATTTTTTCCATAGTTATAATAGCATCAGCAAAATCTCCGTTCTCTGTCACACCTTGTGCAGTCAACCGTGTGCGTCACTGATGGCCAATATCGCGGAGAAGAAATCCATCTATTGATCATCAAACGGAGCGGAATTCGTTGTGCCCAATTTCGACACACCATCTACAACATTGGGCGGGAGATAGAGTAAATCGCCCCTCTCCAAGGGCTTTGTCTGTTTTAAAATTTCAAACTTCATGTACGACATGCGTATCTAAGTAGTTGAAAATAGTAACTATATGTATTTAAGTTAAATATCTGTAAAATGTATACTGGACATATATTATGAAGGACATTGCCTGTATAAACATAAATAAACTGATACACTGATATTATTAACAATTAAGCATCTTATAGTGTTGTCTTAAAAAAAATTATTATGTTAAAACGCTGTAATTATTAAAAATAAAATTTAATATTTTATAAATGTTTTTCTAAATGATTATATTTGTACTTGTATTAAAACTTCCAGTTCTCAATTAATTTTATTTTCCGTTACTCTTGATAATAAAGAGATGACTGATTAAAGGTAATAAAAGTACGGGTTTATGTAAATTTTTGAAGGTCCATGATAATTCCTCATACGTTGTCAAGTACCCTCTGGCGATAAAAAATTTCACCCATGAGCCATGTGCCTATGCGTCCTTCATGGACTAGGTTTACCATTAAGGTGGGTGGTTAGTGCTAAGCTATATTAATTCTATTTGCCACACTAAAAAAAATTTCGGTGCCACTGCTTTAATTTATTATCCAAAACCTTATATATTTACCTATGATTATACAATATTCAGATTATCAGCTTACTCTATATATAAGTTCATAATAGATGGGATACCATAGAAAAAGTAACAACATAAAGTGAGATACTCAATGTTAAATTTTAGGACTGTCATAAACGATGGGTAGTTCTTCAAATTTTGCGTTTTGCCCATTTTAACTTTGGAAGCCCATCATTACTAATTATAATCTAAGAAATAATTACCCAAAGAACTTATACAAATAAATAATAAATCAAATGTCTTTGGAATTTCAGTTTTACTAATCTATAAAAAAAAAATCTCATTAGTGATTACTGATTAGAGCTGGATAACATAACTTTTGTTTTAATTTAAAAAAAAATGTATTTGAGTGTTTTTTGTTATTATAATGTAATGGCAAGGAATTATACATATAATTGTTTTTTTTTTAAATGTAATATATACATTTTATAGTAATTGCATATTATTCGAAATTTGTATTAATTTTTTTATTTTAGTTAGAATAACAACTTCTTTAAAATTTAGGTTAGTATATTTTGATTACATTAAATACTAAATATAAATTATAATAATTTAATATATTGTATAAAAAAGAACTGTATTAATTGTTAAATATCATAAAAGTAATTAAAACTATTTTTTGAGTATTAAATAAGTTAATTGATGATTAAAATGATTAACAAATAGTTAACCCTTTTGTAGTTAAACTTTACAAAATAATATTTTTTACTGATAACAAATTGTATTTTTAAAATTATACACAATCTTATAGTATATTAATAAAAAAAATTGTATGTGTATTAAACGATTAAGATAGTTATTTATTAATTTATGCATACAATATACAAATTACTTTTCAAATTCGAATTTAAATATACCAAACTTGTTAGAAGATTTCTATATCTCGTAATATAATAATATGTAATTACTAATTATTTATATAATTTAATCTAATTGTAGATAATTTATTTTAATTTAATTTATTTAGTATGAATAGATTTAATAATGGCTTATGATATTGGTAAATTGTATATGCACACATACACACATCTTGTTTTTTCAATGTTTTTATCATACAAAAATTGTTTTGATTTTTAAATATATTAATTTACATGTTTATTTGATTATCAAATGAAATACAAGTTAGATTATAATTTATTTATAAGTTCATAGTTAGGTTCATAAAAGTTGAATAATATATTATGATTATTTATCTTTAATATTTTCTAAACAATTTAACAATTTTAAATGTAAATTTTAAAAAACCTTATATTTTTATATAAAGTTGATTATTTTTTAATTGTATTAGTTTGATTTGGTAAGTATATCAATAGAAATTTTAAAACTGTTTTTATGGTAGATATGATCAAAATGAAATATTAAAACCTATCATTGACATATAGGTATTAGTATTTATATTTTAAATATTAAAATTGTGTATATTTTCTAGGAAACAAATGGAAAAATTAATTCTATTTTTTAAGGAAGACAAAAGTTGTGCTTACAGAATGTATTCTGAAAACGCAAACACAACCAATCATTATAGTTTCTTAAGTATGTGTTAAAAAGAATAATTTAAAATGGGAACTTTACAGTATTCTTTAAATTCAAAAGTAATGATTTATTAAAACAAATTATAAATTCATTTGTTTTGTAGTTATTGTTAAGGCTTAGATAATTTATAGTACAGTAATATATAAATGTGATTCTAGTATTACACTATAAATTATAATGCTAACTAGTAACTACACTAAACATTTTTTATATATTGTGGGTAGGATTCACTGATATAGTTTCTATGTTAGATTTAGTTATGATTTATTTTATTATAATATTTGAATCAAAATGATTTTTAAATTTCTTTTCAATAAAATACTAATTTAATTTAAATTAAAACAAAAAGTTAATACTAACTTTAAGTATACCTTTATTATAATAAAAAAGTTACATTTTCTTACTTTAACTATAGACCATGTTTCATTTTTATTTTCTATTCTTTGTAGAATAATCCATGTTAATTTAAAATATTTCTATATAAAACAATAACAATTTCTTATTCTTATTTAATTTTACAGAAATATAAATAATTGGTCAATTTTCAGACATCTCTTGAAATGCCTGAACATACAATGCTAAGTCGGAACTCTGATGGAAGATCATCTGGTAGTAGTATAATAAGTAATGGAAATATACGTATGGCCACTTTGCCTATAACATCAATTGATGATGGTAAATCAAGGTTTCCAAAACTAGAAGAGTGTGCTCATTTTCATTATGAACATGTTGAACTTGGACCACTAAAAGTTAGTAATAATAATCAATTAATTAATAAGTTACGCACATTTAATATACTTATTTTTTTAAATTATGTATAATTAGAACAATATATATATTTATACTTATTAATATTAATAATTTAAAATAATTGAATTCTCATTTCTAATTACATTCTCTTTTCTTATAGTTTGATTTAATTGAAGAAGATGAACATAAATTTGGCAATATTGTTAACGATAATGAGTGTTGGTTAACCATTAAAGTAGAATCACAAAATACAGTTTGGGTATTAAGACGATCATATGAAAATGCAAGAACTCTTGATCATCAGTTACATAAATGTGTTTATGATAGAAAATTCAGTTTACTTCCAGAACTTCAACATATACCAAATAATTGTGAAAATCCTGATGTAAATAATAGAATAATTAATATGTTTATTAATTTTAAAAATTTAATTATTTTAATAATACATTTTCAAATTCTTAGATTTATGTTAAAGACTTGTTAAGTCAATATTGCAAACGATTGTCTCAAATAGCTGTGGGAAGTTTAATAAATTGTGGACCTATACTTAGTTGGTTAGAACTTGATAATCGTGGTCACCACCTTTTAGTTGCTGATGGAGATCACTGTGCAATAAATACTCCCGCTGTTGCTGCAGCTTATTCAGTCAGAAAATATACTGCACATGCTTCTGATGAAATTTCATTTGATGTAATTTTCTGTATTAGTATATTTATTTTTATACATATTTAATATATAATTTTCCTTAGATTGGTGATATAATATCTGTTATTGATATGCCATCACCCGAAGAAAGTGTTTGGTGGAGAGGTAAACATGGTTTTCTAGTTGGATTTTTTCCATCTAACTGTGTGGTTGTCATAACAGATAAAGTTCCAAGAAATCTTTACATTAATCCTCATATGCTTCAACTTTCTGAACCAACAAAACCAGTATTAAGGTAGTTTAATGTTCAATAAATTATAAATGTATTTATTTATTAATACGGTCAAAAGTTCAACTCACAATATATTTTTATAGATAACAATAATATAATATTACTAAAATTAATAAGGTAGTACATAATAAAAGATTAATATATAGAATAATAAAAACTATAATAATAACAATAATATATACAATGTTTGTAAAAATAATTGACCATTTTCAGAAGGCATTAAAATATGTATAAGGTTGTTTCACATATATTTTTTAAAGGAATGAGGAATATAAAATAAATGATTCTTGTGAGTGTAGTGGTTATTATCTTTGAAATTTAATTGACTCAATAAAAATGAATCATCAATCTCGTTGTTCAGCAATTTGGTAGGAAAGGTGTCTACGAAGATTTAAAGTTTCTAAGTTTAACAATTTTAAAATGTTATTGTAACCAGAGTGAGGAGTTCTTTGAATATTATATTTATGACATATAAATTTGAGAACTTTATTTTAGACTTTTTCAAGTTGATCATTGTGTCCTACGTTGTTGTGGTCCCAAATTAATGGAGCCTATTCTAATAAGAAACAAACTAATGAGGTATATACACATTTGAGAGCAAGTGGATCATGAAAATTCAAACAATTTTGTTTTTCTAACCAAATATAGTTAAGGTTTTATTTTTTATCGCTGATACATGGGCATTGAATAATATTTATAGTAATAAGAATCAAGTATAAAATAAAATCCCTAAATCTTTAATCAAAGGTGGACAATGTAAATTATTGTCACATATATGATAATTTAAATAATAATTATTTTCAAAAATATTTTATTATCTATATTATTATTGTTCTGGTTTTTATAAAATCATAGAAGTTTATTCTTATTAATGATACAAAAAGTATATGGTTTCAAAAAATATTTTCTTTTACAATAAGAAATTAGTTATCAATATTTATATTGATGTTTATGTTTAAGAATTATTTATTTAAAATTGAATTATTTAAAAATTATTTGTTCCTTTATAATATTCCTGATCATGTTTTATTGAAGGCTTATAAAGTTATGTACTTAATAAATTAATAGTTAATTGTAATAAAAAAGATAGTTCATACTTTTCAAGTGACCTTTAGTTAGAAAGTAATTAAGATGATTTTATTTATAGTTTATACTTTAATTGCAGTTTTTTTTTTATCCTTCCAAATTATTTTTCAATTATTATCAGTAGTATATTTTATTATTGTAATTATAAAAACATTGTTAGTATTTAGTTTACCCAAATAATAGAATTTCGTTAATGAATTATATAAAATTTATAAAATATAAAATTAATTTAATAAAAATTGTATAGATCCAAATCAAAGAGGGCACATACTGTAATTGATAAATATATATATATAAAAAAAAAATGTTATTAGCATATATCATAGATTCATCTTATAAACAAAATTAGAATAACACTAAAAATGTATTTTTGCACCAGATGCCAATTTTATTAGGTGTGACACTGTAGTAGGTATGCAGTATACATGCTATTACTTTAATATTTATTATAATAAATGGTAAGGACATATAATAATATATAAATCTTAAATTATGTTTAATAAATAATATAATTATACTTAACAATAATTTTCAGAAAACATGGCAAATTAATATCATTTTTTCGGTCTTTTATTTTATCAAGGCCAACTCGAAGAACATTAAAACAATCTGGTATCCTAAAAGAAAGAGTTTTTGGTTGTGATTTGGGTGAACACCTTCTAAATACTGGGAGAGATTGTTCGTAATTTTTAACTTTTGTAGTTAGATTAAAAATAATATTACATTATATTTTATAATATATGTTATTAAAATTTGTTTCAAAAGAGAAAAAAAATTATCTTTTTATAGTATTATTTGGTAAAATGAATAAAATAATGTACTTGATGATCATCATACTAATAAATAATTATATTATATTTATTTTTCAGTACCAGATGTATTAACTAGCTGTGCTGAATTTATTGAAAAATTTGGTATAGTTGATGGTATATATAGACTTTCTGGTGTTACATCAAATATTCAAAGGTTAAGGTAAATAATATTAAATTCATAATTCTTCATCGATTATAATTAATGGTATCTTTTTTAAATGCTATATATAGATTATATATGTATATATATATATGTTATGGTAAAAGTATGAATACCAGTAAAATCTAGGTTTTACCGACTGCTCTCTGTAAATATTCGAATTTCTTACATTTACTGATTGATGTTGGTAAATCTTAGGTTATACACTATATACTGGTATAAGTCCGAAAAATAAAATCAATATTATTATAAACTATTTTTTGAAGTTAAATTATATATTATTGAGTCATAAATATATTATATAACAATTATTATTTATTTTAAAATAAGACAATAGAATTTTAACTATATAATTTTTATTTCAAGTTTATTGTTGTATTATACAGAAAGATTATTAATATCTGTTCTGTTGTTGTTGTTCATTTTACCAATGAATGTTATGAATGAACTAATTGGCTATATTAGTGCTTCTAAGTGAATCGAAATAGGATTTTAGGACATCAAATTTTAAGGCCACAGAATCTGCAGTTAGATTAGGTTAAATTTTATGGGAGTGTCATAACTCATAGGCCTGATAAATATATACTTTTTTAGAAACATAATTTAAAACATTAAATATGCTTATGCAACTATACTACATATTATAATACTACACTTTGGCATTATTTAATTTTTACTTGAATTTCATTGTCCAAAATATTTTAAAACTAGCCAAAACAGCAAACATGAAATGTAAGATAATTTAATCTATTTTAATACAATTAAATTCATGTGTATGTATAATAGGTCAACATTTGATGAGGATAGAGTACCAGCATTGTGGGAAGATGAATCAATAAGACAAGATATACATAGTGTTGCTTCATTATTAAAATTATATTTTAGAGAATTACCAAATCCATTATGCACTTATCAATTATATGATTCATTTGTAAATGCAGTACAATCAGTACCTGAAAAAACTACAGAAGTCAGATTGCAACTTATGCGAGAAACTGTTCAAAAGTTACCACCACCTCATTTTAGGCAAGTATATATTAACCAATTATTAAAATATATTTAAAATAAAAAATTATCTTTTAGAACATTGGAATATTTGATGAAACATTTATCTCGAGTAGCTGCTTTGGGTGAACAAACGGGCATGACAGCAAGAAATGTTGCTATTGTTTGGGCACCAAACTTATTACGAAGTAAACAACTAGAAAATGGAAGTGGTGTTGCTGCTTTACACGGTGTTGGCATTCAAGCTGTAGTTACTGAATTTTTAATTCGGTATACAGATTATATTTTTAGCCCTATTCCAAGTGTTGGAGCAAAATTACCCCCTACAAAAGGTTTTGAATACATGTTAATTAAGAAATATTAATGATACATTAAATCCCTCAATATTTGTTTAGGTACTCCAAAAAAATCTAGACCTAAATCCTTAGCAATATCTACACAAACAAAACTTTTAAGTCTTGAAGAAGCACAAAGTCGTGTTCTAACTTCTGCAAAAAGAACTGATTCTAATTATATAGAAGTTGGTTAGTAATTATAAATTAATTATATAATGTAAAAATAAATATATCATCTGTATGAATCCAACATTTTAGGAGGTGGTCCATCTTGTTTACCAGAAAAATATCATACTGTTATTGAATTACCAGTAAGAAGATGCAGTTCAAATAAAAGGCGTTCGCCATTAAGATGGAAATCATTCTTTACTCGCGGTGGAAGTAGTATTTCACTTGGAGCTCCGCCTCTTCGCAAAAAGTCTGAACCAAATTTAATACCTTTTCAAAAGGTATGATTTTGTAATTATAGTTACAAAAATAAAATAATTTTGCTTTAACTATATATCATTATTATAAATTATTATATAGTATATACATTATCATAAAGATTTTATATTTATTTAAATCTATTATCAGTGATGTTACGAACCCTTATTTTTTAAATCGAAATAAACTTAGAATTTGTTGAACTTGAATAGAATCAATTAATTTAAAAATATCATCGAATCTAAACCAAACTTTTAAATTAGTTATTACACTTTGTTAAATACACATAGTATTACATTTTTTAAATAAATTTTAATTTTAATAATTCATTATTTTTATAATTGACATAAGTTATTTAAATTATAGTGAACCCACATGTTCAACTACGTTCTACGTGAAGTTCGACATAGTCAATTCCACTAGATATTTCTCGAAGTTCTTCTGATGTTGGTTTATACGTTTTATAAATAAATATCTATAAATAAACACTGTAGTATATTTTATTAGAGGATTAATTTATTAATAATAATTGACAAAATAATTGTAAAACGTAAGAATCGTTTAGGACTAACGGATAACGTTGAGGCCCGAGATTTAAGAAAATTTAAAGTTAGTCGTCGCATACTCAGTTATATGCTTATGCGATAAGTATAAAGACACATGTCCTTTCGTCTTCAAAATCTAATTACATCTAAAAATGTTTACATCGTTAATAGGATTATATAGTAGCATTGAAAGCAGATATAAAGGATAAAGCCGACAATAACAAGGCATGTTGTTATTGTACCTCTGGTAGATGGTGTAAGATAGGGTTTTGTAATTAAGCATTAATCAAAATGTCTAAAGTTGATTTATAATATTGTTGTTCTTTCACTAAATCTTACTTATTAAATTATATTATTAATATGCGTGGTCTGCTGACCCTTTTACTTTAAGAATCTGTTTATTATTAAATACTATTAATACTTTGTATTAATTTAAACGTCAAGAACCTAATTTATAGTATTGTTGTTGTTTTCCCCAAAATCTATATTGCTGTGAAAGTATTAATTATGTTTCTGCGTCCTTCTATAATTTATTATAAACTATAATAACATATATGATATAATAATAAGTAAACCTCTTGGTTTTACTACAAAATTAAAAAAAGCATTAATAAATAATAATTTTGTATCAGTTAAATTTTCCTAACCAAACTATTAAATATTTGGCTTGGTTTAAGTATGAGTTCGACTTTCGAATCAAACAAACTAGGTGTTCAGTTTGATTCGACAAACGAATAATTTGTCACATCACTAATCAATGTGAAATTTTCAAATGATCTTGTATATATATATATATATATATTTTAAAATTTGTTATTTTTTGTTCTATTTATTTAAATAACAATAATAATAATAATATATTATTAAAATTAGCAGGATTCAAAAGAATGTGTACGCCAGAGTATGGTTGAAGGTATGAATATTCAAGAGACTCCAAAGTCTTCCAAATTAGTTAGTGAAACAATATCTTTGAAAGAAATTAAAGGGACACCTCCATGTTCTCCTCCTCGCTTATGTGGTTCTAATTCAATTGGTCATAATCGTTCAGTGTCGCATGATTCATATTTTGATCAACTTGCTGATCAAGAAGATTTGGGTGCATCACCTATTCTTCATCCAAGTCAAGAAGGTATAACATGAATACTTTATTTTGTTCTATGTTTTAAATATTGTATTATATTGTACTATAATTTAATTTTTATAATATCTTGTTTTATAGATTTAAGTGATTTACAAGTTAATTTTGATTTGGATGAGTCGGATATGAGAGTATTTTCTGATGAGGATACTAATCATATTTTTAGTAATCGATCGAGTATGGAACATATTCAAAATGTATCAACTACTAATGTAAGATTAATTTTAAAACAACTAGCATGTTTTTTTTTATCTATTCATATTAAAAAGGAAAAAAATCAGATATTATTAGATTTATTATTTATCTATGTATTTTAGTCAAATAGTAGTGCTAAACGTTTACCAGTATTAGCATATGCAGAAGATTCTCTGAGTTCGGATCCATCACCAAAAAAGAAAAAAACTGCTGATTTAAATAAGGATGATCAAACAAAAAATAATAGGCTATCATATTTAGAAGAACAGTTTGCTTCACCTGACATAAGATTCATTGACAGCCAATCTCCAGATCATGTAACTATTTTAATTACATTTTATTTCTCTTCATTCAACTTAATTTGATTTAATTTTTTTTTTCTGTAGATGACTGTTACTACAGTCATACTCCCAGAGAGTGATCAAATAATGACAGATGTTGACAGTAATGAAACAGGTACTGAATCATTGTCTACTATCACAACACCTACACTTTCATATTGTCCATTATCAGAAGATAGTTATAGTGATCGAAATACTGCACCTGGTTACCAAACAACTGGAATTGATTTTACATTATCACCTGATTTTTTAACCAAAAACCTTTTAAATACATCACGAAATCGACTTAGTTATCAAGGAGAATTACGAAATAAAAGTTTGTCCAATGACCGGCATAGTTTTCAAGAAATGAAATTTCAAAATGTGCAAGATAATTGTGTTTATGAATCTTTGAACAACAAAAAGATAGAAGAAAAAATAAAATCAGATATTTCAATTTTAACTGAATCTCTTAGTTGTTCCTCTTCAAAAAATGAATCTATTTATGAAATTGTAGTAGGCAATAATTATGAACGTTTAGGTAATAAAAATTCAATTTTTAATCAAGAAGATTCTAGTTATGAAGATGTTATGCCATCATTCAAAAGTTCTATTGATTCCATTGAAAACTTAAATTTTATGACAGAAAAATCTGTTGAAAATATTCATTATGAAACATTAGTTGTTACTAGTCCTGAATCTTGTAATTCTAGTCTTTGTGAAATGTCAGTTTCTCCACAGGTACTTTTTATTATTAAATTATACAATTAATTTAAATATATTGAGTTTATTATATTTTTTAGGATAATTTAGATAATGAAAATTTAAGTAGTAAAGAAATTTTAGAAACGCTTAATGATAAAAAAAATGTAGAAAACAATGAATATTTAATTTCACCTGGAAATGAAGATACTGAAATGTTAATACAAAATACATTGAAACCAATTGTTTCACCAATTAAAAAAAATGAATATCGGAAACAAATAAATAATAATACAAATGATTTAAATATTTTAAAAATGTCTACTGATGAAGATGTTATTGAACATAAACAAGATATAAATGTAGATTCAAACAGGCGCAAATTTGAATCAGAAATAGGAAGAGATATTGTACATGAAAGACGTATGAGAAAAGAATTAACAGAAAATTCAAGTTCTACTGGTAGGTTATGCATGATAATTATTTATTTTATAAAAATTCAATAATAATTAATCTTATATATTTTAACAGATCTATTTTGAGAAATAATTATATCAAATTAAAAAAATAGTTAAATTTAAAAGTATAAATAGAAAAAAATAGTTATCATTATCATAAATTATAATAATTAACAACAATATACTATTACAAAATTATATTTAAAAGTGAAATCCGTATAAAAAATTAACAGCTGAGAGGTTAAATAAACGGGATCAAAGGATTTGAATAAATGTTGGATAATTTAATGGTCATTTTGGTCAAGGAGAATAGTTAGAACATTTTGAAAAATAAGGAAAGTTAAAAAAAAATTATGTTTGACAAATAAAACTAGACAAGAAAAGAATAGTGTAGATGGTTTGATAAATAACATAAAATGAAACAAGATGAGATCATTAAGATAGAAATGGAAAGAAGTCAGTGGAAAACTAGAAAAATTGTGTAATAATTTGTTTGATAGTAGAAAGTTGATAAAACCAGGTTGATTTAGGATATCTAGATAAATTATTTTTTTTATTTCATACAATTATTCATTATGAACATAACATTCTTTTCTATTTATTTATTTATTTATAGTAAATACAATAGTATTTATAATCAATTATACAAATTGTATAATTAATAATTCATATAATGTTAATATACCACAATATGTAATATAATATAATCGTAATTTAATAGATAAATTAAACTTTTTTATGATTATATTTCATCACCATTATTGTTTTGTAGACTACTATACTTTTTATATTAATTATAGGAAATAAGGAAAATGCAAATAATGTTCAAGAATCATCAAATAAATTTGATTCTAAGAAATCTCTACACTGTTCTACGTGGATAAAAAGTAGACGATTACGTAACAATTGTCAGCAAGTCACTTCTACTGTTTCATTAGATGCATTTAGTTTTCCAATGGATAATCAAAATTTGGAACGTGTAAAAACATCCCCAAGTCTTATAAGTTCAGATATTAGTTCTCAAAAATCTGAAATATGTAATGATATAGATGTTACAAGACGTGAACGTATTGATCGATATAAAGAAGAACGCCGATTGGCTCTTCGTGAACGTTTCAAAACTTCTGAAAGTATTCCATATTATGATGATGACATAATTAATCGATTAAGAGCTAAATCTTTAAAATCTCCTGATGAATGTAATGATAATATTATTAACACATCTAATAAACAATCTAAACATTTAGTAAATATAACAACTTATGATGAACGTAATGCAATATTGTCTGATTCTGGACAAAAAGAATGGTATACTCGTAGTTTAGAACGTAAAAAATTTGCTAATGAAAAAACAAAAGGTTTAGTTGCATCAAGAGTTAATCAATTGATTGGATGTACAACTTCTTCAGATGGAATAAATAACCAAAATATGGTTAAGACAATAAATGGCAAACCAACTTCCAAGTACATACTACTTATAATTAATTGGTTGAATAATTTGTTACATATTTAGTGGTTAATATTATTTTTTATTTATTTATAGTTCAGTTAGGCAACGAGCACATAGTACTAGTGATAGACCATCTCAATTTTGCATAAAAGATATGGCGGCATTTTTTGAACAAAAACAGTGAATTAAATATTAAGTAGGTGTTATATTATTTTTCTTGGTTTGTTATAACAATTTATTTGAAAGAAATAATATTTATATTAATTCAGTAGTTTCAAATTAAAATTTATTTAGCGCAAAATCAAGTAAGATTTAAGGTTACTAAATATTATAATTTTAAGGCAAATAACAAATAAACTAATTTCTAACAATTACAAAATTTTTAATTTAAAAACTGTTATAAAAATATTTAAATTTTATGTTTGTATTCAAATCAAGAAAATAGTCATTTTTTTATTAAACTAATTCTGTGATAGTGATTTTATCAGTTCTGTATTTTAGATCTTTGAAAATATTTTGTAGAGTACATAATATTTGCACTTTGATTTCATTATATATACAAAGTGATTGATATTTCACATTAAAAAAATGGTGAGAATTACATACAATTTTTAATGTTATTTCATTATTTTTGGAACAAGTAATTTTGACAGATTATGACACTTTTAGTGAAATACCCTATATGTTCTTAAATAAGTTCTGTTGTTATTTAATGTTTTTAAAACAATAAAATATAAACAATATTAGTATAATTTACAAAAATACATTTTTTTTAGTTAAATATTATTTTGAAATATTTAATAAATTAAACTCAATTCATAAATTAAATATGAAATTATATTCTATACTAAATACAATTTGAATGAATGCCAGAATATAAATCAATTCTCCAACCAGAAAGGCTAAAATAAAATTATGTTCTTATTGTATATTTTGTAATTTATTGTTATACTTAATTTATTCAAGATACTGTAAGACATGTAATTTTAACATTATTTTTTTTTTCACATTTTTTGCTCTTATTATATAAGATTTTTTTTCTTTAACCAAAGTATTATAATTTGTAATGGTTTAAACTAGCTTATATCATTTTCATAATCATTTAATTTTAAGTTAAATATTTTAAATGTATTACATTGTATTCAATATTTGCGTACAATAATTTTATATTTTTAATTCATTGTAATAATTGTGTTGTTTTTACATGTTCAATTTTGTTAATTTATCATTTAATTATTAATTTCATTAACTTTTTTATGTTTATTTCAAATGTTCAACTTATTCTTCCTATTTTCCATCAAATTTACTACTTATTATAATTTATTAACACATTTGGTATGATCAAAAAATCGATGCAATATTCTAATAAGGGAAATGGTTCCGAGATATTAAGAGTCCATAATTTTTTTCTTTGGGTTTAACTGTGATCTAAGCCTTCCCAAATCTCAATTGCTACTCTTTTTATGTATCAAATGACAAATAGTATTATAATTTATTAAGCGTACATGTTTGTTTTATTATAATTTGTATCTATAAACAAAACCTAATAAATGTTATACATATTTATCGTTTAACATATTTTTTTTTCAAATTAAAATGTTTTTAATATATTTAATATACATTATAATAAATTTTAAACAATTATTAATTATCAATAACAAAAATATTAATTTTTAAACCAGCTTGTTTATAATATAGTATATAATATATCTTTTTAATTAACAAAATGTTATCTACTCATATAATATTGAATATTGTTATGCACAAAATTGTACAAAACATGTATACTTAAGTGTTTTTTTTTAAGTTTATATTATTATTATTTTTTTTTACCTTATATAACACAAAAATTAATATTGTTTTTGATTTTATCATTAAAAGGAAAAAAAATATATAACAATCAATAAAAAATTATATTGTATTATTTTGTCATTTAACTTTTTCTTCCACTACATTTACAAAGTAATACCTAAAAAACTTTATAGTATTTATCTCAACTATAATATGGTATTGTTTTTTCAAGTATGGAACCTTGAGATAAGTGAATATATATAGAACTGTAATAACAAATTATAATTATATTATTGCATAAAAACAGATTTTATTGATTCATTAAAAACCCCCAAATTTCATAGATTATATATTTGAAAGGTACTAAAATTGATGTCACATTTCCCAGAATTTAGACATTACATGTTGAGGAAATTGATAATATGTGTTTACTATTGTTCTATTCTGTGGTACTATACAATATATAATGCTATTTTAATGTTTATTATGATTCCATAATGATTTATTTAATATATCATTAAAATAAATTACATTTCTTTTGTATAATTTAAAACTTCACTATCAATTGTTTTTTTAAATAATATTAACTCAATTTGTCTATACATATATCACATGATAGTTTTATATATATTTTGTTTTTTAAACTCATTGATTTTAATAATAAAAGACGTAGGCATATATTGGATTTTCTTTTGTTTTTAGTGTGCTGAGCCCAAAAATTTTTTTTATATATTGCATACACCTTATAATATACACTTTTGATATGGACTTGTAAAATTTTTTGAACTTTTCGTCAGTACTCAAGAGTCAGACTTCAACCAACATCTGTTTGACGTGTAACACCAATTATAACTTCTATTTTAGTTATTTAAAGCCTATAAGCGCTAAACATATACATATTAAATACGTCCCTGATTCTATCCTAACCTATTCTATGAAACTTTATGGAATGTCCGTGTCCTAAACACTCCTAAACATAGAAAAGTAAATACTCAATCACTATGAAGTTAAGGAACGACTTATAATTATGTTTATTTGTAAATAATCTAAATAGTAAATAGCAATACAAAATACAAAATAGATGTATTAGTAAATACTTAAATGGTAGGTACTTAATTAAATATAAAAATTAACAAATGTCTTTTGTGTACAATATTTATTTTCATATACTAACTACACTGTACTAGTTATATATGGTCATACTGTTCGTGCTTGAAGTTTTGGACCACAGTATAGAAGTTAACCGTGTTTGAATTAGAAATACATATCTGTGTCCCTGTGTTAAAAAATCATAATTTACATTCGGCAATTCTGCTCTTCCATGACTACTTTTGTTTGATTACATTTCATGATTTATCCATATTCCATTTTATTATTTTCTATTTTATTTCTATTAGATGCGCCCGCTGAGTAGTATATATTCCAATATTACATGCTGTTGCCTGTACTATTGTTAAGTGTCGTACTGTCGTTTACTCCCTAGAATTGGACTTTTGTACTCAATTTAGTAAATAGTATTTACTTTTACGATCTGCAGTTTATACTTTTGTACCATATAATTTGTTCAAGTTAGTGTAAACTTTTCGTTCCAAAGTGATCTACAATTTAATCTTTCGGATTGATCCAACCCACTGGTAGTCGTTTAAACCTGTGCTATAAGTACATGTGTGGTAGAAGACAAATTACTGAATTTTACGCGACGTAAGTCTTTTTTATATATAGCATGAATGTGCAGGCAACATTGATGAAATTATTAAATATACTTAATGTATGTATTAAATTTGATAAATATATGTTAAATTGTATTTTGTACTTAGTGAACCATGTCAAGAAGCAAGAGCCGTAGCCGCTCAAAGAGTAATAGCCGTTCGCGCAGCGGTAGGACTTCACGCAGCTATTCTAGAAGTCGTTCGCCGTCAAGTCGCAGCCGCAGCAGAAGCAAGACCCCAGTCGACAAACATAGACTCCACGTCAGAGATATTGGTTAGAATAATACATTTAATTTAATAAATAAGAATACTACAATTTAAATATATTTTTTATAATCCATTTTTTAAAATGTATTTTTCATACTAATCTATTAAAATACCTATATTATAAGAAAGTGTAAATGTCCTTGAATTTACTCATTCATACATTAACTTATATTTATGGATATTAATAAATATGGACATCATTAATATATTTAATATATTATGGTAATTGTTTTAGTCTTTTTAAAAGTAAAATAATTAATTTTTTTTTTGCCTTAATTAATGGTATTTACTTAATTAAAAATTTTAAAAATGTAGTTTTTTTTAATAGTGTTTTTATATATTGTTTTTTTGAAAATTTATGTTTATATTTATACCAGGAAGCAGTATAACAAGACGTGATATTGAAAAAGAATTTGAACGTTATGGTACACTACTTGAAGTATGGATGTCAAGAACCAGACCAAGTTTTGCTTTTGTTGTGTATAAAAGAGATAAAGATGCTGCCGAAGCACAAAAACGTACTAATGGAATGTGAGTATTTATTGATACTTATTAAACAATATAAACAAATATGTTTTAATTTAATCATGTCATATGTATATTATTGTAATTTATAAACTATAATTTTGTTATAGGGAATTGTATGGAAGCTTTTTAACTGTTAGTTTTGCAAAAACTCGTGGACTCAGCCGTAGGTCTTCAAGAAACAACAGCTATCGTGATTCACTTAGATGTTACTCTTGCAATAGAGTAGGTCATTTTTCCCGTTCCTGTAAGGAAGTCAACTATGGTTACAGACGTTAAGGTAAAATATATTTAATTATTTAAAATTTTAATGTTATTTGTATAAGATTAATATTTCTTATTATTATTATTATTTTTTTTTTCTATATAATAAAATACCATTTTTATATACAATTTAATATTGGTATAGTAAATGTTACTTATGATAAATGCGATGTATTTTAATTTATTTATAATTTTCAATAAGAAATGTTCACAGGCTGGTAAATTGGTAAAATAGTTTTAAATAACGTCTCGATTTTGTTTTGAAATATCTGAATTTTTTAGGTAAATATTTATTTGCCCATTGATGAGACTTTATTCTTGTGTATAAGTAAACATTCTTTTTTATTGGTGTTGGCTCATATTTAAATGTATTTAATTATATTTTTTACTTAATAAACAGAAGTGTCTTATCTTTATTTTCCCAATTTTTCAGGAAAAACTATACATAAAAACTTTGTAACCTTGTATTTTGTATATAGATTGTCATATTAGCATTTTTCTAACAGAAGTGGCCAAACAGTATCTTCTATTGCTTAAATTTATTTTTATATATTTAGTAGGTAAATAAAAATAATCATAATAAAAATATATTTTTTTAATGAAAGTTGATCTTAAAAGGAAAAATGTATAGTAGATTGTAAGCAAAAAAGTTTGACCACCCTTGTCTATAGTAAAATGCTTACTTTTTTTTTAGTCAATTTAAATTGCAATAAAATAAATAATATGGCGAAAGAAATTTCAAAGAGTAGGTGCCTAATTTTCATAAAAAGTGGATTTTGACCCTTCTGCTTTTCAGGTATACATTTGTTTGAATTTAAAAATTACTTTATTTAAAGCAGTTGATAAATGGTATTATATAAGTTTAAATATATATATATGATTTTAGTAAAAAGAACGTTTTTCACAACTATCAATTTTGTTTAAGCTTCATTAATTTGTTTATACTCTTAATAGTTTTAATTTTAAGAATTAAGTTAATAATATTAATATTATTATTATCAGTATTGTATCAATTAAACATTTTCAATTATATTTATAATTTGCAAAAATATATGTATTAGAATATTTGACCATTTTAGTATCAAATAATAACATTAATGAATTTTTCATTCTAAATTTTTAAGTTATATGGTATACTAAAGTAACTTTGATCAGTAGCGCCAAACTAGATTTAAAATGCTTGGACAAACTAAATAAATAAAAGTTGTAATCATCACCCACTTATTAAGAAATTTTCTTAGTGCCCTTCCCCATACGTGGGATTTAAAAAATTGAAATTATTATTTAATTAATAATTAAATATTTTTAGTTATTAATTATTAATTAGCCATCCAACCATCCACCACCTCAATAATTTGGTCTAGCAATCCCTGGCCAACATCATACTCTTGGCGCCACTGAGTTATACCTTTGCTTGTTTTAACATGACATGCTGTGTAGTTTATATCTTTTTAAATTAGAATGAGATGCTTAGTTAATAGTTTTAATTACAATTCATTAATTATGAAGAATGCAAGATTAATTAATTTCAATTTTTGGTTTTATTTATAATTATAATTTATCATGGCTTTCTCAGCTTAACATTATTTAAATTACTATTATATTATTAATACAAGGGGGCCAGGCATGGCTGAGTAGTCTAAACACATATTTTGGCTTATAGACTCTAAGCTATCCATTGACTTTTGCTCGTGGTATCTATAATTGCTAGAAAAAGCCCAATTGGTTTATTAAAACATGTTCTAGTTCACCAAAAACCATATTCAACACTTTTACATGTGATTGGTACCAGTCAGGTAGCATAGCATAACGTTAGAAAGGATAAAGTGCTACTAAGAATATATGTGTTTTAGTAATAATTCTATTAGTTACTATTAACTTTGTGTGTTCTTAAGTAATACATATTTTTATATAAATTATTATATTTGAATCACTAAATCAAATCAAATTAAAATATTTTATAAGATACAAATTACAAAAATATGAACAAAGAAACTTTTTGTATGCGAGTTATTTAGATATTAAATTATTAATTAAATAATAATTTATAATAAAGTTATAAAAGTAATATTGATCCTGTTAAATATTTGGTTTCAGTATTTGATATAGTTAGCTTATACTGTTTAAAAAAGTTGTATATAATATATATTATAATAATTGCTTCTGATAATATTTGATGTGGCTTTCTTAACATATCACACTCTTCCTATAATAATATTGCTTATAGTAGTTGGGAGTTGTGTTTTTTACCTTTGAATATATAATTAATATACTTTAAAATAAACTTTGTTTCCACTGAATAATTGTTAATTAAATTCGATTTAAAAGAAAAATTTTATGTTTCAGACATTTCAAATTGTGCTAAAAAGTAATATGTTTTATTTATTACTATGTATTAATAATTTAACATTATTTTAGGTATAATTTTAGTTTTCAAAAAAAAAAAAAAAGTATACTCCTACATTTTACTAATCTTGTAATTATAGAATTTATTGTTTTAACTTAGAAGTGTAGGTGGTTAGATTTCTTAGTCCAAGGTCAATTACTTGGTTTATAATTTTATTTTAAGACCGAAACACAATTCGGAAAATAGTTTTAATTTTTTACAATTTTGATATAGGAATATATTTAAATTATAGATATTTTACATAATTAAAAATATAAATTCTAAAGAAATCTTGATAAATTTACTTACATTAGCTGGGTTACTTGCGACTCTAAAAATATTGAAAATACAAAATTCCAATAGGTAATTTGCGCTGAGGCATTTGGACACATCTTACCTTTCATTTGTTTTTAGTAGATTACTTGTTTCCGAAATTCTAAACACTTGTAAGATATTTTCTATATTAACGTCTGATGTGTTAATACCATTATATTTTTGAAAATTCAGTTTGCTCAAATTTAGACTTAATGTTAAATAAAGTTTCGAGTTATTTCATTATAAATTTAATTCTTCTTTTTACTAATTGTATCCAAATATATTTGTAATTAATGAGGTATTAAAGTAATTCCATATTAATACATATATTATTGTGAACAGTTGTGTAAAACATAAAACTAATTAAAGAAAAGATCAAAAAGAAAAAAAAGTTATTTGCTTAAAGTCAAATTAATAAATATAATTTAAGTTTTTAATTGTTTAAAAGTTATGTAATATGTAAGAGTTTGACTAATTAATTAATATAAAATATATATAATATATAGGTAGGTATTATACATTTTTCAGTAATTATAATGTGTTTATTGTGTTTTAAAATTTTCGAATAGTTGGTCAAAACTTATAAATGATAGGTAACTTGTGTCCAGACTATTGGACGCAAATCCGATCTTATAAATTTGGGACGCAAGTAGTATGCACCAATGGTTTTACAATGCCTTAACATTTATATCATTCATTAAAAAAATATTGTCTATAAAATGATTTAATACTTTAAAAATTTAAGTGGAAACAAGGTGGATAAAATAATTCCATACATATTTTATAATAATATAGATTTACATTTAAAACATGTGTAAAACATCTACCACCCACAAACATAATAAACTATGAAGTATAAATTTCTTCCTTGTTCTTTTTTGGACTTATTATATATTTTTATAAATAAGGGAATTATTTTTTATCAGTTAATTTTTAGTAAATAACATTTATAACTTAATTTATCTGATTTACAAAATCCCATAAAGATAATATCTACTTCTTTTTTGTAATTCTTTTCCTTTTGATATCTAATATAATTAAATCCATATAAAAGTTTGAATTTTATATTCATATAGGAGAAATGTGTGTGTTATGGTTAAATGAACTTAATTGGGGCGTCATTTACCAATGTTGATGATGGTGTTGTTGATATTGATGATGTTGATTTGATGGTGGTCATGACACCTGTATGTTCCTCATTGTTGGCACAACATGATGGTGTGGTAGATTTTTATACAGGGCGAGCTCATCGGACGCCGTCCAATTTGTCAAATCTGTAATATGGTAGGTATAAGGTGTGTATTTAATCAGTGACAAGGAAAGTCTAGGATGTATAATTTTTCTAATTTGAGCAGTTTTATAATTTATATTGTTATAATTTGTACTGATATATAATCTATGTCTTTAATAATTAATGCATGCTAAGTAAACTAAAAATGTTTGATTTTTCTTTTAAATGTTTCAATATATATATATATATATATATATTTTATAATGTATAATTATTATAGTGTTAAATTATGTAATTTTAAATACATATATAGGATCTTCTATGAAGGAAAAATAATTAATGGTGTAATAATATCAATTTTATTATCCAAGCACTTAATTATTTCTTTATCTTCATGGGATATCTTGTGTAATATGTTTACTTTTATTTGTCGACTATTAAATCAACATATAAAAGAAAATCATTATTAAGGATATTTTCTTTGGTTTAAATAAAATACAATATATTATTAAATATTTTACCATAGGTACAATATACCTACATAGTTTATATAATTATTTAATTTTAAAATATATTTATGTTTAACAGGTGCTGCTGAATCAACATCACTTACGAAAAGGAAAATTTGTTTATAATATTGAAAAACTCTCACATCAGTTTTGACGATAGTAGTTTATAATTTTATTTTCATGAGCCAGAACTTAAATATTGGTTATTATGTATTATAAATCACTTAATTGATTTCTTTTGCTTATTTCTATTGGGTTCTTTTTTTTTTTTTAATATTACACCTACTTAAATTAAATACATTTGTAGGTATGTTATGAAAATAAATGATTTTTTTATAGTTGGAAATATATATATATATATATATATATATATACATATACATATATATATATTTATTTATTTTTATTTATCCTGATTCATATATCTTATTAAATAACATAAATTATTGTATATTATATTACCCAACAATTATATCCTACTTTTAAAAAATTGTAAACAATATGCAAATTATGTGGATTATATAATAAACAATTGTTTTTTAAACATACTCTATTTTTAATATTTATGATTTAATTAATTTAAATGATTTTGATTGTTTTCAATTATGTTAAAGTAAAAACTTCTTTTAATTGTAATTTTACCAAATTGATTGTTAATACATTTTTGTATTTTTAGTTAATTTTGTTTCCATGTTCCATCTAAGTTTAATTTACCTTATCAAAAAATATTTATTGACAGTTGAAAGTTTTTAAATTTTTGAGTTTTCACATGTATTTTACTCTAAATAGCATTAACATATTTGTAAAAAAAACAATTAAAGAATTTTTGACTGCTAATTGTGTATTATTTACACTGTGTCTTCAATGAAATAATAAAAACTGAAAATAAATCAAATGATGTGAAATAATGTTATGTTATATTTAATAATATTCTATACAATAAAATATTAAAATATATAATTATGTTACTGAAATCCTGAAAGGATATTGAATTTATAATGTGGTTTTTTTTAAATTAATTTTTATGTATGAAGACTGATAGAAATAATGGTTTGATTTTGATCACTTTACAAGTGTAAATTTTTATAGTAAAGAATTTCATCTAATAGCTTAATAAACCTTATTTTTACATTGAATTAAAATTTAAATTGCCAGAAAATTTATTATATTATGTTATAACTTATAATGCATACAAATTATTGTTTACAACTTGTGAACCTGAAAATTGAAAAAATTAGTAATTTTTTTTTTATGTACCTCTAATGTAAGAATTTTGAGTAAAATTGCCATTTCAGATATTTACTAATATTAGATTAAAAACAGAACTTTTACAATTAATCAAGCAATGATATTGCATTCGAAAATACGATTCTGAGCAAAATTCAGTCAGATATACAGAATACTATACTAATAATCCGTTCTAAAATTTTACCAAGTGTGTAAATTACTTATGAGATTACTGAAAAAAAAAGTTCCTACGTTAAAAACTGCATTATCATATAACATTTAAAATTAAATTCACGGCAACCGCGATTTGGAGTTAGTCAATTTTTAATAGTTTTTTTTCCAAGGAAAAATGAACTAAATAAAGTACAAAATAAATGCAATTTACAACTGACAGAATAACCTAACCCTACTTGTGATAATCTGACTATTTTTTCTACTCAAAAAAGTGTCCTTGGACAAAAAAAAAAGAAACATTGTAAAACCAATACATTCTTCGCTTCGATCAGAATCTAAAATCGTGATAGATAAACTGTTTTAAGTGCAAATGAAGTAAAAATATAAAACATCTATTAAAATTTTTGTAGAAAATGTACATATATTACATTTTCCATTATTTTTTTTTTTTAATATCTATTCCATTCGATTTTTAAAAAACTTAAAAGTACCTATTCGAAATTCCGAAGTCAGCTATTGAAATATATCACATCAGTTCTTAATTAAAACAAGTGTCCGAATTCCCATTTCGAATGTAAAAGTTTAATTTTTTTAAAAGTATGAGTTTAAATTAATTTTAAGATTATTCTTCCGCTGTATATTTACAATATGATTAAACAACGTGATGTATATGTTTTTGATATTTTAACAACTTTATGTTGACAGTGATTGAAAAAAACATTAAAATTTGTCTGAAGTCACCATATTTTACGATAATTCATATACAATTAAAATCCTACTTTAATTTATTTATGAATCTTAAAAGGTATATTATAACTAATTGTTTATTGTTTATGTTACAATTTTACAATTTACATAGGTAGGTATCTGCTCATTAGGCAACTAACCTAGCAAGGCTTTATTTGGGAAGGTGGTTCAAATAAAAAATCTATTATTCTTACTAATTTATTTATTATTAATTACTAATTCAACTTTTAAATAAAATTATTTAATCAATAATTTCCAAGGAGGCTGGACACATTGACTTTCCCCCTTAATACTCGTATATATTATATAAAGGGTAATTAGTAATTTGAATTAGTGATGTACCTAACTCTAATTAAATTTCAGGGATTATTAATTTGAATATAAATTTATTTTTTTTTTGCTAATATTTTACTTGAACCAACCCAGTTCAGTAGCAGCAAAAGAGAAAATTGAAGCAATTGGAGAAAAATTGAATCCATGACTCTAATGTTTTTTATCATAAAAACACGATTAAGAAGTTTTATTGATGAAGGCTATAATTTTTATTTAGTTTTTGTTGTATTATTGAAATTAAAATAGTAACTTTATTAATTTGTATTAATCGACCTCAATGACAGATATGTTTTTGCTTGTAGTACCTACGTCTAATAGTTTTACAATTTTTTTAAAAACTTTAAATAAATTTTAAATTAATAATTTAATTTGGTTACCTAATGAATTAAATGAATCCTAATTGTTAAATATTAAATAATATAATAATGTTCTATAAATGTTTAATAATAAAATAGGTAACTACATATATGCGACATACCACATAGGTAGCTAAAAATATTTATATATATATATATAGGTACTTACAAACATTAATGTAGGTAAGTACTCCTATATTATTAAATTTATGAAATATCTAATGAAATAGTTACACGTCAAAATTTTAAGTATTTGATTTTGAAAATAGTTATTAGTTCTTTGTCAAATATTTAAAATAATTTCATAATACTATCATTCAGTGAGGTATCTATAATTAGGCAATTTTTGAGGTAAAATGTAGGTATAGGTATATAAAATGTAGAAGTTTAAGAATATACTGTGCATAAAATATGTAGGTACCTATTAAAAAATTGCCATGATGTATCCACCAAAATACCTTTGTTATTGTTTTGTAATTATTTTAAAGAAATATTCTTCTCTTTAAATTTTGCAATAACCTATACGTTAAAATAACTCTGAATTTAACATTAACGTCAAAATTAAAATTCTCAGTTAAACGTAACTTTTCTAGTTCTTTCCGAATTCCTCTATATTAATGTACAACAATATGTAGGTGTTTGTTATTTTAAAATAAATTCTAACCTAACCTTTAGAATTTATACGTTGTGTATAATTTTCATATTATCATATTATGTATCAGAATATGGAAGTCTCGGGGCTCAGGTATCTTCCCAATTATCCCATAGATTATTTATGGGTTCATAACGTGAAAATTTTAATAACAATAAGGATTTAATTATCCAGGAATATATAAAATAATGCATAGAATGCCTGCAACTAGAATTGCGAACAATTGTGCAAGCATTTTATAATTCTCTAATTAAAATTGGAGGGCGACAAAATGTATTTTCCTCTGAGCAAAAAAGTCTTTTTATACGCATATGTAATTGCGATACACACGTTTGTTCATGGGCTCAGTGTATAGTGGTCGAACTTCATCATCTCACGGACAGTAATAAAATATTAAAAAACACAAACGGTCCGCCGCGTCGCCATGCGAAAGGCGTTTTTGAAAGCGAGTATGAGTGTGCGCGTGCGATATACCTAATATACAGTACGATCGTAATTTCAATTCATTTAAACGCCACAGTCTTCTTACTATCTATTACTACTCTCTGCAATCGCCTACCTATCGTTTTTAAAAACATATTTGAATACCGCGATCGCTCTGTACACGATTATTATGTATGCTTGCGCGTGCGCGGCGGAACGACAATAGCAGCCCGTGTAAGCTGGAGTTATAGATAAGCGCAGATACGACGCGGACACACTGGAGCCGAATGTTGCGTCCTTTGGTTGACGTCACACGGTGCGGTAGTGTTACGCGTATAAACTAAATGTGGGGGCGGGTGGAAGTGTATAGAAATTCGCGCGCGTAGTGTGCGTGTGCGCTCGTGTTTTCAGTGTGGCGGTGGCGGGGCGGTGGGACGGTGGGGGGTAGTTTTAGCGGGGAAGGTGGCGACCGGAGAAATTCGCTGGTGGTGACGGCGGCGGTGTAGGGGTTGTCGATATGTCGTCGTCGACCGTGGTGGTGCAGTGAGGGGGTGTGAGAGGACGCGCGTGCTTGTGTGCTCGAGTAAGGAGGACACGAGTAGTGGGTGGTGGCGGCGGAGTGGGGTGCACGCTAGGTGCGCGCGTGTCAGAAGGGGAGGCGCGCGCGATTCGGCCGCCGCCGCAGTGTATAATAGTGGTATAGTAGTGTAGCTCTTGCAACATTCCGTGTACAATATCTTTCTTTTTTCTTTTTTTTTTCCCTTAAAACAACAAATTTTTTTTTTCTCGCTTTTCACGTCTAACCCACATTTACAGATTCAACATTACACCATGCGCATATTTTCTATTGTACAACATATAATATAACATCGGATAATAACCGTCGCGTTGCAAATTTTAATCGTCACGATAATTATAATTATTCATCTCATCTGCTGCGGCACTTCGACCCCGTCAGCGCGACCGCCATGTTACCGGAATCTGGTGAGCACCACGCACGCACATTTACACAATTTATACAATATATAACATATACAAATCGATATTATTATTATTATTATTATTATTATATAATGAATAGCTATGTGAATTTTTTGATTATTAAAAATTAAAAACAATTTGTACACCTATGTACCATCAAACGATATGATACGATAATATGATATGATCGTCGTGTTAAATTAGGGTACGAAATTCGTCTGCGGTCGATATTAGTATAATTATTATTTACCCTTGTTACTATCGTATTTTAATTTATTTATTTTCTATTATATAAAATATATACACGATACATCAATATTATATACATATAACACACGATCACTTATCTATTTTATTTTTTCTATATTGCATCTAATATTTTTCGGTTTTTATATACAAACTAAACTCTATCCTTTTATATTGACTATTATTTAGTATTTATTCAAGGAAAATTCATCGTGGAGCCAAAATATACATAATAATATATACTCAAATAAAGTCTATTTAATCTATAGTTTCACATATTCTCATAATATTATATATAACTATTAATTAAACTTGACGATCTTCTACTAGCGCGTTGTGTCCAAACAGCGCCGTCGTCTCTATACGGGATGATTTTAATAATAATTAATATTTTGAAAACAACTTACCAATATAATTATACCGACAGGCGACTGATAAGTGATATCGGCATGATGAATATTAATTTTATTATGTAACTTCGGTTCATTGTGTCACAACGTCGCCCATTGTTTTCACGTTTCCGCGTGACGTATTTTACGCTTATGATTATGTCGTTTCGTTGTTATTTTCCAAAACAATAATAATCATATGACAATAATATACTTTTCAAATTTCCAAAAAACCCTTCATCTCTACAACAGCATTTCCGGTCAATTTTACTCGACTTCTATAGCGTGTTTTTTTTTTTACAAGTCTTCTCTACAGGGTAGGTACTTATCTATTTTAGTATAGTAAGTAAGTTTTCTATAATAACTAATTATAATAATGATAATTATTTCTTATTTTCGTGTTCGGTTTCTACAATAAATATACATACAATAATAATATATTGATATAATAATATATATCATATATACGCCCGTATTGCAAAATACCTAGGTATATTATCATCGTTATCTATCGATCGATGTACGTATAGTTATTGTATACAGAATGTAAAGTATGCTATTTATATATACATATAAGTATAGTATTAATGGCATAGTATAGTTTTGATACCTTAAAATTATGGACCTATTCATGTATTCATATAAATTTAGTATTTGTTAATCGAACATTTTGAGATTATATAATAATATATATACAATATACATAACATATATGTTAAACATTTAACAGTGAAATAGTAATATTTTTTTTTTTTATTATATTACATTGTATGGCTTCGTTAATTACAAAGAGATCGATAAATCTGTTTGAATAGTAAATACGTATAAGTCTAAATTAACGAATATATATAATACAATTAATTTGGTCACGCGAGTTTTTTAGAACATTATGACATAAATATATCATTATAAATTTTTGAATCATCAAAAAAAAAAAAGTTATACATATATTAATATAGAATACAAATTAATTATACGTTAATTGTATTTGTTAATTCGTATTAGACGTATATTATTTATATCATAAATAAGATTTGCATATAATATGCATTACCTACATTACTTATTATTAATAAATAAATTAAAGACATTTAAAACAACTTATTTAAATACACATGAAACCCCAACCTATTAGTTTTATATTTGAAGTGATTTACATTTTTAACTAGTTAACTATCCTCAAGTAGTAATTATCCATATATCTGTATTTGTTAAATCTGCAAACTTTTATGTCTAAAAAATTTTAATTATAATTTTAATAATTATAAATTATATTTATAATTATAATTAATTATAATTAAAAATAATAAATATTTTAATTTTAATTTTAATTATACATGTTATATATCTTATGTTTTACAATCTACACTAGTATAATTATTTCAACGTTGTTGAATTATATTTAAATATTTTCTAAACACTTATCCTAATGTTAGCAGTTAATAAATAACACATTTTAATTTTTGTCTAGGCTGTGATGTGTGACAGATAGCAACAATGGCGGTGGGCACGTACTACTGAAGCCCACCCCCACCACAACCTGGAGCCCTTAACCCAGGCATCGCTGGTGCTCACCATGGCGGTCGCCATCATCCTCCTTAATATCCTCATCATCGCTACGTTCACCAACATAAGAGGTAATATGTAATTATTTTTAAATCATTATTACTAATGAGTTAAAAATGTTTTTTTTTTTTTTTAAATGTATAATAAGAAATGTACACATGTACTTTATCTTGAAAATACATATAAATAATTTGTATACACGTTTATATATATAATCTATATAGGTAATAACACCGCTGTGTATCACAATATTATAGGTGGAGGAGAGGTGATGAATGTATACTTGGTGTCACTGGCTCTGGCCGACTTGCTTTACGGTGTGCTCGTAGTGCCATTTTCCGTGTATCCAGCATACGTGCAAGATTGGGTCTACGGAAATATCGCTTGTAGAATTATCGGATACATCGAAGTCGCACTATGGACCGTCTCTGCATATACACTCATGTGGATTAGTGTAGACAGGTACCTAACATATCATGCACACATTTGTTCTTACGATTGTACTTAGGCTATAATAAATTATGTGCATCAAACATGCATAATTTGGTCATTACATTTTGAATAAAATAAAATATGAGAATTTTAATCGTTTTTAAGATTCAGATAATTTTCATTACATTCGTAGAAAAAAAAACATTACTGTATTTGTTAAAAATTACTTAATAATATAATAACAATACTAAACAAATTGTTTACATTATTATTTAATACTATTTTTCATTTCGCACGACATTAATGCTATTAAAATGCCTATTTAATGCGCCGTCTTAAGAAAATTCGATTTTTGAGATAATAAACATTGGTTAATAATAAATTAATTTCTACAACACTGGAAGGTTGAATATTTGCATACTCAATACAATATTTCTATAAATAATTTTATGACATTTTATATATTTCATTTATATAATATTTTCTCCATATTTTTTCGTACATTCAATTTTAAGTTGACAGGCGATGTGCATTATTAATTTATTAAAAAAAAGAAAACACTCAATTTTGTCTATATTGATTAAGTTAAGTTGATTTACGAATTTAACAATAATATATTTCACTTGTCAGTTATCCATATAGTAGTATTATATAATAATACTAAGTAGTAAAATGCATGTAAAATATTAGGACAAATAACATAATTTACAAAGCAATAAAAGCTAGTGCTAAAATTGATAAAACCAAGAAAACGCAGTGAAAAATTTAAACCGATAAAAAATTAAGAACGAAAACTATTATTTTTAAATATAATATACTGTATATTATATTATTATTTAAATTATTTAACTTTTTATCAAATTTTGTTCTTTTTTTTGTACATCAGCCACGTAAAATAATATTGTGTGATTCACATCGTGCAACGTGTACGAATTATACACATTTATTATTTACACAGTTATTATTATTACATTGCAGTTCTATATCGCATGATGCCTTCGTTGCGTGTTCTGCTAGATTTCCAGTTAATTATTCACTATTATTGCGCGAGAAAAATCTGTCGAATAACATTGTATTATATTTGTGTGTACGCGAGCAACATGCAATGACGACGACATCGTGCTGATATTGTTGTATTGTTACTTATTAAGTAATTAACTGACAGTACTTTGACTGTATACAGAAAGTTCATTTCTAATAAGGTTTCGTATTCTTATGCACAAGTTATACTTAATTACGGATGAGATGGTAAATGTAGGATTAGTGATTTTAATGTTATAATAAAACATTTAATTAGAAGTTCTACAGAATTGTTATATTTTAAACATAATTTGGTCATATCACATATAGGCTATAATTATTATAATATGATAAAGGACAAAATTATTAGATTATTGGATTTTTAAAACCACATTTACTCATTAGATGTTCCTCATTTGACATTAATGTAATTTTATATATTTTTAAGTCCTTGAATTTCTAAAAACGCTATATATTTCTAATATAAAATCAATAATGTTATGTTATAAAAACTGTTTTATATTATTATATGAGTGATAATACCAACCACACGGTCTGGTTTTAAAAATGATACCCGTACATAATATGTAATCATATATTATAAAATAGTGTTTATCAGTTATAATGAAAGTTTATGATGAAATTTGAAATACCTACTGAAAATATTAAATAAATAACAGTAATAACTGCATTAATAACAATACACGTATAATTAGATATAAATTAATAATTTGACGTCACGTGTTATATAATATAGGTACATCGCAGTACGCAAACCGGTCCGGTACTTTACGGTGCAGACGCGCACCAGGTGCCAGTGCTGGATGGCGTTCACGTGGATATCGTCGGCGATGTTGTGCTGCCCGCCGTTACTCGAGTTCGGTGATCCTAAGTTCGACAAGGACACTGCAGTGTGTATGCTCGACTGGCAGGGCATGGCTGCGTATTCAGTGACACTGTCTATACTAGTGCTAGGACCAAGTCTGATAACTATATTGTATACGTACGTGTACATTTACGGTGCTATCAGACGGCTGCGACGCGGTTTTCTAGCACACGACAAGGTACAAACAATCAAAAAACACCAATCGTTATGTTGTAATATATTTTAATCGATGTAACAAAATTAAACTAATGGTGAACTCTGAAACAGGGAAAACACTGATAACAATTAATTCCCTACCCATAGTTATATAAAGGTACACGTATAAATACGCTTTAAATAAAAAAAAATCGTCTTTTTCCTATTTTAAATGATGGCATAATGTATATGTATACTTTTGTCATTAACATTTAAAAAGTGGTATTAATATTAATTAATAATTAATAATCTATTAACAATAAAAATATATCAAACATTTTGAAATATCATGTATCATCTAAAATCCAAATGGGTTAAATTATATAGGTACACGTACACCTAACAACTGAATAGTTGTAAAATTTATAAAAACGTCCATTATGTTAGCTCCCGATTTTTTTCAATCAAATCGAGACTGGTGTCAAAATTTAACAACTAATTGCTATCAAAATAAAAAAAATTGCAACAAAAATCATTTTTTTATTCGGGGGCCAACTTTACACAGCCTCTTGACATATCTTATCGAATCGGGACCGGTGCCAAAACTTATTAGCAACTAATTAAAACCGATTCCTTCTTTACGTAAAAGTTGTTATTTATTCAAGGGCTAACTTCATGCAGCACACTCATATTATCTTATGGAATTGGGACCAGTGCTAAATTTTAGTAAAATGTTAGCATCTAATTGTAACCAACTCATGTATTGAGAAAAGTATGTTTATTTATTCGCACGAATTTCAAAACGATACAATATCCAATAATAAATGTATTAATATAAAGTTATTCTTAAAATTGTTCTGTGTAATTTTAACAATGCATGATTATAGCTTTAGTGATTCATATAATATTATTCTTTCATAATATTACTTATATTTAATATCAATTCATTCATGGTTTAGACTGTTGTTGTTTCAAAATAGATATAATTTTAATTTTATAAATGTTCCTTTATATTACTAATACTATAGTAATAATAAATAATAATATTACTACTACGTACTTAAACATTTACGAAATACTACGAATTATGAAAATTTTAATTTTAACTGAAAAAACCATCTACTAATAGCTTATTCATTGGCAAAATTGTGTTTATTTATTCGCGGCCACTTCTATAGCAGGGACTAGAACCGCACAGAAAAAACTGGAACCGTATGAAAACCGTTAGATAATTTTTTATAGAAACCAAAACGATATTTTTATCTAGTTATTACATTGAGTTTTTATATTATTGAGTTTCGATAAAAGACATTAAAGTATTAATGGGCACAGAAAACTAGTTTTAATGGAATAAAATTATGGAATAAAAACATATAGGTCTGATGCATAATATTGGGAAAATATTGGTATTTATTTTAAAATTACAACAGTCAAAACAAAAAATAAATTTATATTCAATTATAAAAACAAGTAATAATTATGAAGCAATAATATAAAATGAATCACACAAACTATAATTTTGATTGCATTGTTAATCATACACAGAAAAATTGTAATAAACAATTATTTATAGGTATATGTAAAATGTAAATATTAATAAATTTAATATTGGATATTATATCGTGTTGAATTTTGTTAGAATTAATAAATACATTTTTCGTTAAAAAAATTATAAAGGTATTACCTTTATAAGTATATGTAAAATAATTATAATGACTTGAATTACATAATTTATAACATGAACTAATAGCAATGTGTTAAAAAATTTAATTTTAGATTCTAAATAACACCTAAATAAGGCAATATAGGTATATTATATAAGACGATTAGTTAAAAATGGTTTAAATTCAACACTATAATCTTTAAATAATATCTAAAAACTTGATAGTAAAAACCTATCAAAATGTTCTATAACTTTATTCTTTATTTTGATCTGTAGCTTAACTTTTAAAAGTTTCTAGATTAGTCTACTTAAACCCAATAACGTAAAAACGTTGAATATCATAATCCTGTCAAAGTATATTTTAGACATATCGCATTTATATTTTTAAAGTTTTCTACACAATAATTTCTTTTCATTTTCTTTTTTTTGTAATATTTGAGACTTCAAAATATTTTTATGAGATAGTAATTTATCATATCGAAGTAAAAGAAAATCATTGATACAATAGTTATAATGTGCTATTTATACTTAATGATTTATTTAATATTTTCGTAATTAAATAATATAACCTATAATATTACATAAAATATATTGTTGTATATTACTTACAATGCGTAGATTTTGAAATATTAAAACTATTTGTGTTTTATCCACACAGGAATACGTAACTGCATTGTCTGAAAACCTATCCAATCCCACACACGTCACGTCTTTCGTATTGATTGTGTCGTTTTGGGTTTGTTGGACGCCATTGATGTCCATTAAAGCGTACCAGCAGCTTGGTGGTGTACCTGCGGTGCCTGGCCAGGTCTGTTTCGCCGCCCTGTGGCTGGGCATATCCAACTCGGTTTGGAAGGCGTTTGTGCTCATATTTCTTAGCCCGCAGTTCCGCGTCATGCTCAGATTGTTGTGTTTGACGGTATTTTGCAAACGGAAAAGTCGCGCAGAACTTGAGCTATTACAACTCGACATGGAAGATCACTTCCTTTAAGTTAAGTATTATATTGTGTTGATGTATTTTTTTTTATCATTATTATTGTTGAACTTTGTTTTGTTATTAATCGAATGTTCTTCCCGAGAGCAATCATTCGTCCATATTTGTTTACGTTTTATTTAAAACTAATTATTGAAAATTGTCGTTGGTTGTACCCCCCGAAACTCGTGAAAATTTTCATGAACTAGGAGAGTTTTTAATAATAATTTTAGTAAGCCAATAGAGTCAGTAATCATACATACCATCTCAATTGGTGTTTTTTTGGAACATTTTAGGAAAAATCAAATATTTTTTATAGACTGTTTTTAAATTATTAATCATTGTTTTAAAACAACTTGTAATTCAATAGATCAGTAAATGTTCACATATGAATGTACTATTATACATGGAAATACAATATCTACGTATAGAAATCATACAAAAGTGTTGGGCAAAAATTTTAAAAAAAAATCTTTTTATTCTTACATGCGTTTTAAATAAAAACTACAAATTACACTAAATTACAGGGCTTCCAGTCAATGATCTAAATATATTATGTATATTAAGGTATCGTATTAACAAACTTAGCTGATTGAATGGAAATTGCATTAAATTATTATTGTTAAACAAATTTACTTTTACTTTAATACATTAATAAATTCTACTCTAATACCACGCCCAACTCAATAAACCTTGGTATGATTAAATTTTTTATTATGGTTTTAATTATCGATTCATGATATAACATGCAATTTTTAAATCGCACTAAATTCGTTTTGTCAAAGTTTGAAATGTATGAATATATAGGTGTAGTACAATAATAATATGTAAGCAAACGAAATGCGTATTTTAACTATAATCACTTTTGGAATTGTATTTTAATACGAGTTGTTTGTTCCTATTCAGTAGTATTATTATTATTTTATTATTATTATTATTATCATCATTATCATTATCATAATCATCATCATAATCATTATCATCATCATCATTATTATTATTATTATTATTATTATTATTATTATTTTTACTATAATGACTTGAGCCTGCCACATTTAAATAAATCGTAACATTTAATAACTATATATATATATATATAAATCGCACCATGTGAAAAACAATCAGTTTTATTAGAATTTTTCTCTATTTGTGAATAATTAATTTTTGTAAAACACCAAATTTCCTAAGATAAATATAAATATTTTACCTATACTTTTTATTATCACAATCATATTTAAATGACAATCTGAATAATTTATTTTCAGATATTTAAAAGTATGAAAACTATTTTATTTTAGTTTCCCTTCAAATTCAATCGTGTTTATATCAAATACTGAAATACATATTGTCGACAAGTTTTAAAATATTGAGAACAAGAAATTCAAATTTTAGTAATTTTAACTAATTTTTGGTTCATTTAATAAAAGTATCATGTATTTATTATAATTTTTGATTGTGAAAAAGTATGAATATTAAAAATTCGTCATTTGATTGGTGTTTTCAATTATTAAATATTATTCATAATAATATGTTATACTATCTAGTGGATACAGGTATACATTATATATACAACTATAACATAAAATAACAATAGTAAAATCATAGTTTATGCGACAAGTTAGTCTATTATTAAACCATATTTCAATAATTATATTATTCGTCAATTTTCTATGTATTAATAAATATCTATATAATATATTATATATATAGTAATTAATAAATTATTGTAATAATGTGTAGGAAAAAAATTTCAAGTTTCATTATACTAAAAATAATATGTACTTTGGATAATCAACGAGGCTCAATGAATATGTTTGATTGTAGTTAATTTTAGTAAAAATACTAGTATTACAAAAGTTACCAGAGAACCCTTATAGGTTTTAGGCGCGCAGTTATTGTGATAATAGCGTTATGGTAAAATTAATATTGTTGAATTTTTTTGTTTTATTTATTTGCTGTAATCACCAATTTAGTCGTTTAGGCGCTTACGAAAATAAGATCCGGTCGACATGTTTTTTTTAAATTATTAAAACATACATATTATATCAAAAATTATATATAATATGTTCTTCAAATATACACATCGCGCGATCGGGTCAACTGGCATCACATATTTTACGATCGCCCTTTTTTATCTGATGTACGATATATAAAATGCACTTAAATAGAAAAATTATTGTACTGATATTGTTTATATATACGTACTTAAACATTGTGAAAAATCATATAGCTTTTACACCTTTAGAAATGTTTTTATTAATTAATCATTTGACGTGGACGTCGAAAATGTTTAACGGGCCTAAAATGAAATATTTTTATTGTTATAAAAACAAAATTAATAAAAAAAAAAAGAAAAAGAAAAACAACATAAATTATTATAAAACGTTAGCTATATATTATAACTGCAAGGCCATGCAAAAAGGATTTCTCCTTTGTGATTTAATAATTAATTACTCGTTAAATTCGAAGGAGTTAGTATCGAAAGAGACAATTACAAGTCTGTGATTAGATTTTTTTCCAGCGATGTATTTACATTTCAATCATTGTTAAGTAAATAATAAATATACTTTTGTTTTTATTATTATTAACATTATGAAATATATGTATATTATAATTATGTAATATTGTATTAAAAATGTTATCGGTTATTTTTAGATCGAAATTATTAAAAAAAAAAACATTTTCATTAAAAAACAGATTTTTTTTTGATACTGACTCTTTCTACTATATACAATTCGTTGTTGGTTATTTGATTTATTTTTTAATTGATTATTGGTCAGTCGTCAAGATTGTTATTATCACTGCTATACTAATATACCGATATATACAATCAATTTGTACGATTAAAACTACCTAAATTGTTATTTATTTATATAAACGTTATCCTTATAAAAAAAATTAATTAAAAAGTAATCGTAGATCAAAAATACATTTTTATCACTCCTGTATTTTTAAGCACCAATTTTGGTGAATACCAAAATTAAGATAAAGAAACTTTCTTATAGGGAAAGTTGACTGATGAACATTAGGAATACTACTAACTTTTTTTAAATCTATTTTAAAGAAATACTTCATTAACATGAATGTTGGACAATTTTTCGAAATAACTACTGTTTTTTGACAATATTTTCTTCTAACTCCTAAATTACATCATATTATAGTTAAACTAATTAATGTTTGGTTATAGTTTGCCAATTATTTAATTTGAACTAAACCAAATTATACTTACATGCTTTTATTTATTATTATAATTATTATTATCTTTCATTTTATTTTTTATTATTATACATATATAATTGATCATATTGTTATTATTATAAGTGTATGTTTAAGACTGAATCATTTAGTAGATTTTTGATTAGATTTGTTTGTTTAAATTGTTATTTTTGTTATTTTGCAGCTGATTATTATTATTTTATATTATTGAAATTTAATTATTTTTAATTGGCTTGATTTATTTTAATGAAAATGTTGATATATGAGTTCTTTGGAAATTAAAATGTTCACAAGTTTAAAAAATATCAAGTTATTTATGACCTAAAACGCTTTGTTATACATTATTATAATTAATGTCTTTTAGGGTGTATCGATTGTTAATCAGTTATTACAGAACTACGTACGAGCATGTTTGTCGGGATAAAAACCTATTACACGTTTTCCTTTTTATTTATTTTATAATTAGTCACTCACTACTCACATCAAAAAAGTACACGAGCAGATATTGTTTATTATCCTTATAAATAATATATTGTAATGTGCTTTAAGATAAAAAAAAAAAAAATGTAATGTTTTGTTAGTACCTACATCATGTATTATTATGTATGTTATTTCTATTCTTTATTCATTATTAGTATGATAATAATATTTAATGTGCCATAATTTTATATGTTATTCAGTTGTTGGTAGTAATTTTGAGATAAAATTATAGTACAAACAAGGTTTTTCAACTATATTATATAGAAATCAGGTGTTTTTAATCATGTGTTATTTTAATACAATAATTATTACCTTTAATGCCATTTGTTTCTGTATCACATCAAATCTAATGATATTGTCTAGAAAAATAATAATGATTAATATTTCATAAATTATATATTTAATTATATTAAACAATTTCAATAAAATTAATACAATATTTATTAATTAATTAAAAATATTATGGAATAGTTTACAATATTTAGATAAAATTATCTACTACATCTATATGTATGGTTCTTGCCACTTGGAAAATAAGTTTTATTGGTAGATGGTTTAATAACTAAAATCAAATAAGTACCTAGTTAGGTTAGGTTAGTCATAGACATTATATGTCACTTTTAAAAACATATTATAACATCATTTCAATTTTTAGCAAACATTGCATATAATTTCAATATAAAATATAGTAAAAAAAGAGTTTTAGAGAACCGCAGAGGAATGGTAGATATAATTAATTTACTTCAAACAATTCATTTATTGTACTATATGTTTCACGTTTTCACGTTATATAAAAAAACATAACCATGACTATATATTATTACTCTTTCAAGTAGATGAATCAATCATTTGAGCAATGTGATATAATCTACCATAATTAAAAATTATATAAAAAAAACAAAATATATTTAAATTTTCACCATTTATCCTTCTTCTATAGATTAAAATGATAAATGCTAATGTTTTACCTACATCATATTTGCACAAGATAAATTAATAAATTAATTCTTTAAATTTTGAAAAATTATTTTATCATTATTATCTATATTGATTTGTAATTTTTTATACTATATAAGTAAATTAGTATAGTACATTAGTATCTATAGCAACGTATAGTATATACTATACTACTATATTTATTTTATAAAAAACTTAAATCTACATGCCTATGTCCTATAAATATTAGGTATTTTCCTTATGTTCCTACGTCTTAATTAGTTTGTTTTTGGTATTTAAAAAATGGATAATCTTGAGTACTTAGGTCATATCGATGTACCCACAGAAAAGATCAAGAGCCAAGTCATGGTAAATATAATCGAAGGACGACACTATTATAAAGGTAATTTAGACACATATGTCACAGTTGAAATTCCGTCGTATTTCCTTAGTAATACATCAACCAGAAAAACGTCAACTGCACCGTCTTATTTTAAAGTAAAACATATTTTGACTAATTTACGAATGAATATAAATTATTATAAAATATTGTAGACATTTATAATTGATCTACCATCATTGTTTTTGGATAATTTACTGAACATACATATAATTATAACAGTAAGTCATATAATATATTTATTGAAACAACATTAAGACATGTGTATACATTTTAAAAGGTGTACGAGTCACATAGATTACCATCATTATCAGACACTGTTCTTGGCAGGACCATTATAGGCATATCTACTATTTGGTCAGAACCAAGTAATTATACCTAATAATTTTATAGATGCTTATAATATAATAACTTATGAGATATAAATGTTTGTTTAAATCATGAATAATGACGAGAATAATAATAATTTAATTTATTAAAATTAATATTATTTATTATCATTTTAAATATCAAACATCATCAATTTATATGCGTTGTTCATAAATCATATGTAATTAGAATAAAAACAATACAATCTCTATAAATCCCAGAATTTTATAAAAAGAATGAATGACTGAAAAAAAAAAAAAAAATTCTATTAAATATAAGTATAATTAGGTATAACTATAATTCAATGATGAATTTATAGTATAATAAAGATTTAACTATATGATAGTTGAGCGTATTTTTAATTCGTAATATTCCTAATAATTTATTCGTACTTTTGAACATCATAGTCATAAATAAAATATAAGAATATACCTAGGTACCTATTATATGAGTGTTAGTTATAACTTATATTTAACTATATGTACAATATTTAGTGAAACCTATCTTTTCATAAATTGTATCCATATTACATACAAGATCATGATTTTTTACATTTTATGAATAAACTTTTGATCTTTTCATAAATAGGATTAATCGAGATTTATACATATAGTGAGTGTATTATGTTTTAATATTTTAATATTTAAAACTTAAATATATAAATTATAAGATCGTAATATACATCTTAGAATTATTTTTCGTTATGTATTTATTGTTATTTATTTAAACGAAATTAGAGGATATAATAATGGCTATTAGACAACATTTTCTAATTTAAAAAGGAATATTGCGTACAACCTAGCTATACTCTTAGAATATGCTCAAAATAGATGCTACATATGGATTATTTTATTTTAAACATATTAAATTATTGTTTTAAATTTTAATTAATAATTAACAAAATATTATTTGATATATTCATTGAAGTATAAATTATTGAACGATTATAATTCTTGAATTACAAAGTAATAAACTATCATATACAAACTAAATGTTATTTAGTCGTTTTAAAGCGTGTTTAAGTAATTGTAAGTTTATTATTGACAGGGAGGTCATTTCATAATAAGTGGTTGACTTTAGTTGATCGTGGAAAACATGACCTGAGTATAAAAGGATATTTAAAATGTGATTTATTTATGTTTTATGAAAATACATCTGATAGTAAATTAGGTCCACCAAAACCATTAATTGATGATATTGAAATCGATGAAAAGTTTGTGAAATATTTATATTACTAAATATTTATAACTTTAAACATACTTACTTGACTCAATTTATTTCTACTATTATGTTTATTACATTATTATTATTTATATTATTAAGTAATATAACACAGGAAACAACATTTATTTGTATAGAAATTTATTGATTCCAAATGGTTTTAAAATGGCTACGACTCATTTGGCTAAATATTCTATTAGAATACACAAATGCAAAATAGCACGTTTTAATTATGACGAAAGTACTAAATGGCTATCTATCTATTTTGGGGAGGCTCATGAAGTAAATAGTATCTAATAGTGTACTCAGAAATATTTATGTTTATTATTAATAAATAATAATAACAATTATAATATTAACAATTTATTCTCTATGCTTTAAATAGTCAACTATTATACTGAACATAAGTAATTCAGAATTAGATTGTAATAACGAATACTCAACTGTAAATTTATATCCACCGTTATGTCCTACGATAACAATAAAATTCGTTTTTTCCGGAAAGATTGTAGCTAGCAGAATTATATCTATACACGATTTTATCGGAGAAGGTTGTAAATACGTCGAAATAAATTTGAAATTCAAATAATGTATTTTAATATTCACTTACTACAATGAAACTATAGATGGCCTTCCGTGCATTGGTCCATTTTTCTTGCATTTTACGTCATTGAAAACAAAAAAATATTTTGGCAGGATATTAATATCCGTTCAGACAGAATTAGTACCATCAGAAATCGAAAATACTGAAAGTTTGCATATCGAGGGTATACTTCCTAACGAGGTAACTATAAAATATAGTTTATTTTTGATAAATTAATTCGGATTTTTTATTTAAATTGAAAGATTTTCTACACTTTAAATATTCATAAAAAGGTCGATATTATTAAATAAAAATAATTATACACAATATATTATATAACCTTTTTATTTTATAAAATTTGATTTATTAAAAAACAAAATAATATTTAAGAAAAGTAAAACTTAATTTTGTATTATAAACAATAAAAAGACTGATTATAAAATATTAGTAGTATACTTTTGAAATATATATTATATTATGAAATCTTTATTTACATAATATTACCATGTTGATAAAATAATAAACATACAAATGTATATCTTTCGGAATGCATATTTTGCTATAATAATTAGTAGCTACCTATATATTATTATGTAACTATTTGTCTCTATGTTTGTTAAGTAAAATATAAATTTAAAATATTTTTAGGAAATAATTTATTTTAAAATAATAATATTTGGTATAATATTTTGTGTTAACCAAATACACAAAACACTGACTTATTCAAATAATATGACAATATCGATAGATTATGGTGAATTTAATTTTGCATCAAAACAAGAAAACAAAATAGGTGAGTATTATTGATTATTAATACTGGTAAGTAAAACTAACCAATGGCGTATTTTCAACAATTTTCTACGGGTGTAAAAATTTTAGTAGTATACTTTAATGTAATAATAATAAATAAAAAGGTCGATTTTGGATGTTCCACCTTCGACTCTTCGTTCCTCGAAGAAATTAGTGGTTTATTATAATTAAGATTGAATGCAATGATATTGCATTATAAAATACGATTCTGAGCAAAACTCCATATAATACAATATATTATACTGATAGGTCATTCCATAAGCTTACCACGTGTGTAAACTACCTATGAATAAAGTACCTACGTTTAAAATTGCATTAGTCATCATGAAAAACCTAAATTCAATTTAATCTAAATTACGATTTTCGTAAATTTTGATGTTTTTCCATCATTTTTTGGTAGTTTTCCTTCCCCTAAAAAAAAACCTTTTGAGAAATTCGAAAAATGAGCTAAATAAAGTACCAATTAGACGCAACTTTTTATCAAATGCATACCCTAATTGTGGTAATCGGGCCGTTATTTTTACCCAAAAAAGTGTATTCAGATAAAAAAATATAATGATATTTAATTCTACTAAAAATATTTAAATTTTAGAACCTATAAAAAAAAAATTGTGACCTTCGATTTTTAAAATACTTTGAAAATTTATAAAGTATTATATACGTAAACTTTTAAAAAATTTTCAAACCATTAAACCTAAAATTGCAGGTAATCTCAAACATTTTTAGAATAAATTTCTAATCTCTATATTTAGTCAAAAAACCAACTAATCGTTTCAAAATTTTTTTCTCCAATGTAGAACATATATGTGAATACTCAATAAAAATTTCAAGTTCCTACTATCAAAATCTAATTATTTATTAAGAAATAAAATAATTTTAAATAATGAAATCGTTATTTTGCCGACTTTCGGGAATTTTAACTTCAATACCTTATAAAAAAAAATTGCACAATTTTCAAAATATTTTGTTAAAAGATTAAGTAGTATATGTCTAGACTTAGATAAAAAATTCAAACCAATAAACCGAAAATTGCAGGAAATATTAAATATTTTTGGAAAAAAGTTCAAAGTTCTAAACTTGGTCAAAAAATAAACAAATTCGTTCCAAAATTTTACTTAACGTAAATATTACCTATGTTAATACTCAAAAAAAATTTTCAAGTCCCTACGATCAAAATTTAATTAGTTATCACGAGATTAAAATTTTTTAAATAACAGAAACTGTAATTTTGTCGATTTTCTGCCATTTTTTGGTAGTTTTCTATTCCCAAGTAAAAAGTTTTGAGAAATTCGAAAAATGAGCTAAATAAAGTACTATCTAGATGCAATTTTCTACCGAAAGCTTACCCTATTCGTGATAATCGGATCATTATTTCTACCCGAAAAAATGTTTTCATATACACAAAAAAAAATATCTTTGTGAAAGCAATACATTCTTCGCTTCGCTCAGAATCTAATAAAAATTTAAATTGTAGGTGTACAACCTAATCATAATAATAAGTACCTACATAATATATTTTTATAATAAACTGTAACCAAATATGTCATGTCCCATCTAAATTTTTGAAGATGGACGTTCTTGTTACTAAAATTTATGAAAAGTTCAAAGTGAATTATTTTATAGATTTTATGTCTTAATATATTATTAAAACATCATCCACAAGTATTTTTGTTTTTACGGTTAATTAATTTACTTGTCAAAAATGAATAAAATATATACAAAATATAACAATTATAGCTCTATGGTAAATACTTAATTTAGACAAGTGATTCTATAATATTGTAAATTTTGAACATTATAATTTTAAATTTTGAGTAATTGTATTTAGAACTTATCAACATGCAGACATCCGAATATAAAGCAATTGATGTAGATAACGATTTTTATAAATTGTCGATCGAAGAAGATACAAAACCATGTCTTTTTGTTATTACAAATTTGGCAAGTTTCGAATATTACACAATGTTTGCTATGAATCTATTTTTTATGACTATTTATAATATGGTAATATATATATATATATAATTTAACATTGCATTTTACTTATAATAAATATACTTGTTCCTGGGCAGGAAACATGCATTTTTACAACACTTAAAAATTTCAACGCTCATAAATCTATTACTGATAAAATTGAAATATTTCATAATATGTTAATCAAATTATTATCTTACCATCAGCAGTTCCAAAATGTATGTGGTCAAGATATAAACTTGCGAAGACATATTCCTACGTCATGTGTTAAATACATGGTAAATTTGATTTATAAATAATGTGTTCAATAAATGCTGTCCACCATAAAAATTCATATTATATGCTTTAACATTATAGTATACACTAATCAAAAAATTAATTTATAAAATTACATTACCAAAAGGCTGTATTTAGAGAAAGTCCTTTTTAGTGTAACTACCTAATTACCTATAACTTAGTTAATGATTTTATGATAAATATTGATAAATAATCACTTATCTTGTTGATAAAACATACTTAATTAAAATAAATTATATCGGTTTAATAGTTCTTAGTAATTTCTTTAGGTATAATTATTATTAAAGTCAAAATGCTAATTATAGATTCAATGCAATTTAAATATGTTTATAAAATATAATATAGGTAAATTGTCATAAATACAATATAATAATATAAAATTTAAGTACATACAAAAAACTTCTTGAGTGTACATAATTTAAATATAACACATTATACTTTGTATAGTTCAGTGTACAATTCTTATATTTTTATAGAAGTTATTTTATGAATATTGTTCAGAAGAAAATAAAAAAATTGTAACTGTTACTTATAACGAATCACATATTTTATCTACAGTGAACAGAATCGAAGATACGTTAAAACAATTGCGATATAAATATAAAGTAAATAATTTATATTTAGAATTTATAAAGTTGTATTCCTAATATAAATTATTAAAAGGTAATAGTAATATACTATTACTCAATGTACAATAAATTATAATTGAAATATTAAATAACATTATTTTTATTTTAAATACAAATTAATTAAATATAACATAATTTACGATTTAGTCATATAGTGGTCCGCCTAATATTATCTTAAATTTACGCAATGGAAGTACAATTATATCGAGATGCCAAATTGAAACAAGACATTTTTTATATTCTAATACTCCAGAATTCAAAGGAAAATTTTGTGGAAAAATTCAACCGTTTTTTTTGGTTAGTATTTTATTACATTAAAAAGCATCTTCGAGTTTCATTTTTTACAAGAACTTACTTAATACATGAAGTATAAAGATAAAGATATTAAGATTTAATATTTTATTTAATTATATTAGGGATATGTCCGGAAAATAATTTCACAGACCGTAAAAATTCGGATTTTATCTGTAATCTTAGTAATTTACGCACCGCGCGCGTAAAAGTCTTGGAATTTAAAAAATTAAGCCGTAATATCTCGTACCGTAATATTCCGAAAGGTATAATTGAATAACGTGAAGACTTGTAAGGGCGAGAAATCGAATTTTAACCAGAGGCTTGGTTTCTTTTTTTTGTGAATTTATTTATCCGAGGTGATTTTATACAAATCATAATTAATTTTTGATTTGTAGAGCGTAGCAACGTCTTCAAGGAGCAAAGTGATAAGTGCCAACCACGAACAGTATACTTAACGTTGCCCATTACCTACCAGAATCTAAATTTAAAATATAGCTATATTGATAAAATGTTATACAAATAAACGGTATAGGGAAATTATTAAAAATAGCGGCAAATATAAATAAAATATAAAATAAATAATACTATACAACATAATTAATCCAATCAGGGGACGGCGGTCGCGTATTCGGCCAATCAAATGGCCATATTGATTAATGGGTTTTATTTCGTGTGCAGAATTTTTATATGCGTCTGAGATTTTATAGTCGGTATACTTTCCGTATATTTTCCGAGACATATTAGTTGATGTATTAATACTTTCTGAATTTTTACAATCCAGGATATTATAGTTAGTGTATTTAAACGTTCCTGATAAATACGATCTGTCGATTTATTGTTGATTACTTTTTGAACTTGTACAGTCCGCAATATTTATAGTTTAATAATCACAGTTTGCATATTTATACTCAGGAATATTACGGTTAATGAGATTATTTTTCGGGATTTTATAAATCCAATTTCATTATTATTTAAAAGCATATTTAACACATTTATTTAACTTTTAAGTTTTAACTAAATTAACTTTCATATAGTAGTTGTTCTATAATGTATGATTGAAATAAAAACACTCCATAAATAAATAAAAATAACTAAATTACATCAGGAAACTGAAAAAAAAAAAAATTTATTTGACGGAATCATGGAAACTTTATTTTGGATATGTCCATATGAGGATTTTGATTTGGCACTAAAAAATGTTCCTGGTCTTATATCTAATACTTGTAATAATCATCCTTGCTTACACTATAGATTCCATTTATACGATAAAACAGTAATTATTGTAATTATTTATTATATAAAATATATATTATTATATTTATTCATTTTTCATTTTTTTATAAACTTTTGTAGTCATTGCAGTTGAAAGCACATATAAGTCAAGCTGCACTTACTGAAAAATGTTATAAAAAATATGGTAAATTAAATTTAATGACACGAGTAATATTTAACGGACATTCAACGACAACAAATGTATGGAATATTATGTTGTATAATTGTAAATTATAACATATAAAAGTTGTAATTCTTATTGGTCACTATAATGTTAATATCTATACATGGGCGCTATTTTGAAATAAAAAATCTTATGGTGCCTTAACTTTATTATCATTACGAAGTTGTAGAAGCTATAGTTTAATTTAAATAATATAAACAGATATTTTTTTGTTTCGCTTAGAAAATAATTTACGAATAAAAATATCTAAATTAAAAACAAATTTCACCCATATGTATAGAATTATATATAAACAATATAAATTTGTTCATATTGTTGTGAATTATTATAGGTTATAAATTCAAATTTATCGCCTTTTTGGAACATGTCGATTTTGTTTAAACCTACTGTATTTATAAGATATGGAGATACCGGTGAGAAGACCCCAACCTATGCAGTTATTCAAATATGCCATGTTGTGGAAAACAAAAATAAATTCATTGAAGTAAATTTAAATACATGATAACAATAAAGGTAGAAATTATCACTGTTATATATTTTATAGAAAGTTATTGCATTTACTGTCATTAACATAAAAGGTATCGAATCTATTTCACATGCAACATTAGATTGGTTTGACATATCAGACGATTCGGAAAAAATTGGCAAAATTTTTATAGCTATCGAAATCTTTCAATCTTTCGATGGAGGAATAGAATCCGTTCACGGTTCGTACGTTCCATTGTTAAAACATGTACAACCAAAACATTGCGTTTATCGGTTAGTGTTCTTGATAAAACCTGAAAATGTCGTAAAATCAATTTCTTAAAATTGATTACAGATTAATATTACTCTGTTGGGGATTACGACAATTTACATTACATCTACATAAACCATTCGTCCGAATGCTCTGCTCGGGATTGTACGTCGACTCAGATGTAATTAAAAAAGTAATGGCCTTCCCAAATTTTCCAAATATAATGAATATAAAATATGTACTCAGTTTAGTAAGTAAAGTTAATATTTTAATAATTTGAAGTTTAAAAAATTCAATAATATACCTTATTACCTTCATATAAAATGTAGGAATTACCCGAAGATCCAAATCTCATACCACCAATAAGTTTTCAACTCTTCACTAAATCTAAATTAAAAAAAATATCAATTCCTATTGGAATGTGTGCATCTCGAGCTACAGATCACTTTTTAGGACCTGTTATAACGAAAACTGAATGGAATAAACTTTATGAACTTGAAAGTCAACATTCAGCTCATTCAGGTTTAATAAGCCCGTATTTTTATTTTATTTTTACTTTTTACAACCTTGTTAAATAGTTGTAGAAATAGAAGAAGATGAAAAGCCACAAAATATCAATAAAAAGCTGAATAAAAATTTAGATTCAAAAGTATAGTCAGTTTATTTCAAAGTAAAATATATCTTAACTATCTATTTTATTTATAGAATGATTTTGAATTTAATTGCAACTTTATGAAAAAAATAATTAACTGTATTACTCCTTTGTGTATTAAAAACATTATTTCAAAGATTTTTAAAACCGTAAAACAAGTTTCAATTTCACTATTTAATACATTAATTTGTTTATGTCCTTGTATCAATAATATTACTCATTGGATTTTAAGACATTTTGAACATTTTATTGGATTTTTCGGTAATAAGTATAACATTTTGACATATGATGAATTTGAAGAAGATGAAAATGAATTTAACTGGTGGACAAAATATTACGGATTTAAATTTCAAAAGGTTTTAAAATTATTGTTAAAATTTAAATATAATATAATTATTAGATATGTTTTTTTATTATTTTCACCTAAATACACAGATTATAACTACTATAAATTGGAAAATATTACGCTTTATTAATTTAAAGTATATTATTCGTTACTTTTATTATACCAAAAACCTAATAAAAGTATTTTTTATTCATTAACTTATAGACATTTTAAAATTAAAATGATTAATTTCATCATTTTCTCTATTACAGAATGAACTTGAGATGAATAAATCTTTAAATGCCTTTTCAAAAATGTCATGTAAACTTTTCCCGAATTGTGCGTGTTGTGAAGATTCAAATAAAGCATATTTTATAAAACGTTACTCAAATATTAATTCTATAAAAGTAGATTATTTAACGTATATATATTTATTTAACGTAGAGATTTAAAGAGTAAATAATGGAAAATTGTTTTTTAAGTGTTATTTTATTTTCAGATATATGATAAAGAATTAGAAAATGTTCCAGAGTTTAATAATTTTGAAGATAATATTAAAACATTTAAAATGTATGGATATAATGAAAATAATGATAAATTAAAAACTATAGCTATTTTAAAAGTAATTGTTATTAGTTTTTAAAAATAATATATTTTGCTAATTAGAATAGTTAACATTTTACTAAAAAAAATGTCTATTATATAGGACATATATTTTAGTAAGTACACAGATGAAATGTACCATTTTTGATTGTAAAATATGTTTTATATTTAAATTTAAAGTTAGTTATTAAGTAATAAAATGTGTATAATTAATTTTTAGTTCATTCAAATTTCAATTATTTTCTTTTTACTATAAAAAGTATAATTTATTTTATTTATAGGGAAATGTACATTTATATCCGATTAGTAATGAAGAAAAAGATATATTTTCGAAATCAAAAAAATTACATTTTTCTAATACTGAATTGAAAATATGGCCAGGATTAAAATCAAACGATAAATGCAACATCATTGTGCGCATTTATATACTGAGAGCGCATAATTTACATCCATGTGACTTAAATGGATTATCAGATCCATATGTAGAAATCTTATTCGGGAAATCATATACCATATCGGACCATAAAAACTACGTTCCTAAAACATTGAACCCCATGTTTGGCAGGTAGATTAAGCATATCATTAATAAACTAGTTAAAAAAAAATAATACAAATTTATATTCTATAAATAACTAGTATAATAAATAGTTCTAAATAAAGATTATTTTTATTAACTTAAAATGTTATATATTATAATTTATTTAATACCTACCATCACCCATAGGTAATATATACATATGTAACATAACAAAGGCCTAACATCTTTAATAAATTTACGATCGTTCAGATTATTATTTAAGTATAAATAACCTAGATTATCTAACATAATTAGATTTTCATTTATTTATTTTAAGATGTTATGAAAGAGAAATAACATTACCTGAATGTTCAGTTATAAAAATTAAAATTATGGACTATGATAGAATTGGAAAAAATGAATTTATAGGTGAAACGACAATTGATATTGAATCTAGATATTACAGCAAGCATAGAGCTCGCTGCGGATTACCAAAAAAATATAATAAGTAACTTTTATAAACAATAGCTACATTACTAATATATATTATAAATATACTTATAAATATTATTTATTATCTTTTAAATTTTTTCCATAATATACCATTAGATTTAAAAAAAGAAGTTTTGTATTTTGCCAAATTATAATATTTACATACTTTTCTAATTTGATGTCAATAACGGTCAATCTTTAATAAAATTTTAATACAATTAGGTAATATATCTGCATATTATGTGGAATTTATTTAACAAATTCATTTATTAAATAGATATTATATTAAAAGAATTATTTTACAATAAATATGATAATTTAAATATTACAAAACCTCAGAACTTATACCTTGTCTATGTGTATATTTGAATACAAAGAATAAATTCTAAGCTTTATACCATTTAAATGTGATATCAGTTTCTGATTGTAGGAAATTAATAAAATCAATTTTTATAGGTTATTTTATTTTAATGATTAATTCATTTTAGATTCTGAGTGAAGCGAAAAATGTATTGGTTTTACAAAGATGTTTTTTTTTATGTATTAAGACACTTTTACGGGTAGAAATAATGGTTCGATTACCACAAGTAGGGTATGCTTTCGGTAGAAAATCGTGTCTTGTTGGTACTTTATTTGGCAAATTTTTCGAATTTCTCAAAAAATTTTTCTTAGGATGGGAAAAACTACCAAAAAATTGCGAAAAATCGGCAAAATTACGGTTTCTGTTAGTTAAAATTTTTTAATTCTATTTTAATTCTAATTGAGTTTTAATCATAGTGTATTGAAAATTTTTTTGAGTATTTACTTAGTTGAATTTCATTATAAGAAAAAATTTAGAAACGAATGGTTGATTTTCTGACTAAGTATAGAGTTTTGGTTTTTTTTCCAAAAATGTTTAATATTTCCTGAAATTTTTTATTTATTGGTTTGAAAATTTTGTGGAAGTCTAGATATATACTACTTGATCTTTTTATAAAATATTTTGATAATCATGACTGACAATTTTTTTTCTTAAGCTTTTAAAGTAAAAGTTCTTGAAAATCGGCAAAATTACGGTTTGATTATTTTATTTCTTGATAATTAATTAAGTTTGGATCGTAAGAACTTGAACTTAAAAAAACTTAAATTTTAAATATTTACATTCGTAATTTACATACTTAGGAAAATTTTGGAATGGATTATCAGGATAGCATATAGTAATATATTGAGTTTCGCTCAGAATCGTATTTTCTAATGGAAAATCATTGCATTCGAATTTTAAGTATAATAAACCACTAATTTCTCCGAAGACCAAAGAGACGAAAGAGAAACGTCCATAATTGACCTTCCCACTTTTTTCGTTTTTTTCCTCTTTATTTTTGTGAAATATATTAATCCACGTATAAAATGATATCACTTGATATATTTTTCACCACACCTTTCCATTTATTTATAGATACCTAGTAACCCTACACATCTTTTTATTGTTTTAATTATTTGTAACAAATGCTAAGTAACTTGTGTGAACTTACCCCCAAATTGTCCTACATTTTTCTAACCAGTGTGGCAGTATCAATATTTTACATTATTTATGCAACAAATTGCATGTCTTGCGTAAATATTTTCAATTCATCGTGATCCCTGACACCCTGTAATAATAAAATTTCATCCACAACGGCCAACTTCACATAACCTATTTTTTTCTATTTTTGTCTTTTTGTTCCATTATTTACTACGCGCTGCACAACAATTTATTATTTAAAAACGAGGTTTTATTCTGTAAAAAATACATTAATAACTAAAAATGATTATATCATAATATGTTTCGTTAATTTTATAATAGATAGATAATATTGTATGGTAAATATTTTAACATGATATATCAATTATATTAAACTTGCATATGTTGGGAAATTGTATCGTTGTTTTATGTGTTATATTATAATATAAACATTATTAGTTATTAATATATTTTTTACAGAATAAAAACTCGTTTTAAATAACATATCGCTGTGCAGTGCGCAGTCAATAATGATGGATCAGAAAGATAAAAATAAAACAAACCTAACCTTAACAGGTTACGTTAAGTTATCTACCTCGGATGATTTTTTACTATTACATGGTGTCAGGCTCACGATGAGTTGTAAATATATTTACGCGAGACATACAATTAGTTGCATAAAATTGCAAAATTTTAACACTAGTTTGAAGTCTCTAGGTCAATGTAGAGGAACCAAGTTCACTTACTTAGTCACTTCGTTAAGTATTAAAATAAAACAAAAATAATTTTCAATTACTTTTCTGATGAAAAATACAAGTAATATTTAACTAATATATTTGTATTGATTTCGACTATATCATTAATACTCTGAATACTCTTTAGTGATGGGTATAATCGTTGGAGAGACAATGAGACACCATCACAAATTTTGCATAAACTCTGTCTTTCGAATTCGTTAAAACCTCCAATATACACGGAACATAGCGTCATGATTGGTTCAAAAATATTTAATATTCATAGCGAAAACACAAAAATCGATAGACAGTCGATGGCGTTGTACGTATTAAACCGTTGGCAAGATATGCCGATTGTCGGTTATCATTTGGTGCCCGAACACGTGGAAACAAGAACGTTACACAATCCGATTAAGCCTAATTTGCACCAAGTACATATAGAAACGCGTTGAGTGTAATTTTGAAGCAATAAAAAAAAATCTTTATAGGGTACATTAGAAATGTGGATCGACATGTTTTCCAAAGACAATTATTTACCCGAAATGGTAAATGTTAATCCGCCGACCGTCAATCATTACGAAGTACGTGTGATTGTTTGGTCTGTTACTGACGTAAAACTAGTAGACGACAATTTTTTCACGGGAGAAAAACACTGCGATATTTACATTAAAGGGTTGTTAAAAAATTGAATGGGTAGTTCCATATTCACTTTACTAACATGTGTTTATATTATAAAGATGGTTACCCGGCATCGATAAACAATCTACAGACATTCATTACCGATCATTAAATGGAGAAGGATTGTTCAATTGGCGATTTAAATTCTCATTTTTGTATAACAAAACGGAAAATAATATTGTGCACAAGATAAAGAGTTTATTTTCTTGGGATTACGAAGAACAGAAATTTTTACCAAGGTTACATCTACAACTTTGGGATAATGATCATATAACACCGGATTCTTTCATCGGTACTAAATTCTATGAATGATACCCCATCATAATAAATTACGAATATATCGTCTCGAACTACTTATTACCGTCTGATACAATATATATATATAACAGATATACATTTAGGTTATTTGACTTTGGATTTATGGAACATGCCTCGCGGTACAAAATCACCCTGGCAATGTACGACATCCGATAAAGTGCCCAGGATAAATTTGTTCAAAGCAAAAAAAATTCGTGGCTGGTGGCCATTTATTTCAACGGAAAACAATAAAGATTTGATTGTAGTAAGTATTATTCCAATATCTTTTAGATCCACTAACATGTGTTGTAATCGTAAGATACTAATAAAGTAATGACTATAGTTTATTTACTTAATTATGATTTAAAAATAAAAAGGGTAAAATAGATGCCGAAATCCAAATAATGACTAAGCAAGAAGCGGATAAATCGCCAGCAGGATTTGGTAGAGACGAGCCCCAACCTTTGCCTGATCCAAAGTAAATATTATCGTTTTGACTTATGGCATCTACAGTTTAGAACTATTAATGACTATTATTTTTTTAAATATTGATAGACGACCTTCGGTTCAATATTTAAAGATGTTTTTGGATCCATTTACGTATTTATTTCGAAATATATTTTCCGCCAACAAAACAAGGTTTATAATGGTTATAATTGCTTGTTTTGTGTTATTATTTTTATTGTTGTTCGTTTACGCAATTCCAGGATACTTAGTAAAAAAACTATTAGATGCATAAGTATATTAGAGTTAATTGGATACATTATGTATATTATGTTATTTAGTTATAAAAAAAATTTTTTTTTTATTTATAAAAAATAAAATGAAAGTATATATTATAATAATTGTTAAACATAATTAGCATTGCACGGTTGTTGAATATAATTTAGACAAAAACCACGATTTCCCATATCGTTTGGCATCTCCACTGCATTTGTATGGAAAGATAACCGGAAGGGTCGTACACTACCTGTAAAATACAAAACGCAATTAAATTGACTTATGAAATATCATAATATTATAATATGCAATATAAGATATTGGTGTGTTTATATTTGATAAATATAATATAACGTGACAATTAGAATTTTTGTTTGTTTTACATATTATTATTGTGATGATGTAATTTTCCATATAATTCGACCTAGGTTTCTCAGGTAAAATTAAAAACATTGAATACGTATAAACTATAAATGTTTACAATATGATATAATAATGATTAATATCTACTTTTATACTAGTATTACACCCATTAGGGGTTTCTGATAGTTAGAACTAGAGTTTTAGTTAGTTTTTACAAATTAACGAGTAAAAATGATTTATTAATTATTTAAAATAAAATTAATAATTACTATATAAAAATAATATAACCATGAATGGTATTTTTCCAACATTACTCCTTGTGACCATGTTTTTCACTGGATTTAATTTAAAATGCATTTAAAAAATAATTTTAAATTTTAAAACAATAAAATTCGAATCGTAATCAATAGTCATAATTCATATCAATGATATACCGATAAGGTGTAATAAAATCAAAACATTTAAGTAAAAAAATCACATACCATCTTAATTTACGAAACTATAAATAAAATAAAATAAAAAATATTCAATAACTCTCTATCTCCGTAAAATTATACTAAATACACCACTGACGAATATAATGACTGATCGTTTAATAAATTATTTTTGCATTAATATTATAAATCGCCTTACTTATTATGGTCGTTGGCATTGTGGTATAATCTGTGTTTAAAGTACCACCGCATATTCTATCCACGCAAGTGTTCATTCCTGACGCCACGGGTCCTTGCTTACTGGATACACAAGGAATAATAAGGTAATCAGAATTACAAGGACTTGAACCAACGCTACCCACATTTGCTTGCACCGGATTCTGACCCAACGTATTTCCGGTCAAAGTAAACGCGTGGCTTCTGTTGTTCACTGTGAAACATATTATTTGGCATCATAAATATATTATTTATTTATTATTTTTTTCTTTCTTAAAATATAAAATATAAGAACAAAATAATATATTTTCTTTGTATTTTAAATATACTGAAATTGCTCACTTTGATCATCACATGCTGAATATTGTACAGAACAAAAATTTCGTTCTGTTCTCAAACATATCGTATAATCCTGATTTGACAAATGAAGGCCGGAAAAAGGTTCGTAATTGAACGACTTCACCGTACCCGACACTCCAGTATAATATTGCAAGCAACCCGTGTCAGCTACACTTGAACAAAATTATAATTTAAACAAACATACACACAAAATCAAATAAAGTGAGGCATTTTTGATAAAAAAAAAAACAAGAACCTTTTGTAGTTGATTCACATGGTATTTGACTGACTTTAATTTTCCAATTTCTTTTGAAAAAAATTCCACTCATGACCATTGTCAATATAATAGGACTCGATCCCGTACCAGCGTCCACGTACACTTAAATAAAATATAAATATATTGTTGATATATTCGTACAATTTTGTCTCCAAATAAAATTTGATTATTGCGCGTTATAACAATAGTACATTTACGTACTGTGACCACCGGTGTTAATACCGCAAATTACAGGTATAGGATTTGAACCGGAAATAATGAACTGATCATTGTCGCACTGATGATTAACTGGTTCAGGGCCCGCGATTGAAAACCGTTCGAAATCTAATCTGTAAAATAAAATAATCATACATAGTATATAATATAACTAATCAATTATTTAATTATTTGTTGGATTTTTGTCAATGTACCTGAATTGACAAATATAAGGAGATGATTTATGTAATGTCACTTGACACGTTCCTGTGGCGTTCAAACCTTCTGGATATCCAGCGTTGACAAAATAAGTGCCGTTTTCTCGAATTGTCTGGCCACATGTAGACAACGCTATACGAGTATAATAATACAATTTTATTCAAATTTATTATAATATAATAAACATTTATTATTAATAAAAAGTATGTATCATTTTTATTAAATAGCGAGTGAAGTATATCGAACTACGAAGTTATCAATTGTTTATATAATACATATGTCCTATAACAAGAATACAACTTGTCCAAAATCATCATCGTATATTATATTATATTCAATGTAGATAAATTTAATTGATTGTTAAATTTTAATTTATCATCTATTCGATTTTGATTAAAAGATGTAAACTGAAATTACATTTTTGGCACATAAGTACTTATTATTAATTTTTAAATTGTATTTTTCCTGATCATGCTCGTTTTAATTAAATGAATGTTGAGTTCTTGAATTTGTTGAATTAAATATTTAATAGGATTGTTGTATTTATTATTATCGCGTATAAGAATTAAAATGTAAAACAAATTATTTTACATTAACATAGCTATAACGTAACTAGCTCTTATATTAATTGTTTTGTTGTTAAATTTATATATATATATATATATAAACATTATTTAAATTTAAATTTAAAAAGCGGGAAGGTCAATTTTGGAAGTTCTTTCTTCGTCCCTTTGGTCTTCGGAGAAATTAGAGGTTTATTATAATTAAAATTTGAATGCAATGATAATGCATTATAAAATACGATTCTGAGTAAAACTCAATATAATACCATATATTATATTGAAAAGTTGTTCCAAAAGTTTATCACGTGTGTAAACTACCTATGTGAATATTCAAAAAAAAATTCAAGTCCCTACGATCAAAACTTAATAAGTTAGCACGAAATAAAAAAAAATAACGGAAACTGTAATTTTGCCGATTTTTCGCAATTTTTGACAGTTCAACTTTAAAAAACTTATAAAAAAAATTATCAGTTACAATTTTAAAAATATTTTTAAAATACATCAAGTAGTACATTATTAGGCTTTTATACAATTTTCAAACCAATTAATCCAAAATTGAAGATAATATTAAACATTTTTGGATCTTCTTCCAAGGAAAAACTTTTGAGAAACTCAAAAAATGAACTAAATAAAGTACCAACTATAGATGCTATTTTCTACGGTAAGCATATCCTATTCGTGATAATCGGACCATTATTTCTATCCAAAATCGTGCTTTCGGAAATAAAAAAAGACCACTGTAAAACCAATACATTTTTCGCTTCGTTTTGCTCAGAACCTAAAATGTAACAGAACTTATTATAGTGTAACTTACATAGACAACAAACGCCGTATGAATTAGCACAAGAGCCAATTGGTACACCCTGGTTCTGATAACATTCTGTGGATGTCATACAGATACCGCTGTCTCCGGACGAAGAGTAACACGGTTCATTGTCGAACTTGACTATTGTAAATAATGAAAGAACTAAAACACACCAAAAGTTTTAAAATAATTTTAAATTTAATTAAAATTATAACAAATGTTTATTTGATATTTATACAATTATTATATATTTGTAACTTACGTCGATTTTGTTTCTTTAAAGTAGATTGTCGTTTAATTCCTCTGTGAGAACGATTATTTTGAAATTGTTCAACTGCCCTATCATTATATATCTAAAAAAAAAATTTAATTTTTGTAAATATTACTCAACGATACCTACCAAATTTATAGAATTTATATAATCAAAATATTTCTAGTGATTATCATTATAAAAGAAAAATATATATATAATAAGTATGTTAATTAAATTTTATCAGTACATTATACCAATACAAAAATAAATATATAATATAAACTAAGACTAACTCATACATTAATACATATTATTATTATTTGCACATTAAAAAATCAAAATTCCGTTTATGAAATTATATAATATTGGTTAATTATTTTTATTCAATCAGTTTATATTTATTATTCACTATAAATTAATATCCTCATCAAAGAACATTTAGAATAATTTAGGTTTTATTATTATAATTTCATTTTAAGAATTTTTAAAGAACAATAAATTATAATTGTATTGCTAACTGTTATTTTCCTTTAGAATACAAATAATTGATTACGAAAGAACTATCCAGATCGACAATATTATGAAATAATTTAATATTTTAGTAGATTAATATAATATTTATAATATTAAATTCGTGTACTCTAATTTATCTTAATCTTATTTATATTTTACTTATTTTTGAGTCATTAACTTATTATTATTATTATTATTATATGTTTATCATAATATTTCTACTTACAATATTTGAATTAGAGGTATTGAACGATAAATCTGATGATACAACAACTGATATTACTAAACTTATTGATATTAATAACAATTTTAGTTTCAAATACATTACGTCTCACGAAAATTAACAGTGAATTGTTTAAAAAATATAATTGTAAAATGTGTATAAATGTTTCATGGACATAGAACACATTTTTTTGTTGTGCTACTAAACGCATACATGAAATGTAAAAACCAAAACTGGTTGTTTTATATGAAAACTTGAATTCCGTAATAGTGTAATACTATTGTTTTATTGTATATTAAAAAAAACACAATGGTGATTTTTCTTTACACTATACAAAGAAAACACAATGAACAAACTCGTTATGCACACATTAACATTTTAAATCACTCAAATTATATTATGTTCATGTGGTTTCTTCTTCTGTAAAGTAATTTTCCACTAGTTTATTTTTTATGGTAATTGTTATACAACTATTAATTCATGTAGGTACTTAATATTATTATTGTCTGTTACTCTTTGTAATTATTTTTTGCATATCTTTCTATCAGTAAGTACTTATTATTATCTACGTATTTATACGTTTTATACAACATCTATGATTATCAGATTATCTATAATTTACTTTTCTCTGTATTATGATAATTTTGTTATAATAAGTCAAATAAGGTGTTGTTAATTTTCTAAAAAAATGGTTTTTACTTTTGTATAATAATAATAATCATCAAAATTATTTAATAATTATTAATTTTAAATAATATTTGGATGTTACAGTCTACAGATGCTTACTGCTTATAACACTTTTAACCTTCATAACACTTTTGCGTACCTATTATTGTTACGTAGGTACTTAAGTTATTAAGTAGACATTATTTACTTGAAAACATGGTATTTCAAATTTTAATTGGATGTTATTGTAACCTAATCTATATTATTGTAGATGATAAATATAATTTAATAAATATTTAAAAATACGTAAACAATAATAAGGTTAGAGATGAAGAGTAAGAAATATAGGTAATATAAAAAAGATAGGTAAACAATATAAATATTAAAATTAAATCAAACATCCATATATCGTAGACTTTCAATTTCCTCAAGCAGTCAAGCAAAACAGGAGGAAAAATATTTACAAATTCGAAAAATGGAGAAGAACTATATAATAAAACCTACTAACCTTTTCCTTTTACTATACCTATTTCCTTTCTTTTAGGCATTTTATTTTTATTTCTCTTTTCAGCATTTAATTCAGTATGTTCTATACTTGGTTGGCTTCGCGTACTTGGGCTTAGTTTATCCATTTGAAAGTCGATTAGATTAAATGTTTTATTTTTAATATATCTTAATTTTTATTTTTAACTATGTAAGTATTTTTTATTATTAATTATTTCACTTTTATTTTTAATATTTTTACTTCAATTTGATTTATTTTACTTAAAATTTCTCAAATTTTCTTTTAGTAAATTCTTAATATTTCATTCATATTTATAATTCTCAATAATTTATTTTAGATTATGAGCGAAGAGAAGAATGTATTGGTTTTACAAAGATGTTTTTTTTTTTATGTATGAAGACACTTTTTTGGTTAGAAATAATGGTCCGATTACTACAAGTAAGGTATGCTTTCGGTTGAAAATCGGGTCTAGTTGATACTTTATTTAGCTCATTTTTCGAATTTCTCAAAAGTGTTTCTTTGGGAAGCGAAAAAATCCAAAAAAATTGTGGAAAATCGGCAAAATTACGATTTCTGTTATTTTAATTTTTTTTGAGTATTAACTTAGGTGAACTTCATTACAAGAAAAAATTTAGAAACAAATGGTTAATTTTCTGACTAAGTATAGAGTTTTGGCTTTTTTTATAAAAATGTTTAATATTTCCTGCAATTTTTAGTTTATTGGTTTGAAAATTTTGTCAAAGTCTAGACATCTACGACTTAATGTTTTTACAATATTTTAAAAGTCGTGACTGACAATTTTTTTTCATAACTTTATAAAGTAAGAATTTTTGAAAATCGGCAAAATTATGGTTTCATTATTTTATTTCTTAATAAATTAAATAAAATCTAAATAAATTTTGATCGTAGAAAATTGAAACGTATTTTAAATATTTACATTCGTAATTTACATACGTGGTAAAATTTTGGAATGGATTATTAGTATAGCATATTTTAATATATTGTTTCGCTCAGAATCGTATTTTCTAATGCAATATCATTGCATTCAAATCTTAAATATAATACACCAATAATTTATCTGATGACCAAAGGGACAAAGAAGGCATGTCCACAATCGACATCCCCACTTATCTTTACTTTTTATATTTATTTTCAATAATTTCAAACATAATTTGTGTAAAGTTATATATGCATTAGGTAAGGCGACATTTAGTTTAAGTGACTTCGTAAAGGTTTTACTTATGTAAATGTTTAATATTTTTAATGTTCTAGACTACTTTAAACATAATTAATTATTCGATCAATACTTAATATTTAAGAACCTACTTAATTTTATGTACAAAATAATTTACAAAAAAGCACATAATATTTATACAACACACTGTGTAGTCAATATAGTTGCTGTGTAGTTATTGAATAGGTATGTAAAATTAATATTGCATAACCAATTTAATTAATAATAGTAAAGTAATTTTGATTTTAATATATTATAGGTACAAAAAAAAAAGGATAAAAAAAACCAAAACAATACAATAACTTTGTTTAACGGGAAAACTATATTTTTTATAAATAATATAATATCATTACGATATTAGTTTTTATACAATCGTATAAAATAATTCATTGATTGGAATATATAGTGGTACTAAAAAATAAACTACCAATTCGTAGTAAAAAATTTTAGACTCAGTATATTTTATTTGGATTCTTAGATTCAATGTGTATTTTGGATTCAATCCATGAATTAAAAATGTTGAGTTTAATCCATTCAATTTCCTTAGAAATATTATATTGAGACTTTTTGTTTTTATTTTATTATACATTTTAAAGACATTCTAGATACAATAAATACTAGTTATAAACTAATAATTATAACTACGTATCACTAAATATAATTTTTAAATATTTAATAAAGAACTGTAACAAAAAATATTATATACATCAAAAATATATAATATTATGAGTGTTGCATAATGTATTCCAGTTAGTTGTTAGTTGTTATTGTTTTTTTTTTTTTTAATTTAAACTACAATCGAACACTGTACAACCATCATTTAATTTTTCTGATACAAAAATATGGATTAAAATTATATACTTACATATTATAGGAAGAAATAAAATTATAAGTCAAACATTTTCAAAATTATTGTATATTCAAAAATTCTAAAAATACAATGTTACAAAAAGTTTAATACTTTCTAACTAATTATTTTACAACAAAAAATTACCCTGTACAATGTACATACAAATAAATTTACTGAAGTTGTTGATAGAAGGTACAAACCTATTAAAACTCTTAACTACATTAAAAATATACACATTTCTACCTTATGTCAAATTATGTGTTTTTAAATTTATTATTATCGAGGCCATAAATAGGGTAAATATAGATACAGTGTTATAATAAATTGTCTGTTATTTTGATATGATTATAACATTTTTTAATAAACTTAATGTAATTTTGAACCACCTTCATATAAAATATATGTTTACAGCATTGGAATCTTTGCTAATAACTTAATTTAATAATACAGATTAGATTATACAGATAAAATTTTAGTACATAATATATTACTGTTTATATAAAATTGTAATTTTTATATGTTTATATTAAAGGTCATTTGTAATTAATAATTTTAAAAAAAATTATAGTCAATAATTCAAATTGAAAAAATAAATGAAAAAATAAATAAATATAAAAACCATAAAATGACATACTAATGTAGAACGTTAAATAAATATTGTAATGTCATATATGATTAACTGTATGACACAATATAATATTATAACTAATTGTCTTGTATTTTAAAAATTATTAAAACCATTGAAATAACAATATTGTATTTTCATTTTTTTTTTTTTTTTTTTTTTTTTTTTAATATTATTATGTCTTATTTATTTTAATTTGATGTTGTAATTATTCTTGGTGTTTTTATTTTATTACATGCTGTCCACAATGCACCAAAAAGAAATACAAGTCCAATTATTAAACATCCTCCACTGTATACATAGAACTGTAACAAAAATAATAACTTTTAATCAAGACTAGTATCTAAATACACAAGTTAAAAAAATTAAATAGATTATTAAACAATTGTTAACTTATAATTATGTATTAGTAATAAAGAATTTTAAGGGAGCGTAAAGAAATAACAACACTTTAAATGTTTTTCCTTTAACTATTAATAACTAATTAGAGCCAATTTAAAAAGAATATATTATGATTAAAATAGTTACAAATTTTGATTATCAATTATCATATTTTATCACTTTAAACCCTGCAGATCACATAAAATTTAAATTTAAGTATGGGTAACTTAAAATCAGTAACATTGAAAATATGATAAAACGGTAATTTTAAAAAACTTGATATTCAAATCAAATATATTTAGTATGGTAAGTCCATAGCCAGAAATCTAGTTGGTTAACTTGAGCTTACTGAGGACATTGAGAATTTTCAATATATATAATTTTATCTATTGATTATTGGACTAGAGAAGACTTCAACTGGCATGATCTCCTATAATGATTATAATCATATTATATTATCTAATGTTTATAATTTAGATAGATATACATTTTAGAAGTTTTCTTTTTCATTTTGTTTAACTAAATGAACCTAAATCTTATATAATCAAAAATACAAATTTAAAAGTTTCCAAAAGTATAATTTTTTCTCACAAATTACAATTCATATATAGACAAATTAATCAATTATTAGTAACATAATCATCATTATTTTCTATTATTTTTCTATAACAATACTACATAAATATAGTCAGAACTTATTAGTATATAAGATCATATTTTATTGCAATTAAACAAACAAATATTATAATAACATTACTTGTGTTCTGATATTCAACTGAAGTCCAACTGGACTATTAACCACCACTGTCAAACAAGTTTGTAACAAGAGTGCCATAAAAGTATTAACTCCAAATACTAATGCATAGCTATCTTCAGGAATATTTTTGGCTACTTCACAACTGCAACAATAAATAAAAATCATCAGGTACTTAATATATGTAATTATTATTATTATATTTTAAATAGAGTGATTTATTGTTCAAAAAAATGAACTAAATATATAGGAAAATTATAATCTGAGTTGGTAAAATACAAATTTAGAATTAAAAAAAATAACTTATAGTTTATCTAAAAATGTATATCTATACAGATTTTTAGTTTTTCTTTAAAGAATATTTGGATATATTAAAATAGCAAATATATTATAAATACATTTAAGGAAAATTTAACTAAACATTATTTTGTGTATTTTGTCCATAAGAATTTCGTCCCCATGATATACAAGTACAGTGTAATTTATTATGTATTAAATATTAATTAATATATACTATTCTATTATCTATGATAATAATAATAATTATTGAGTAAAAATTTTTAAATGTCTCAAATAACTCTTTAAAATAGTATATAATAATAATACAGTATACACTAATAATCAAACATTTTTTTTTAATATTATTAAACAGCAACACAAATTATTGATCTTTATAAGATCAATTTTAGTTCAATTTGTAAGATAATATATAATTTGACCGTTATTACAAATTATACTTACTTAGCTACAGTAGCCATTACATGATAAAATGTTCCAAACAGTATGTATCCAACATAGGCGTGCGATAATAAATTTTCTTGTGCCATAATCAATAATATAACACCTTGAGCTAAAGAAAGAATACTTACTAACCACCAACTAGGAACTGTTATAATGCCAATCAAATAAACTCCTAGTGTACCTTTAAACATATTCACTTATATTTACTTAAACAATTCATGAAAAATATTAGATAAGATAAAGTAAAAATACAAGTTAATTATTAAGTTATATACATACTTATTATCGTATAAATAGCCTCAACCATTCCATTATCGGTTACTTGCAAATCCGTACCATTTAGGTATATTTCTTGCCATAACGATTGAGCATATGACATAAACTAAAATAACAAATACTTTTAAACGTATATTTTATTTTTAATCATTCTAATTTAGATTTTAGATTTAAATATGAACATAAATTCTACTAATATATCACAATAATTTAAACAAATTAATACATTTACACTTACTAAATTTAAAATAAAATACATAAATAATATATTAGTACCATATCATAAAAGTAAAGAATAAACTTGAATTTTCAAGTTTAAATTAAAAAATTTAAAGCGTTACTATGAAGATTAGTGATTTTTTTATTTGTTTTTAATCAAAAGAAAATATTTAAATACTAGAAATTATTTATTTTAATTATTATTTAAATACTAATAGTATTAAAAATTATAAGTATTATATTTATTATATTATAATATTCTTTCAAATACATAAAAAGAAGTTTACAAATAAAATTGAATTTTGAAAACATATTTTCAATATCTAAAACAGAATGTATACTACCAATTTTTAATTATACATTATTGATTGTCATATGTCATTGTAGAAATAGTAAGTAACCAAGAAGTTTATAATTAAATAATTGCTAATATAAAAAAACAATATATTTTACCCATTAATATTTAATATATGTTGTTAAAATTGCCATATGTAAAATTTTCTATAGTTTTTATAAAAATTTGTAAAAATTATTCTAAATAATTATAAATCCTATACCTAGTAAAACAGTAAAATAAAATGTGTACTATTTTCTACATAATACAATTTAAAATTTTGGTCAAGTGATGGCAGGAACGTAACAACATAACAAAAAAGTTATGATCATAGTCATATTATACTTGGATGGGGACACTAATATTAATAATTATATGTTGTACTGTGTGATTTCATAATACTACTTTATGTTTTTCAAGTTTAAGTTGAAACGAACTTATAAATTTTCACCTTCTTAATAATAGAATTACATATTTTAAAAATTCTAACAATTAATAATTTTTTTTTGTATATTTGTAATTTATAAAATAACACAATTTGTACATATATCAAGTGTAATATAAGATAGTACAATAAACATAATTATGTTTGGTTTTTTTTTAAATAAATAGTGTGAGGGCTTGAATGGCACAAAGAAAGAATTGTCCAGTGAACACTTTGTGTTTTGTTGGCGTTTTAGAGTAAATTGATAATTTACTTATGAAATTTACTATATAACTTATTACTTATTAGGTTTGGATGCATTATTATTGAAGTTATCTAGGGGGGGGGGGGGTGTTCTGGGGATTAAGATGGATAATATATTTTTAACGTAGGGGTTGAATTATTTTGAAGGCTATTTCTAAATGTTGAGTAGAATAACCTCATCATGCAAAAAAGCATAATCATTTGGTTAACAAAAACGCCATATTGTAATGTAAACCAAAAACCATATTCGACACCTTGACATGTGATATAAAACTACTAATTTTATTCATTATGTTAGTCAGGTCTATTTTATATCGTGTATATCAAAAATACTTTAAAATCTATTTTGATCATACCTATAATATAATTGTGTTTAACTTTGCATAATAATATTAATTTTTAAAAAATTTTAATAATCAATAACAAATTTCTCTCCTATAAAAAAAAAATATTTTTTCTTTTACTAACTAAAATAGTAATATAAAAGTAATGTACACAAAACCCATTTTTTTTTTTCTAAAATTATATTATTTACAATATTCAATAATAAATTTATACCTACACTTTTAATGAAAAAAAAATGAAAGTACAAAATATTTTTCAAAATATACGAAATAATGGAAAAACTAGGCTATAATGTTGTATAATTAATTAATGATTATAATAAACAAATCTAACATTTCCAGATGGATATCAACTTAAATTTATTTATCCTACCCCTGGCGAAAAAAGACATAAGAAGAATGTGTAATTAATATTGAGTCATATAGACACTGTAATTACCATATATCTGTCCTGCTGTAGATTTTACGAAACAAGTGGTTTACATTTGTATGAGAAAGTCATGATGTTACAGACCACATACCTATAGATCATAATTCATAATCATAAATCATAATGATATATATATTACAACTAATACAATACAAATTATTCCCATTAACATATAAGTCTTATTTAAATAAATTATTTAATTGATTATTACAAAATTAGTTCGAACCTGATAATAAAAGCATGTGCCTAACGCCCACCAGATGGACCATTGAAGAACATAATAGTTTGTGAAAGCAGTGATGAAGTCCGACCACAGTCTTTGACACACAGTTTTATGTTTGGATACATTAACATCTATGAATGATATTATATATTTATATATGCACAAGTTTTTATAAATGCGAAAAATGTTTATTTAAATACATAGCAGTTAGGACTATATTTAGGAGACAAATTGTTAAACAAAATTTAATGTAAGATATTAAACCTTTTGTTAAAATCCTAAATACGATTTTAACAGTATGTTATCATGAACTTATTCATATATCTGAAAAAATGTATAGTCAAATCACCATGTTAGTCAAACTCCATAACCCTTAACATTGGATTATATTAATACATATATTATTGATAAACTAATAAGTATTTGTTAAACGTTATGAGTAAAGAGCGGACTTTACACTAAAAAATTTTAATAAATGCTTTATAAAATGTTAAAATATGCTTAATAATATGCAATAAAAAATTAATTTATGCCAATTAAATATTAAAATATGCACTAAAATACAAAATAATATACACAAATTATGTAAAATAAAATTTAAAAAAAAATTAAATAGTATATTGAAACAAGTAATTGAATTAATATTAACTATACTATTAAAAGTATATAACTGATAAATACAGTCTACAGATAAACAATCACAGTAATTTAGTACGCATACTTATTACCTGTGCTAAAAATAAACCCCAGAAAATGACCAAACATGTTTCTAATAAATTTCATCAATTAAGATATAACATTTCAAAAATAACCATTATTATAACAAAAATGTCATGAAAAAATAAAAATTGACAAAATATGTATAAAAATAAAATCAAAATGTATTCCTTTGCACTGATATAACAAAAATAACTAAAATAGTAAAATAATTTCAACATTAAATAAAATTTATTTTTATTTTTTAATTTTTTAAATATATTATATCACTACATAATTACATAATTTTTTTTAAATTAAATGATAGCATACTTAAAGTATAGATTTGAAATATTAATTGTTTTATGTTAAAAAAGTACTTCATACGTTGGATAACCAAAATTGTTTTCTCTGGTTTATATACGCATAACATAGCAAATGTATGTACCACATTCTTAGTATAGTTTATTTATAATAAATATTAAAGTAAATTTAGTTATTATCATATTATATTCCCTCGTCAATATTCAGTCATGTTGTATTATTAGTATAAAATTACCAAACAATAAATTGTTTGATTTTACTTTTTAATTTTCAAATAATCTACATAGGAACACCAGTTAATACTTAAATATTTTAAATCAATAAGTGCTATAATAATATAATATAAATCTAACCAGTGGCGCCGGAGCTGGGGGGGCAGAGGGGGTATTTGACCCCCCTGTTAAATATGTCAGGGAGCAAATTATAATTTTGCCCCCCCTGAAAATTTGTCATCATAGTTATACACTTAATACTTAAACATTTTAGAGTTATAGTTTAAATTTAAATTACATTTTTATTATTTTTAATATTTATATAACATAATATGTAATAAAATTAATTTTAAAAAGTTGTATAACAAATAAAATTAAAAAATGTAAAGCATTAAAATTGTTTTTAATTTTTTTTCAAAATTAAATTAGGTAAAGTATTAGTTTAATCAACAAACTAGTAATTAAACCTATTTTACAAAAATCAAAAAGTATTTGTATTTTATTTTAATATACTATATATCATGATTTTCCTAAAATTTTTGCCCCCCACAAGAAAAATAGTTCCTGCGCCTCTGAATCTAACTATCTAAAGCTTAGTACTTATTGTTTTGTAATTATAAAAAAACGTCTAAAAATAATTAGTATGTATAGTAATAATATTAGTAATCAAAGCAATAAATAAAGGATTTATTACAATCATAGTAAATACATACAAGTATTAGTGGAAATTAGTTTTTTTTCTTTTAAGTAACCATAATAATTAATTACCTACTTGAAAATTGTAGATATATAAAATTGTATTGTAATGAAGATTTGTATGCAACTCAAATATTGTTTAATTTTATATAAGTTCCAAATTGTTTTATCTGTTTGATCATAATTATTTTTATGTTATTATTTTTTTTTATTATTATAATAATAATTTGTATTATATTTGTATAATGTATATATAAAGGAACAGGACATTATAACTTATAGTCATATAAATATAAATCAATGATATTACTTATTGAAATAAAATGTTTATTATTTAATTAATAATTAATCAGTCAATCAGTATTAATAAAAAATTAGATACTGGTGGTAATAATTGTACAAACACAATTAAAATAAATAAAATAAAAACAAAATAACTATATTCAAATTTTCACATGGGATTGAATTCTAAGCGATTAAAGACATTTATTTCAGAATTTTGTGCCTGGTTTATACATTGTACCTTAAATTGTACCCTGAATAATTTATTAAAAGTAAAATTTATCAAATTAATTTGATTAATATTCATAAAATATTAAAATATTACTAAACACTATAATATATCTTACTATCCAATACACCAGCAGTTCCCAACCAATAGTATGCAAATAAAATTTCGCATTTGTAAAACAAAAAATTATTTTTAACTAAAAATATAACTGATTTACGAAGTAGGTATATAACATTTAACACAATAATATAGTCATAATATAAGATTGCCACCTTCTTCATGATCTAAATAGGTTTGTTGCATGGAGCGATAATTTGGATTTAATATTAAACATACTCAAGTATCAAACGATGTCCTTCTCTAAGAATCATTCTCCTTTTATCTTCTCATCCACCATAAAAGGAGAAATTCTTCTATCTGCAGGCAGTTGTATACGGGACTTGGGTTTTACATTTACTAGCAGCATATGCACTGAAGATACCCTGTTCACCTCATAATTATGATCCTGTGCTTTTAAAACTTAATCTTCCATCCACTGTTGATCGTTATAACTCTTAAAACCTTTGTTTTTTTTCTTAACTTAATTTCTAGCTCCATGGACTCTCCAATTCTTCTTTCTTATTATCTTTAAAATTTTTTCTCGCTGTACACGGTTCAAAATCCAATGCCTTTTACCACTTTCTGCCACCAACTACCTTCAAAACGAACTCATCAACCATCATAGTAGGATGAAGTTAACTAATGAGCACTCTCTATTCTTGTATATTTAAATAAAATGTAAATAATTATTACTAAATTGTACAATTTAAGTTACATTTAAGATATATCTTTTTTACCTAGGTGCAATAAATAAATAAATATATTATAACGGCAAAATGAATTAATCACATCATCTCAAATTGCAATAATATTAATATTTTATATTTAAATAAGAAGATATTTTGAAACACTAAAAAAATTACTAAAATATAACATTTTTCAATTTTTCTATGATGAAATAGTTTATATCTGAGTGAAAATATATTTTCTCATTTACTATCACACTAAAATTAATTAAACGTGGAAAATGATTTAATAATGAAAGTTACCAATATGGAACATGATATTAACGTCCATATAAATTAAAAATAACACCAAAAATCTCATTTAAGTATTTCAACAATAATAACTAGAGCCTGAATTCATATGAACTTAAATATATTTTCCAGTTGATCATATAACATGGTAGATGAGCACATTATACATTTTGTAATAATGAGATTAAATATACAATTTTTTTTAGAGCTTATTTTCGCATATTTTGACTTTTAAACTTTTTACTTTTTTTACTTTTTTGCATAATTCATCTTTTAGCTGTTTTATAACAAAATATTAATGTTAATAACAAAGATTTGTTTCCAAATGATATGTAATATTTGTCATTTATTAACTAATGTTAGTAGATCAAAGGAGTTTGAAAATTATAATAATCCAATGTAATTTAAACTTTAGTAAGTAAATTTTTTTTATAAATTCTTCATATTGATTAATAGAGATTTTTTTTAAAATAAATTAGAATTATTAAGACAATTATTAATCATGGAAGCTGGTACCTGACCTATTAAAGAAAAGAAAATAAAATACAATTTTTTTATTACTAGTTTTAAAAATATATTTATATGTAATTACTAATTTTATAGTGCATAAAAATCCGGGCCCTAATAATAACATAACAATAATTGTACATATGAAATTAATTAAATATTTTATTTTATTTTTTGTGTAATGAATACTTATATATTCATAATTATGTAGTTAAAGTTTTTAAACTAGTAATTATATATCTCAATATAATTAACTAAAATACAAATAACAAATAATCTACATAACAAAATATCTAAATTTTTTTTATAAGCAAAAAAAAAGTTTGTATGAAAATTTTTGAAGTTTGTAAGTAGTATTTATATAAAAATGTTGGGATTCACTGCAGTACTATATTAACTATTATAAGTAACTTTAGGCAATGTTTAAGCTACATAATTTGTTAAATATATTTATTAAAAATATAGTGTTAATAATATTAATTTATCTAAATAATACTTTAAGCATATCAACAACTTAAGAAGAGCTTCATGATATGATGTAACATTTATAAAGAAGTATATATAATGTAATTGTCAAATCATTAAATTAATATATATTTAAATATATATATATATATATAAATATGATCAAGAATGTAACATTAATAATTGAATAGTGTTACATCATATCTGTTCAGATCTTCGACTTTTTCAATACTATTTCATAATTATTATATTTTTATAAAAAAATTGCCCTACTCTTTATCAAAAAAGAGCTTTATATCACGTCATGCCATTTTTCAAAATGTGTGTTAATTTTTTCTATATGTACATTTATTATTAAACAATAATTATATAAATTAATATAAAGTTGAATAGATTTAAAATACACCTAGAAATATATATAATTATTTCTCTAGTAGTTTTCATAAAGGTACAAACATTCATTCTTGGTTCACCGAGAGAATTAAAAGTGTGTTGTGGATTTGAATGGCTAATTTAAATCACGAATCAAGTAATTTATAGGAAGGTTAAATGAGTATTGGTTTCTGTCTACTCTTATTCACTTGGTGAACAGTGTATGTAGGTTTGTAAAATTAACTAGTACATTAAGCAAGAGATTTTAAAACATATTAACTTAATTATGTAAAAATAAAAATATATGTCCTTAATACCTGTATGCATTACATTATCTCTAATGTGAACTCGTTCAGGGCTTTGATGAAAATATAAACTACGCTTAATCGAAGGTAATCCAAGCGCCCAAATTATTGATGTAGTTGCACCTATAATAAAATAAACACTTAATGAAATAATGTCTTCATCGCAAAATTAAGTAAAATTAAACTGGCTTACTAGCTAATGTCAAATAATTTAAGTGTGGAACTGTCAATATATGGTTATCAATCAATGCTTGAGCAAGCAATGACGATAAAAGTCGGCCAATCAAACATGCCATTTTCATGTGGCTAGAAACAATTTTATAATATTTTTTGTCTACTTTTGAGTAAACATATGTATAATATGCAACTTCACTTGCAGTCATAGTACCATAAAACACTTCCATGACCTATAAGTACCAAAAAATTAAAATTAAAATATACATACTAGTTGGTAATTTAAGGAAGGATAAAGTAAATAAAAATAAATATCTAGAAACTACATTTTTAATAATAAATTTAAAAATATCTAATAAGCAATGGCGGAACAAGAAATTATTTGAATTGAAGCCATTACTTTATGATGGAAATGGGAAGTACATAAGTATCAATAAAAAAAAATTAGAGTGATGAAAAAGGGTGATGAAAATACATAACTTGCTTCATAAACTGACAAAGTTTACAACAGTGCAGCCAATAATAATTTTATAATGAAAATTAAAAATAATTTAAATTTAAATATGAAAAAAAAATTAAATTATCTAGATCAAGATCTATTTTACTCAAGTTTGTTGATTTAATATTTTAATATAATTATATAATAATTAATATAATTATTTATAAATGTAAATATTAAATATATACTAAAAAATGCATTATGTATTCTTAAAAACTATTATAGTTTAATTAATTTTTTGAAACTGTCTGTATTTCTTACTTGCATATTAGTCTTGGATCGAGCAAATATTAAAAATATTTGAACAATAAAATTTGAAATAGCATTTAATAAGACAATCGGTTTATAACGTAAAAAATCAGTAACCAAAAATATAATAATTGTAAGACCAAGACAAGTATAAGTTGATACTGGAAATATTTCTTGAATTATCTAAAAAATAAGCACATAAGTTATTAATATTTTAAAATTATAATATTATAGTATTATTATACTTATGATATTATAAATACAAATAATTAACTTACTAAAAAATAATCACTTATTAAAACTTCATAGAGAAATTGTATATAATTACTTAAGGTGGAATAATTTGTTTGCATTTATTTTAATTTTTTAATTTTTTTAATAAAGTAAAACTTTCATGATAATTTTCTTAAAAATTATGAATTATTAATTATATATTATTAAAAATTGAAATATTTTTATTTTATATTATTAATAAATTAAACCTATACTAATTCATAATTAAAAAAAAGTATTACTTAGAAAATAATCAAATATCAAAATATCTAATGAACCAAAGCACTTACTTCTTGATTAGTAAAATTCATTGGTGGATTTGTCAAATATTGAGTTATATACGGATCTTCTGGTCGGAATTCCTTGAGAAATCCAAAAACAGAAATCCATATAGACTGAAGTAGCCATTTTTCCATTTTAAAATTTATTTGTAGTTATTCTGCTATTACATATTATTTTTCAATTACTTCGGCAGAGTTCATACTTGTTATAAATAACATACTATAATTAAATAATACATCAAATATTAATAATGTTTAAGAAATTTTACATCATGTTACAACATAAAATAAAGCTTATTAAACGAAGTAGGTGTTATAGATAAGATAAACTATATACTACTATTATAGGTGTATAACATCAAATAATACCTATGAATTATGATGCACACTCAATAAAATAAAGAAATAATAGACATCAGTACTCGGTATAGGTAGATGATGTAGATGATACTCTTTCAAATCACACCACTTATTTATTTTTTTTTTTTCATATCTTTATCCAGACATGATCATATATATATAGATGGGTACTCTTATAAGTATAGATAAAATATATTAAACTAAATATGAATTGATAGTTTTTTTACACGGAAAAATACACGATTAACTATTAAATTATTTAATATTGAAAATAAAAATATAATTTTGCTATAAGTACAAATTTATAGTACTAAATAGTTAAAATATCAACAGAAATGTTTGTGTCATGGCTTTTGTAATCACAAAGAGTTAATCATAATTAATTATTATAAACTCATAAAATCAACGCAAATGCAAAAATCAGAATTCTGTGTAATTAATGTCTTCACCATACTCATAGATAACAAATATAACACTGTCTATACTCTATTATAGTGAACACTGAATAGTGATAATAATTGTATATTTGTATACCAAATTAAAAACCTTAAAAAAGATCTAATTGATAATAGATGATTTTTTTATGTTTTTGAATTTTTTATGACTATCATATTATCAACCGGAGATTATGTAATCTGTATAATGTTTATCAACGTTCAGTATAGATTTTTTATGAGATCACGGCTGCATGCACGGACTTGTATACATACGTCCGTGATAGCATGTATGAGTGTAAGATTTAGGTACAGTGGCGCCGAATAAGTAAATTGATGGGACAATTCGCCCCAGTATTTTATATTGGAGGCGAGTCGTGGATGCCAAATGGTCTTAGGTGTGTTGAACTGTTGATAAATATACAATTATTATAAAAACAAATAATTTAAATTTTGAAATAATATAATATAGAGAAAAATAGAAAATAGCAGGGCATACTATTACACTGTAGTAATTTATGTAATTTTGAATATTTTAGTGGTACAGATTTATAGTACATAAAGTACGTAAAGTGTAAATTTAAGACATTTAGATTATAAAATTTATACTCAAAGTGGGTGGGTGTCGTGGGTGGTTATAGTAATTGATTTTTATATTTTGCCCCACCAAATGAAATATACTTCGGCGCTACTAAAAATATATGCATAATCTATAAACCTTGAGAGTTGAGATGTATGTAGGTGCCACAATGTGGAAAAGATATTTCTACATCATGATAGGTAAATACCATTGATTTAATATATAAATAATACAATACCTATTATAATGATATAATACAAAAAAATAATAATAATATTAATGTATATTTTTATTAATGGTTCTATTATAATATCTATATAACATAATCTATAATCAATATGGTAATATGTAAATGATCTAACTTATCCAAATGATCACAGAATAAATCAATCTCTACTCACAAGACTAGAAGAATAGTGTAATAACCCCTAGGGTGAATCTAGGGGGTCACTCCTGTTACCCCTCCCCCCCCCCCAAAAAAAAAAAAGTATAATAGCCTAGAAGCATTACAATAGTAATTATTGCAATTATTATTACTGTATCGGTACTGTTCGTCTAGTAAATGTCCGTCAATAGATTCGTTTAGTGGAATCCTGAGGATATAATTGGCTAAGTTATTTTTGCACTAGAAAATCTAAAGTTGGTTTCCTATTTAATTTATATAGCCCCGTAGAGACTACTAGGACTCGTATTTAATCTTAGTTCAAATAAGTAAAACACTCAAATTAGAAACACAATATCTATATAAATATAAACATAAATTATACACCTGGTATTCGGATCCAAGCGATTGACTAATGGAAATCCTAATGACAGGAGGAGACCACACGCACAGGCAGCAATTATTTAAAATAAGATAATATGAAATAATTTAAACCTCGCATAACCACGGTAATAAGTTGACTGTCTTACTTATTTACATATATTTATCTCGTATTGTATGTTGCGTGCCCCCACCAGTCATACCTACGTGCTGGAATCGGGCGGCTGAGAATTTATGCCTAATTGGCAAAAATTGGAGGAGCTGTTTGGGTCCCATAATGTGACCGTTATAGCACAATTTATACTCTCCTCTAAAAATATGATCATAGATAAATTTACTTTAATATTAATTATAAACAATCAAATAAATAGAATGTGGTACATAGATTTGCTATGTTATGTGTATGCAAGACCGAGACAACAAACTTGAGTTTTATTACTTAAACATTACTAAAACCATTGATTATAAAATAGACTATTTTATAATCAATGCTAAACTATAACATATTTTTGCGATTTCAAAAACTTCAATAAACTATTGACTATTGAAGATTATCAACAACACATTGTATTACACTACATAGGCGCAATTTGAGTTTTATATTTGGAAGGGCTAACATTTTATTTTCAACAGGTCTATGGGTAGTATACCCTTCCACACCACATGTAGATCCCATTTTTTTTGGAGGACTACAGAGAATTTAGGCATAGGCGTAGCATAGCTTAAAGAATTAGGGGACTTGATTTTCATTGATTCATGAGATTGATTCATTGATTTTTACATATTAATTTATTTTATAAATAATAGGGAGACTTAAGAATTTTTTGGGCCCCTTCTGTGTGGTGTTGGTGATGGGGGGTAGAGGGAGCATTTGACCTTCCGTTAAATATATTGTGGAGCAAATTATCATTTTGCCCCCGTGAAAAATTGCATCATAGTTATACACTTAATATTTAAATATTTTAAAGTTAAAGTTTATATTTAAATTACATTTTTATTATTTATAATATTTATATAATATAATATGTAAAAACATTAAAATTATTTTAAATTTTATATTTAAAATTAAATTAGGTAAATAAGACTATTAGTTTAATCTACAAAATAGTAGTTAAACCTATTTTACAAAAATCATTAAGTATTTTTACTTTATTTTAATGTACTATATCATGATTTTTCTTAAATTTTTGCCCCCTTCCACAAGAAAAATAGTTCCTACGCTCTGGCTTCCTTGCTACGTCTATGAATTTAGGGGGCTAAGCCCTTCAATTCCCTCTAAATTGCGTCTATGCTTTACAGTCACGTAGCTAAAAAGAGCCCTTGGTGGGCCCAGCCCAAACTAAAATTGGTTGTCCCTAGGCAGGCCCACCCACTTTTATTTAACATATAATTTTTCACACTATAAGTAATTTGTATTTTTAATTATATTAAATAAATATCGGTATAAAATAACAACATAATATTATTATTATTTATTATTTACTATATATTTGTTAAAATCCCGTCAACATTTAGAACAATCATAAATAATATCCTTTGTATTATTATTATCTATAAATTGAGCAATGACTGTCAAGGGCGTCATTTCAACGTTTTTCAACTTTTTTAGGGATGTGTAAAAATGTTGGGAGCCAAATTACATATCGATAAAAAGCGCAATTAGTGAAGGAAGTATAGCCCTTCAAAAAAATCAAGTGGGCAGTAGTGTGCTTGAGAATTCACTATAACTTATAGCGGGGACAGGAAAATTGGGGAAATTGAGCTAATAATAATAATTTTTTTCAAGAAAATTGTTCATTTTCCAGATCACTATGCTAAAAAATGTACATATATATGACGTAATTTTTATATGAATCGGGGGTACAAACCCCATCACCCACCTTAATGGATGTGAGTATCAAAATTGTCCTACATAAATATAATACTTTGGTTTTTTTGTATTAATTGTTTTAAGCATAAGCATAAGCCCATAAGCCATCTATAACTTCTTGATTTCGCCAATGATAAGTGCCTTAATCGTAAATAGATATTGGATTCGCCCTTGAGTGTAACTTTTTTTATAGGTAATTAAATATTTAAATAATGAATATCTAGCAATTGGCTTAATTAGTTACGAGGTTTTTATTATTTATGTATTTTTGTATTTATTGAACGTGTAGGTATGCAATCCATAGTAGTATTAAAATATAAATTTATTATCAAATATTATCTAATTATAATATTACATTGCTACACGTGTATTATAATTTAATGATAATATATTGACTTTTGACATCCAGTAGTTGATATAGGTACCTAGGCTAAGCGGACATATGACTTTTTCTTAGGACTAATAGTATAGAATATTTTGTGGTAAAAAACCATATTATACATATAGTGTAATATTAGCAATATATTATAGATAGTGCTTGAATTGGTGGGAGGGACGTGGGGGGACGGAATACTTCCCACGTACAATTTTTTCAAAATTTTAAAGTCAAGTATTAAAATAATAATATTTCGCTACCCTCCCTTAATTTTGCCATTTAATATAGAATATTTTTAATATAAAGTAAATATTTTGTATCCACCTAAATAATAAACATGTCATTACATTACTGCTCTCCACATAATTTTTTTTTCAAAACTTTAGGTCTTAAATATTAAAATAATAATATTTCGCTTCATTCCTTTAATTTTGTAATTTAATATAAAATATTTTAAACACAAAGTAAATTTTTTATATATTATATTATATTATATTTTTATCTAATATATAAAATTCTCGTGTCACAATGTTTGTAACAAAACTCCTCCGAAACGGTTATTTTAATTATTTAAATTTTTTTATGTTTCGGCATTAAAAATTACATACAACTCTAAATGTCTATCCTTCTACCACCAACTTCTATTTTTTAATAACGATATTAGTACATTATTAATTTTCTACTCTCGGCGGTGGATAATGGATCAGTTACCACTCGATCAGTTATTCCCGCCAGGCATCTACTGGTATCACATCTCACCCCGTAAACAGCACAGAGTGAGGATGAGAATAAAGCAAGTCTCCTGTCTTTCTAACACAATAAGTTTTTTCTCACTCCCTAAAGTTTAGGGCCTAAACCGTTTTCGGCCATTATTATTGATTGTGCGTCGATCGTAGCAGTAACGCTTATACTTATCATTTTACTTTCTCAGTACAACTCTCATGTTAATTATATTCTTATAGTAAATGTATCATTAATTTTCAGTGCTTAAATACTGGATGCATAAAATTTCCGACCGTTTTCTGCACAGTCATTAATTCGCCAATGCTGTTTTTGACCAGATATTTCCCGAATAGGTACACATACAATAATACTTGAATCATGAGTGGCTTGCAGAAAGAGCAATTTTGGCAGTAAAAAATGTGGACGACAATGATTAAAATTTTAAGTTACAACAATTGTTGCCAGGGGACTTGGTGTCATACAAATCTATCGATCATAAAAAAAATTGATGAAAAACGTTGTTGAAGCCAGTTTTGTGGAGAAGATATATTACTCCATTTTTCTTTCAGTCATATACCACATCCCCATACACTTACAATAAGTTAGTTATAATTTTATGACTACCAAAATATTCACTAAAAATAACTTATATAGCAAAACAACGTTTGCTGGATCAGCTAGTAATATAATATAAGATATTTTAAATATAAAGTAAATTTTTTGTATTCTCCCAAATCATAAACACATCTTTATATACTATAATATAGTAACTATACCTACTCCCTTCACAAATTTGTTTGTAGAATTATTGGAGCCCTACATCATAATAATATTATCATTTGCTCCTCTCCAGTGACAGATTTAGTGCCCGGCCATACAATGCGTTAAAATGTTTGACACTGATAAATTTATCCAATATGTACAAATAAAAATTGGGAAACTGAATCAAATTACAGTATCTTCTTTTGACATGTAATTGCGAATTAATTGCAACAAAAGATTTAATACTCATGCGGTAATAGTCAAAAAACTTATCTAACCCGAAAAAATGTTTTCATACATCAGAAAATAAAAATAACAAAAAGCCTACAAAAAAAATTGCCACGATTTTCAAAATATTTTGTAAAAAGATTAGGTAGTATATTATTAGGCTTCTTTAAAATTTTCAAACCGATAAACTAAAAATTGTTGGTAATATTAAAATTTATGGAAAAAAGTTCAAAGCTCTATTTTTAGCCAAAAAATCAACTGATTCATTCCAAAATTATACCACACTTATACATTACCAATGTTAGTACTCAAAAAATGTTCAAGTCTCTACGACCAAAACTCAATTAGTTATCATTAAAAAAAAAAAAATGAAAAATTACGAAAATCGTAATTTTACCATTTTGGATAGTTTTTCTAAGAAAAAACTTTTGAGAAATTCGAAAAATAACCTTTTTAAAGTACCAAGATGATACAATTTTCAACAGAAAGCATACCCTGTTTGTGGTAATCGAACGATTATTTCTACCTGAAAAAATATTTTCATACATAAAAAAAAAAAAAATAATAAAAAGCATTTCTGTAATAAAAACAATACATTCCTCGTACCCCTCAGAATCTAAAATTAACGGAAAAACGCATAGTGTGACCTGGCACTTAAGCCGGCCGTACACCAATAAAGCAAAACTCTTCCGACAGAGTTGTTCTCTATTTTGTGGTCTTTGTTGTTAGATTTCGAAAAGAATGAAAAATAAAAAAGAATGTGGGTTCATCCTTTGTAACTTTTGTTACTTAAACTCATCCTCAGATGAGCTCATCATGTGCCGAGGAAACTCAGTCCGAAGCAACATGGAATTAAAATGGTATTATTGAAAAACTAAAATATTATATAATATGGGTGGAGAAATGTTATTATCTTTTGATACAGGTATAGGTATATTATAATTATTTTGTTATATATTTACACCATTTTCTTTTAAATTATTTATATATTATATATTATACGATACCACCAATTATTATTATTTACATGATAATGAGCCAAAAGATATTAATTTAGTACATCATTTTTTTTATATATTCATCACTTGTATACAAATAATAAAATTAAAAAAATATATTATTTAAAATCATGTTGACGTCTGTGTCCGTGGCGAGTCCAAACGAGATAACCTTTTCATGCAAATTCGCCGATGTCCCATTAGAGTTGGATGGGTAGTGGTATGGCAAAAATCAATATTTATTTATATATATTTGAATTTGAATTTTTATTTTTTTTGAATTTAACATTCATTAAATTTGAATTTATTGTATATATAATATATTATCTTATTTATTATAATTAATATAAAATTTAATATTTACTATGGTTTCGTGCTGTTACGTAACGGACCGTGCGATGACGACGGCTATATAAGATATATATTGAAGTTTGATAAAATTAAATAATTATTACATTTCCTAACGTTACACCATTAAATAAAAAACGTAAAACAAATAATTTAATTTAATGTGTTTTATTTGAATTACGTAATGACTAGCTAAAATTTAAAAAATTTACGAGAGTAAGTCCAGAAACATTTGATTACATTTTGAATATAATAAATATATATTTACATAAAAATATTAGTATATAAATTAAAATATTAATATACATATAAAAACAGTATTATCATATAATAATTATATTACAAACAACCATTTTGCAACGACTACGGTATACAACCATAAATATTTTATAGTTTTGACTGATAAAATTGTTTTGTTTTTGACTGACAGAATGGAGCATGTTCTATTTTGATAAAACACGATTAGTCATGACTAGGATTGACTGAAGAGCAAAAATGTTTTAACTATGACTTATCAGGCCCAATACACACCAAAAGAGCAAAACTATATGAGTCATTAAAAGTGGTTTTTGTTTTAGTCAACTAAAAACATTTTGTTTTATATAAGCGCATATCAGTTAATCAAGTCAAGACAAAACAAGAACCAATCACTCGTGTTTAATGTACTTCAAATTAACTATATACTATACATTGTTTACTGGTGCGTGTTTCGTTTAACGTTTTTTAGTTTTACCTCTTATCAATCATATATTTTTAATTTTACTCTAGTTATTAAAATTATTATTATTTAACTATAAATTGTTTGTGTTGAACCGTCCTATTACTGTGATCTTTATTATTATAATCGTAAATTGATGGCCTTTTTTCTATTAAACTTACTAAAATTTCACCATCACAAGCCATTGTAATTATATAATTATTAATTAAATAATAATTAATATATAATAATAAAATATGAAATGAACACACACAAAATATAATATAATATTTACGAATTGTCATACCATGACAATATATAATAATATATTATAACTATATAATAATTATGACTAAAGAAAAATGTAAACACTTCAGACAGTAATAATCATGATTGATAGTGTTTAAAGCAAAAATGTTTTCGTTTTGCTTTTGTCTTATCAATGTGCGTATGCAACGTTATTTCCTATGTTCTATTTTTAATAAAATTGTGTTAGGCTGACTAACAGTTTTGCTCTTTTGGTGTGCGTTGGGCCTAAGACAAAATCAAAATGAAAACATTTTTGCTTTAAACACTATAAATCATGATTATTACTGTCTGAAGTGTTTATATTTTTCTTCAGTTATAATTAGTCATGGTATGACAATTCGTAAATATTAATATTTTGTGCGAGTTCATTTCATATTTTATTATTACATATTAATTATTATTAAATGATATAGTTAATTATATTAACAATTAATTATATAATTATAGTAAAATAATAATAATTTTAGTAACTAGAGTAAAATTAAAAATGTATGATTGATAAGAGGTAAAACTAAAAAACGTTAAACGAAACACGAACCAATAAACAGAGTGTATAAAAAAAAAAGGTATATAGTTAATTTGAAGTACGCTAAACAAGAGTGATTGCTTCTTGTTTTGTCTTGTTTTGCCTTGACTTGACCAACTGATATTCGCTTATATAAAACAAAATGTTTTTAGTTGACTAAAACAAAAATCAATTATAATGACTAACACAGTTTTGCTCTTTGGTGTGTGATCAGCCTCGGTATGCAGGTTTTCACAGAATTACATGTGTTTTATTTTTAATTAGTCATAATAAAACTGACTAAGTCTGCTTTAAGCAGTTTTGCGCTTTTAGTGTACGGCCGGCCTCAGAGTTGAAGACGCTAGGGGCTAGGGGCAAAAGAAATTTAAAGTTGTATATTTACTTTGTACCTCTCCCCCACCAAATATTAATTGACATAAAAATATTTTAACGCCGATATTTAAATAAGAAAATTTTGACGCCGAGAGAAATTAATATAAATTTAATTCCCCCCCCCCCCCCCCTTAACATGGTCATATAATAATATAAAATATAAAGTAATATAGTATATTTTAGGTATTTAGGAAAAAAAGACTTGAAGGTATTAAAGCATCATAAAAATATAGTTATGAGTTAGGTTCTAGATATACATGGTTTATTGCGTTATGTCCTATGTCCGTGATGAAATTTTATGACATAGTGAGCTTTACATGTATGTGCTATGACAATGACAAGACAACCTTTTCTGCGATCTTATGATAAAGAAATTGTATATTGAATTCCTAACCAAACACTCGTTCAAGTAATATAAACAATAGTCAATGTATTACATTGTTTATATCTCATTTTATTGATTAAAAAACATTATTTCTTAGGAGGCAAGTGTTAGCACAATAGAGGACATGAAATGTCAAGAATATGTTATAGTAGTCAGTAGACGGCTTCAAGAAATAATGGGAAAATAAAATAAAATAGAATATTTATTTTTTGTACATCTTGAACATTATGTATTATAACATTTTCCAAATTATTAATTTAATCTTTTATTAATAACATACTAATGTATTTATATTTTGTCTTTAATTTTACTTTTTGACCTCATTTGGGAGGATTTTATATCCTCATAGATCATTGTTGCATAACATTTATCCTATAAGCAATTATAGGGTTTAGTTTTAATATTCTATAAAAGCTTGAAAAATTAATATGTAAGTACCCTTTGGCTTTCACCATAGGCGTACTAGGGTATGAATTTAGGGGGTGCTAGAATTATAATTTTTCGGTTTTCGTTATTAGTTTCTGAGCGGAGCGAGGAACAAATTATTTTTACAAAGATTTTTTTCTTTATGTATGAAAACATTATTACGAGTTGAAATTATGGTCCAATTGCCACAATTAGAGTATACTTTCTGTAAAAAATTACATCATCTTGCTTCTTTATGAAGCTTATTTTTCAAATTTGTCAAAAGTTTTCCCTTAGAAGAAAAACTACCAAAAAATGGTCAAAATTATGATTTCAGTGATTTTTTATTTTTATTTTGTGATAACTAATTGAGTTTTGATCGTAGGAACTTGAAAATTTTTTCGAGTACTAACATAAGTAATGTACAAGTGTGGTATAATTTTGGATTGGTTGATTTTTTAGCTAAATATAGAGCTTTGAATTTTTTCCAAAAATATTCAATATTACCAGCAATTTTTTCTTTAACGGTATGAACTTTCTATAAAAGCCTACTCATATACTATTTAATCTATTTACAAAATATTTTGAAAATCGTGACTGGAAATTTTTATATGGAAATATCCACACGTTACATGTAATAGTCACTATTTCTTGGTACCTATATTGTATAGGTACAAATATGTTATTTATTAATGTTTAGCTATCTGTGTTTTGTGTAGTTCTTATCATTACTATAATTATAACTTTTAAGTTACAACTAATTTCTTTCATATATCTATATATTATCAATAATAAGTTTAAAGTTATTATTATTAGTCACAATATCACATTGTAATAGTCAATAATACAGAAATAATCAACTGATAATTATTTTATATTCTCCAAAATAATATAAAAACATTAAAAATCAAAAGGTATATACTATAATACTATGTAGTATAATATATTTTATATTAATAATATTTTAATTAAAAATTGAGGGGTACTAAGCACCTCTGTGTGTGCACTAATGGTTTTCACCCAATAGCATATCCAAATATTTTTAATGGGGGAAATCAATAAAATATAAATCCTTATTTTAATTTAGGAAATTTCTAAACACAGCGAGTGCTTACAATGTTAATAAACAACACTAACCAAAATAATGTTGATATCTGTGTTCGTGGTGTACCAATTTTTGGTATATTCTCAATAAATCACCTGCAGTTTGTCTTCTATTAAATATGAAAACAAAAATCTAAATATGACTAATTCACAAAGTGTGAGTTTTTCCTGTAATATATGTTTTTGTACTAAAAACCTACCGATTCACCAATACACCTCAAATAACTATGAGACATGACTACATGAGACTTGTGTAATATCACTAGATTACAGATATTTTACTTAATTTAGTAAAAAATTAAATTCATACTTCAAATTACTAAATACACTTTTAAGTTTACAATAATAATTTTAAATTTAAATATAATTTATTTTGTAATAACTATAAAAACATAAAATAGTATTCATATTAAAAATTATTTTGATTAGCAACTACAGAATTCAACAATTATATATAAATATAAAATTCTACGATTAATTAAAAAAATAATAAATTCCCAAGTAAGGCCTAAAATTTTGTATACAAGGGGAAATAAAATGTATAGCTTTAAAAAATGTAGTATATACATTTTTTAAGTTTTAATTAATGAGTTAATTACCATAATTGCTGACATTGAAAGAATGTGTATAGAATACAAATTAAAATAATTTAAGACCTTCAATTAATAAAATAATTATTACATTATTTACCACATACAGTTTATACCCATTTAACCCATAATTAACACAAATAATAATTTTAAAAAAAAGTGAAAAACGTGTATTATATAAATATAATTAAAGATTTGCTTTTGAAGATTTGACTAATTTTTCTCTTAATTTTTTGCCTAAGTTTTCATCAACCTGAGTGAAATGGTAAATAGCCTTTTCCTAGATGTAAATATAAATGAAAAAATATTTGTAATAATTAATAAGAAAATGATTTTTTAAAAAATAATAAATATACTATATATTACTTGTAAGAAATCAGCAGCATTTTTTAAATGGTCTGCTATATTTTCAACCAATCTATTTCGTTCATCTTGAGAGAAAACATTTCTATAAAGTGTTCCAGCCTGGGAGTAATTATCATCGTTACTCAAATCATACCTGTAAAATACATATTTAAACAAAATATTTCAATTATGTATCTAATATATAATGTAATCATATATAAAATAAATAGTTTTGTTTCATACTTTGCAACATCTCCAGAAATACTGAATGTAGATAACTTGTACTGAGGTTGATCTACTGGTCCAGAAAAACTATTAGGATAATAATTTGGTGCTGACCCTTGGTTATTAAAAGCTTGAGGTCCATCACGTTGGTAATTTGTAACTTTTGAATTGAATGGACAATTTACCGGCAACTGTAAATAATTTGCTCCTAAACGATGACGGTGTGTATCACTGTATGAAAATAAGCGACCCTAACATCCAAATTGAAAAATTATATACAATTTAATTATGCACTTTTATTCAAATATATAAAAATTCAGAAAAAATAATATTTTCAATATTTTGTATAATAACCTGAAGAAGTTTATCAGGGCTAGGTTCAATACCAGGCACCATGTGTGCTGGACTAAAAGCAATTTGTTCTATATCAGCAAAATAATTATTAGGGTTACGATTCAAAATTAATTTTCCAACTGGTATTAATGGATAGTCAGAATGTGACCACACTTTTGTAATGTCAAAAGGATTAAATTTACTAGCTGCAGCCTCTTTAAAAGTCATCACTTGTATGTAGAGAGACCATGAAGGGTAATTATCATTCCCAATAGCATTAAATAAATCACGATTTGAATAATCTGGATCATCGGCAGAGAGAGTATGAGCTCTTTTAGCATCCAAATTTTTAATTCCTTGATCTGTCTAAAAATAATTTTAGATAATATGAATTATGATTTAATATTTTTATAAATAATTTTTTAACAAAATAAGTACCTTGAAGTGAAATTTCACATAAACGGCCTCATGTTGAGAATTGACCATTTTAAATGTATGAGATCCATATCCATTCATATGACGGTAACCATCTGGTATTCCACGGTCAGAGAAAAGTATCATTACTTGGTGCATTGTTTCAGGGCGAAGAGTCAAGAAATCCCAAAACATATTTGCATCCTAAAAATAGTTGTAATATACTATTATAGTTATTTATTTATTTATCATATGGCAACTAACTCTTACAATCATTAACACACAATATCATTACAACAAAAATAATTAAATGTTGATACAAATATAAGTATAACAAGTCATAAAAATCATATAGTCAACATATAATAATATATAAAAAAAAACAAGGAGTATGATGGTAGCCTGACGGCATCCCTCCCTACATATACTATTTTGACGTTAAGGTTTAACAAACAGAAACAACCAAAATAGCATAACAAATACCATCATTAAGGGGTTAATTCCCAGCATTTTTATTACTCTATAACACTATATTATAGTTATGCTATAGTTACATAATGCATAAGGAATTGTTCAAGTATTTTATGAGTGTACTTATTCACCTAATATTTTGTTTTATAATCCAATTAATACATTTTATAATCAAATAATTACATAGCATAATAAATTAAATTATGTTAAGTTAATATTTATATACTAAGAGCATGAGGGGGCGTTTAAACTATAATATGTCTAGTATATTTTTTTTACCTTCAAATGGGTAACTGGATTTCTTTTTTGGGTATGAATGAAACTAGGAAACAACATTGGATCTCTTATAAAAAATACAGGAGTATTATTTCCAACTAAATCCCATACGCCATCATCAGTATAAAATTTTACAGCAAAACCTCTTGGATCTCTACACAAATAATATAATATTTTAAAATCATTATACATGTATAATTTTAAACTTATACATTAATTTTAAAAACTATTTTTTTTTTTTTAATACTAACATATCGTCCTTGTTCACCCAAAACACACTAAGTCCAAAAACATAATTTTTGTGAATAAGCTTTTTAAAATAGTACAAACTTTAAAATGTTTCCCGGGTGTAACTTATTTTATATTTCCCTAATTTATTTTATTTTCCTTAATACATATTAGTTTAATATGGTTATTTGTCACTAATAATATAATTATTCTGCATTTTATGGTATAAAAATGCCAAAACATCAATTTTTGAATTTAGTGTGTTTTGCGTGAACGGGTACGATATTATGTTATAAAATATAAATTCAATAATAACATCACAAATTACAATTATATATTGTAGGTATTAATTAGTAAACAAGAAGTATTTTTCATTCAAATTAAAATAAATTGTAAAAGTCAACAATTTGTATGTAATAGTAATACTGGCTACTAATAAATTATTAAAAATATTATTAAAACTGCATGCCTACATATGATTATTGATAAAACAAAATATTAGAGATTTCATGTAATGATTAATATTCTAACATATTATATTATACCTAACAGTATCAGCTGATCCGCTCTCTCCACCAACTGTTGAAAATCTTACAGCAACGGATGTTTGTTTTCCAATAGAAGAAAATATTTTGGCCTTACAATATTTTGTAATGTCATGAGTTACTTCAAAGTATCCAAAAGCTCCTATATATAATTAATGTTAAAAACGAATTATTACAACTACACCAAATTAAAAGTAAATGGTTAGGTTAAAGTAAAATAACCTCCTCCTTTTGCATGAACAACTCGTTCTGGAATACGTTCACGATCAAAATGTGATAATTCATCTAAAAAAATGTGATCTTGTAATAAGAGTGGTCCATTTTGTCCGGCTTGAAGCGTATTATGATGATCATCAACAGGCGTTCCATATCCAGTTTTATTGACACCAATATCCTAAAATTGTTTTAATAAAAACCATGATGTGAACTGACAAAACTTGATATTTAATTAATTTTTCTTAAGCCTGATTATGTAGGTCTTAGATAGTGTACTAACTGCCAGGAGTAACTATTGATTAATCCAGATCTTCCATCGATAAAGATTATATTTTATATTAATAATCAGTTAGGAATTTTTTTGAGAGGTGTAAATTGTGGAATGGTAAAATTTATTAAATAAAAATTACATATGTAATAAATAATGATCATGGAGGAACTATCTCTCATATGTCATTATGTCAATAGTCATATCCTTTCCATTCATAGGATATGGATAATTATATTATATATATTTTACTTTGAATTATATTATATTATAAGGATTTGTATAATTGTATGTAACCCAAAAAGTAGTAGTTATAAGTATTTATATTAGAAATATATTAAATAAAAATTAAACCATCAAACTAGTTCAATATTCTATACATAATAATAAAATAAAATGTATTAATAATGACTTAATTATTCAAAATATCCAAGTGGTCACCCACCCAATTTCAAATATTGAAAACCATATATAAATATCTTAAAATTATAATAATAAATAAAATGCAGGCGAGTAAACTCTCAATCTTTCACCAAATAGCAATATGTCCCTGGTTTCTCCTAATATCATTTCATTTTAAACCTATAGGTATTATAGAATATAGAATTGAAGTGTGTGCAACGTTTTCCTTCATGGTAAATTATAATTAAATTGTGGGCTAAAAATTAAGTTTTTAAAGTTATTGACAGTAAAACGCAATCATAAATAATTTAAATATGGGTATTGTTTGTAATTCAACAGCATAAATTATAAAATCCGAAATATCCGGACAGCATAATATAACTATATAGTCTACACTTTACACTTCTACAGAACAACCAACATGACTATTGTAAATCTACATTTTAAAATACTTCTTTATCTATGTACATAAGTGTCTACATGTAATTAATATTTTACTTCCAAAACTTGAACTTCACTCATGAGTCATAATTTAATTATTTTAAAGCCTGGTGCTGGTTCCTATTACATTTACATTACAAAAACATCCAATTTAAATTAGCTATTAGATTTTAAGAATAAATAATTAATAATGACATTGTTGACAACTTTATATTATTTAAATAATAGATATTATATAATAATTAACAATAAATAATTATTATTATAGCCATTATATTAGTCACTAAAATAGAATTCTTAATTCATTCAAATACATGTTCGAAATATCCTAGTTTAAAAATAGTAAATATTGTACTATTTAGAGTACAATAAATATTAAATTATATTGTTAATAAAAAAGTTTTAATACGTAATTTGGAATAGGCATTATAGATATATAATATACAGTCAGTGTCAGAGAGTACAAAATTCAGTGTTACAAAAATGGTGAGAAATAAATGTTTTTAATGTTATTTATTTATTCGTGATTTTTGTAACACGAAATTTTGATTACTCTTTAATCTTTATATATTATTTAAACTTATAGGTATTAAATTATATTTGAAAAACTTTTAAAAATAAAAATTTATTATAACAATGTATAAAATATTATATATCAACAATGTATTCTGAATTTTTATTGTGAATCAATTCTATTCAAATAAACATTATTCTGTTATATAAATTAATAGCTATAAATAATAAAATGTAAAAGGTATTTAAATTATCAACAATATTTTATAGTTAGTACATATATTACAGTAAATTTAAATTTGAATAATTAATAATATTATAAAATGTGATCCCGATAATTGGAAACACTTATTAACTTTACAAAGACTCATTATATTTGTCATTTTAAAAAAAGGGTTGAATGCTTAATATTATTTAAATACAGTGTATAATTATATTTGTTGAGTAATTAAAAAAACCCCATTTAAATATAATAAGTATTTGTGAAATTATTATTAAGTGTTTCCAATTATCGTGATCACACTATATACAAATATACTTTTTAATTTATATTAATTATGGGAAAACTGTATAATGAATTTTTACAATATAAAATATACCTAAATAGATATACTTACCTAATGATGTAAAAATAATGTAGGACAAAGGTATTTTAAAAATTTAATTTATGATACCCATTACTCCCAGAATAAATTAAATGAAAAATGATGCAAAGACATGATTAAAAAAATTTAAAATAATATCATTATAATATGTTATATTTTAACTATTATTATGCAAGTTATACCTTATACCTATAAAAGCTATGAAATAATTATTCATTTAATTTAACTCATAGGTAAGTTAAGGACTAACTTATATTATATTTGTATTTGAATAATTTAATAAGTTATAATCAATAAGTAAATTTACCTTATAATTTATATGATTAAATAATAATTATAAACATTTCAAAACAATTAGTTCCAACAATATTCTATACGATAGATAAGTACTATATTATTATTTATAATACTCATATATTGATATATAGATGATTATAGATATTTTAATACGTTTTCTATGATTATAGAACAGAATTTAAAGATATTAATCATTGTAATATATTTGAAATTACTTAATTTATTTATGTATTTAAATTGTATTTATGTTTAAACGCAATTAAACTTTATTTGTATTGTTTTAATATTATTTACATTATTTTAAATACTATTTATCTACTGAATATTTTAATACAATACTAAACAATTTATACAATTTAAGATACACATGCCTCTACAGACATATGCCCTGTAGCTATGGGTCAAGTGCCTAAACTTGATTTACTAGAATTTTAGAAATACTTTTACTTCATGTCTTTACATTTATTTAAGTCAAGGTTGATTACTGAATACATGACATATTATCATGAGTAGCAATCAGAATTAAGTTTAAAATCATAGTTAGGTAATAAAATAACCAAATTATTATTTATTTTACTCTGTTAATAAAGAACAAATAAAACTTACAAATGCAAAACACTAAAACTTGAAAGTAATATTAGTTTATTTTTACCATGTGACATTTGACATGACAGCTTAAAACATACCCAAGATCTAGAAGAAAGAGAGTAACACAGTATAGGTACTCAAAAATATTAAATAAGTGTCATTTTTTAATAATGTTCGCCGAGCAAGAGTAAATATGTAACATTGAAATATTTTCCCGCTATTTTCAACTATTTTATTGCGTGATTATTTCCCTTCATAATATTTGGAAAATTTTAGATTAGGTTTTACTTATTTACTCATCAGATTTTTCAATCATTATTACTTTTATTAATAACATTTTAAAACTTCATTATCAGTATTGTTAATTTACTAGGACTAATAACTATAATTAGTATTTTAATTATAGAAACCTATAAACATTAAATACAATTTATTCTAAATTACGATATTTTGCAAATTTGCAATACACACCAATGCAATAGATAATTACTAATTAATAAACGAATTTGCCAAACCTTTTTTTAAAAAATACTACACCAATTTATCTACGGACTATGAGATGTGTATTTATGTAATGTTTTACGTCAGAACATCAGTCAACAGAAAAACGTCATTATAAATTTCCATTTGAAATTATAATATTGAATAAATTATTATTGTTATTATTAAATTAGTATACAAGTGTTGCGACGTTGGTAAATTGTATTCAAAGCTTATTTGAAAATATATAGTTAATCAACAAAAAATAAAAATATATAATTAATTAATTCCATACTATTTACTAAAATTTTAAGAACCAAATTAAAAAAAATTAGAATTTTCATAGAATTCTATTAACGCTTAAATACTGAGTGAATCAGTTAATAATATGAAATTTGAATAATGTCTATCATCTTTGATAATATAGGTACCTAATGGTTAATCTTATTTTATAATTATAATCAATTTTAATTAGATAAATTTTATTTTTATGTTTGTGTAACTATATTATTATATTGATTAATGAAAAAGTGAAACAATTCGGTACTTAGATGTCAATAATAAATTACCTTAACGGTTTTTTTATAATCTTCGAGTTGATTATCTGCCGGTTCTTTTTTGTTAGACATTATAATTAAACTTTTTAACTTGTACAAATAAAAGATTTAAGAGAATTAAAATGTTTGAAAACAAATGTACACGACTGAACACGCCAGTAACACAATACTGCCTACGATTATCCTTCAGGCATCAACTGAACTCTGAAAGTGAATACTGAAAATTGAATGAATGAATTGTAAAAATACGACCGATGACTAGCTCTTTTAATGGTCGTCTGAAGAGTAAACATTTAACACTAAAAATTAAACGTACAAACTAACTACGTACATAGTAACTAGGGGCGTAGCGATCACATTGTGCGTTTGGGGGACACCGGCTCAGAGTGATAACGAATGATAATTGATAACATAATATGATTAATGATAAACATGTTACATGATGAATGATCATTGCCCAGGGTTATAGATAAACTGACTTATTTTATTATTTATTTACTTGAATTTATGATGACTAATTATTATTAAACTTAAATATAGTTTAATTTTAATGCCTTGACAAAGAAAAAAGAAGTTTTGTCATTAATTATTGTAATAATCGTAAATTTGTAAGTTTATATATTATGTTCTAAGTTCATACTTATGAGTAGGTTACAAGTATTCATACTTCATTATCCTATCTTATTATTTAAATCGTGTTCTAAATTATTATTATATAATATTTAATAATTAGTAATAAACAAAAAAATATTATAGTATTAAAATTATAGAAATAAAATTTCGTTTCGTTAATTGTTTGAGTATATGTTGTACCTATTATAACTGTGTAATGTATCATGTATGAATTTATTATATATTATAATAACTAATAAACAATAAGTAATAACTTTAATATAAGTAGGTAATAAAAAAGTTTACTTATTTAATTTAAATACAATGCTATTTTTATGGTTTTCTTAGTGTATCAAATATCAATAACAAGAATTTTGTTAATAATAGGCATATATAATATTTACAAAATTAATTATTTTTTTTTACAACCCTTTATGTTGATTTGCAACTCCTTTTCTCCATTATTCACGGCCACTCGCCATTTACTTTAGTGCTTTATAGCTTCCAATCTCTATATCTTTCTTAATTTGTCCAATAAATGTATTCCTAGGTCGTACAGGTGGTCTTTTTCCTTCATCATGCCCTCTAGTATTGTGTTTTGTAGTTTTGGATGAATTAGTGTATGTCCCAGTGTCTCGCTATTTTCTATCTTCTCTTTCTAATTAAATCTATTACTAAACTTTCCTTGCGACTTATTCTTGTAAATCTTGGTTACTTTTTCTTTCCATCCAGCTTATTCTTTGCATGCGTCTCCAGAACTAAATTTCAAATGCTTCTATAAACTCTATAATATTTCCCTTTCAGTATCTACCTATCATTCATATCCCATATTTCATAGCCGTACTATTGACATTAAATTTCTAGAAACAATGCCTTTACCTATATATCAACTATCACACACACTATTTTTGTTTATAGTGTTATTTACTCTGTGGTTTATACTTTTATAGAGTAAGAAATGGTATCAATAAGTTAATGTAATTTGTAGTTATACGGTCGTTGCTGCGTTGGTCAATATAGCAGTGGCGTCATTATGGGTGGGGGGGAGAATAGAGCTTTTACCCCACCCTAATTGTTTTTTTAAAGTTAGCAATTTCTCGCTTATAGTCCATGCAATTAATTATGAACATTATATTAGTAAAATATGTTTAAAATTAAATTTATTTTGAAAGAAAATATTACAGAAAATAATAATATTATTAATATATTGTGTTTTTTCTGTAAGCATAGTCTTTACTTCTTTAGTACTTATAGTAGTAATATAGTATTCTCTGAGACAAACATTTTATAGATAATGTCTAGCGAGTAATGAGTTTGTACTTTTGTAGCTTTATGCGCCGCGGGAAAAACATTTATTATAATTTCTAAATAAGTATAGATAAAAAAAATGTTGTTATTCCTCCCCCTTCCAATCTCATGGTGGACTTATTTTTCAATTGGCTATGGCAATTTTCTCTTATTGCTTCACACTACTAAAAGTTGAAATGACACCCATGCAATGAGAACCGTGTTTAACGGGGAGCAAACCCTCGGCGACATAAATTTAGACTTGATTTAAAGCGCCATAGTATTTTTTAATATAATTAATAAATTTTAAAAACTATTCAATACTTAATCATTTAGATTTTTATGAGATAATATAACATGGTTTTTATAATTTAATGTTTAATTTACCTAAATTAATCGATTAATATTATATTATTATTTTATATTTAAAATAAGATTTTTTTTATGTACACATAAAACATTTTATGATGGGACGGCAAAATATGATTGCCCCCGACAACGCCGGCGGCATTTCACCTTAACACGGCACTACATGTAATATAGATAAAAATAATTTAGTATCTATTTTGTAAGTTATAAATAATATGAACCATTGATTATAGAATAGACTATTCTATTCTATTATTGTAATGATAATACTCATGTATATAGTTTATCAGTATATGTCTAATAAGTACACATCAATCATCATCATATAAAAAATAATATATAAAAAGTTTATTAGTTATACTTTGTAGTAGATTGTAGGTACCTATTGTTACTCGTATGTCGTAATAATGGTCGGGTAGGTATCTATAAAAAAAATAATACCTATACCTAAAGAACATTCTATTTTCATTATACATATTATACTTACTTTGTATTCTGTTACGCTTACGACAATGGTAGATTGATAGATATTTAATGGTAATAATCATATTATGATGTATTCAATTATTTCAAATCTCTTAATTTTCTTATCCCCAATTAATTAAATTAAAAATTATTGCATAATACTTGTTATTTTATTTTAATATATAATTTTATGTAATAAAATATTAACCAATTGAATATGAATAGGTACTATATATAACTAATACGAATATAAATCAAATTTATAGGTATATATTTATTATTTATAACTTAAACTGTATAAGTATTAAGTATTACAAAAATATTTTATTATACATAATAAAAACAAAAAATGTTTTTACGACCTAATGTAAGGGTTTGCCGTTATTATTATGTGGACTTCCTACCCACTGAAAGTTGTTGATTTTACTTTATCGAAACATTATCATGATCCCATTATAATGGAAAAAAATATATAATAATAATAAGTATTTATATTTTATGTAATAATTATTAACCATTTATATGCTTTATTGTTATTATGATAATATTGTTTTGTACCTGTACATTATCAATTTATAATTTTATTAAATTTTATGGTTTTAATCATACTTTCACTGAGTTTCATTGTAGAATGAAGATTAACATGATTCTGATTTTTGATAGTAAACTAACTTGCAAAATACAAACTATATATATTTTTTTTATAAGTATAGTTTTTTTATTTATAATCTGAGTAGTTTGACTAGTCTCTAACGTACTTTGTATACAATATACAACCACAGATTAAATAAAACATACAACTATACTATAAACAATAAACAAACCGACAACAAATTATTTGTAATTTTGCTCCGCAAAATTAATTTGTAATATCACGCACTGTGTCCCGTGCTTCAGTCATTCAATAAAAGAACTATTTAATACTAAAGTGCAGATGTGGCAAACTTTTTTTTGGTTAAATCTACATTGAATATAATATTTATCCTTTTTGATCCATATTAATAAAAAATTGTTTTTGTAGTTATGAATAATATTGTGATTTATCTATTAAATTTATAAAAATAAATTCAAACAATGGAAGAATGGATAACAATTTGGAACAATGGATAACAATTTGATATCACCCGCGATCGTCTGTTTGGCCACCCCTGCTATAGTGTATACCATCGTTTCTCAACCTTTTTAGTGTCGCCCCCCACCATCTATATTAGGTACAAAGTTGAATAATAAAAATATCCTATCATTATCCAAACGAAATATACCATTTTAAATATCAATTTATAAATACCATGTCTAGTAATTTAAATTTGTCAAGTTTGAAATGTTTCGAGTCGTTGGGAATTTTCATTAGCAGTGCCTGTTTTATTGATGAGGAACTTTTAAATATAAAACAAATTCAAGGATCACACTAATTATTTATTTTATAATGTTTATTCATTTTTTTTTTATGCATATCCTTATCGGGCTAATTTTATTATTATTATATTAAGTATTTTTATTGTTTGATATGAAGTTTTAAATAAAAAGGTACATTTTGTAAATAAGCGTTTTATTATTTTTGACCTACGCGACCCCTAGTCAAGGTGATGGTGACCCCCCTAGGGGTCGGGACCCCCTGGTTGATAAACACTAGTGTATACTATATACTATATAGTATATAGCTAGGAATGGCTACGATATATCCATATATTGATACAACCTTACCGATATATCGTCTCGATATTATCAAGACTTACAATATTTTAATACGATTAATCGTCGGGAAACTCTCCTTCTTTGATTACATCGAATAGTCAAGGAATTGACTGTTAGGAAAGAGATTGAGTAAATTACTTTTTTCAAACTCCATTGATGATAATCTTTGGTTCCATACTTAATAAGTTTCAATTTTATTTCATATATTTTGTATTTAATTTTAAATGATATTTTAAAACTAAATTTTATTAAAACAATGAAATACATTTTAATTTATTATAATTTTCTAGGCGTATACTATAATATATAAAAATTATAATTTATTAATATTTTTCTGGTTTTATAAATATTATGAAATAAAATATTTTATAATTATGTTAAATATACATGCTTTGATTAATCAATTTATTTAGCATTAATCCTATAGTAAGTATTGATTACAAGTTACGGCCTTGGTCTATACCTTATGGCTATACATTTTATTAAAATAAATTTTAACCTATCACCTATGTCAGGATCATATTTAGAATTTTGGCGCCCCGGGGTATTTTTTTAACTCCGCTTTATTTTTTTTTTTTTTGGAAGATTTGGTTTTTATAATAGGTATCAATATTATTACCAAATACCAATTATTGGATTATTGTTATTTAATCAAATACCAATAACAAATTTGTTAAATATTTACCATTTTAATATTAAATATTTTATAATAAAAAAACCATTTACTTTAATTGAAAATTTTTTCACGCATTATAAATCTACAGAATATTCAATAATATTAAATAATACATATTAGGCACACATATTACGTTGAGTGAAATAACTCATAAATGTAACACGTTTTCGTTATACAACTATGAACCAGCTATATAAAATATTTATACATATATTATGACAAAAACATTTTACTTAATTATTATTTATAAATCATAATTATTAAATTATAACTTAACACAAAAAAAAAATAGTTCATAAAAATTTACCGCCCCCACATAAATACGGGCCTGACCTATGTGCAAGTCTATAAACCTTTTAAGTAGGTATTAAAAACAATTTTTCAATATATATCGATATATCGGTAAAATAACGGTTGATCAACAACGTGGTATCGACTATCGATAGTGGGTATGCAATATATCAAAATTACTATATATCGTATATGATGGTCAACGATTTTATGCCATCCCTATGTATAGTAACTATTATATACGAAATAGGTTGGTCATAGGATCGTAGGTATATTATATAATATTATTTTATTATTTTACGTTGTTTAATATTGCGCACCCATACCTAGATGAGTACATCAGTATATGACTATATTATTATAATACAAGGGAGTATCCATAGTTTTTTATTCTGTGGTTACACCTTTCACTTACATGGCTACATGACTATACAGGGTCGGACTGGGTATACTGAGGGCCACGATGGCAATTGGCTTGCAATGGGTCTCAGTTATCATGGATTTATAATTTAATATGTAAAATAATTGGTCCTAGGTTTTGTAGGGTTCCGAACAATTTTCGTTAATGACGTTAATAATAATTTTGCTGTATAAAGGTGCTATTTAAAAGTTATGACAGCGGAGCCCTTTAAAACCAAAATAAGTGCCTGGCCTTAGACATATGTCCCATTTTGTTCTCTTTCCCCTATAGCACTGGCACTGAAAATAATGATCTCATATTTTATATTATTAATAATCATTATTTACCTATTTCATGTATCTTACAACTTAACATATTTTTACGGACTTTCTGGCAGGCACGGCGCTAGAATTATTTTTTTAGGGAGGTGCTTTCGGGCAAGTTTGAATTTTCCTGGAGCGTGACTTAAAATGTTTACCTTAATTAAAATAACAATTTTAACCTAATGAGCAATGTTTTATTAATGTAGGTATATTGTATTATGTGTCTATGTTTATTGAAATATATTATCTTTATTAAAAAAAAAAGTATATAAAAACAAATTTATAAATCATTTTTATTAAGTTAACAAAATTTTATAGAAGCCTACTTAAACTTAACCTCTTTACAAATATATATTTTGAAAATTGTAACTCACAATTCCTTTTTATAAACTTCTAAAGTTTAAATTAAATTTAGTAGAATTGATTATTATTTTTTTTATGTATAAATTTTTTCGGGTAGAAATAATGGTCCGATTACTACGAATAGGGTATGCTTTTGATAGCAAATTGCATCAAGTTGTTACTTTATTTAGCTTATTTTTTAAATTCATCAAAAGTTTTTCTTTAAGAGAAGAAAAACTACCAAAAAATGAAGGAAAATCGGCAAAATTACGGTTTCCGTTAATTTTGATATTTTTATATTTAGTCATAAGTTATAAGCATGACTAATTAAATTTTGATCGTAGGGACCTGAACATTTTTTGGGGTATTCATAGGTTCCTATAGGTATTTTACACACGTCTGTTTGGTATGAACTTACGTTATTAACTTATTTAGGATAAATATAAAAATAAAATATCTCAATTCCTAATCAATGTGGTGTTTTATCCCACATGATGCAACTAAATTGCTAAATTCGTTCCACTAATTTATTATTTATTTTTCTAATATGTCTATAACTAATTAGTAATAATAGTTGGATAGTAGTAATTAAAAACCTAATCTATTGTTGATTATTAAATTAATATTATAAACAATAGTATATAAAAAATAAAAATAAAAATTTTTTTTACTGATATTAGTGTGGGGGGGGAAGAAAGGACGATTTCCCCTCCTCCTTAGCGCCGTCCATGCTTTCTGAACTACAATACAACTCTGTCACAATTCTGTATATAAATGTATAACGGTTTTAGGTAAAGGTGATAAATTTGAAAAGAAAAGTCCTCTAAGGATTCAGAAATAGGAAACATTTTCAAGAAATCGAATACCTATCTATATTAGAATTATATTATGTATTTAGGGTAGTTGGTTTTTGCGCGTGTTTTTTGGTACTCATCGTTGTCGAAAATATTCCTTGACTTGTCATGCAAAACCACGTTGGGTAAAAATAAAATTAAAGTTTGAGTTATCGATAGGTAAATCTGGTAGTCGCGAATTCGCGATAATGGAATTATGATAGCTAGCAATAGTTGCAATAACCCATAGCTAGGACATATAGTATTTCATATTGTATCAGTTTTATATTTTTATAAAAGCCACATGAAGACTGGACCTCGCTGACAATAGTCAGTCAGTATCATAGCTGCATATGCCAGTCCGATCTTGCATGGCTGCATAGTGGCGTAATTAAGGGGGGATTAGGGTAATAGATTCTCCAGACCTTGTTTTTTATATATAAATTTGTATATTGGTAAGGTTAGATACTTGAGAATATATTAAATATTAGCTAGGTTTATAAAAAAATGTCTATATCCCCTATTCCCCTACCAAGATAAATTCTTAATTACGCCACATAGGACGCATCATGTAGTAGTGTAGTGGTATATAGTGGTCCCTCGAATCTCGAACGAACGTTGCGCATTCTGGTGGTATGGTAATTAAATAACCGTGCGCTTTTTATGTTGTGTCGGTCGGCGGTACGTTTTATTATTTCCTCATGGAGCGTGCTGCCAGTCCGCTATTACCTAGTGTCTATTGCTTGTAATAGTTTCGACTCCTTATCTATATTCTTCATGACTTGATAGTTAATTACTAATTAGTAAATAGTCAATATCATAATATAATTATGTTTATGTTAATTGATAGTCCTTTATCCTTATTTCCTTACTCGGTACTCCATAATGTCTATTTGAAATTTTGAAACCAATAAAAGTATTGACCAATGTAAATTTTAAATTGTAATTAGTAATTAATGTTCTACCTGTCAATACACAAATTCATTATGTACATAGTAGTATAGTAAAATTATACTTATGTATATTTAAGATTTATAATATTGTCTTAGTTTGTGGATTCAGTTGTAATGTGTTATTTTTAAATTAATTAATGTGTTAGATCAATAATTATGTTGTGTACTTGTGTCATAGATATATAAAAACATTATTTTATATGTCAATGCATTGTGTAATAGTTATAACAATTTGTAAGAATAATAATTTATAAGATACTTAATATTTGTCTTACAAATTGAAATGGAATTAATGTTTAACAATCATCTTTGAAATGACGAACAGAAATTATTTTATATACTCAAATTTAGAAAATGAATTTCCATCTGATTCAAAAGAATTTTTAATACATGAAGCTTTGTGCCAAGGAGACTTGTCAATACTTTATTTAAATGTAAGTTTATTCGTATTAAGAATTACCTAATTGTTATTATTAATATAAAAATATCTAGGTATATTGGTAATCCAATATTGAGTCGGTTACTTTATAAATGTATTGAAATTACATTAGGTACTTGTTTCTCCAAAGAAGTGTTTAAATTTCTTGTTATCCATAAATAAAATAAAGAAAAAACATTAGTTTTCTTTGTGAAAAATAATTAGTTACAAAATGCAAATTTTTCTAGTATATTTTATTTAATTCACTATAGTTTCACTATATTTTATAAATAAATAATAATCTAAATATTTTACATTAGTTTTAATAGATATTAATTGACATTTTAAGTACTACGACCTATTACTACTGTACTAGTCCGTGATATTTACATTAAATTCATGAGAATTATACAATATATTATATAGACATATTATAAACAATTATTAATTGAAATTCAAATTTTCCAGCATAATAATATATTTAAAACTTTGTTGTTTTTAGAGATCTGAACTACTAACTGTTGATGAACACAAAGTATTTGACAATGAAAAGCTTACTATAAATTTAGCTGATGGAAATTTAACTTCTAGAGAATCGTTTAAAAAGAAATTGTACAAAGGACAAGGTATGAATTTAAAATATTTAAGATTTTATTTTAATTAAAATAAACTAGTGTATGTGATTACTTAATTCTGATGCAAGTCTCATGTTTATATTTATATGGTTTAAGAAATCTAATATGTTTTAATAACATTGTTCTTTACAATATATCAGATAAAAATGTAATTTTATACACTAGTACCTATGACCCATTTAGACATTTCCTGCCTGTAACAAATTTATAACCCCTTTGGTAAGCTCAATATATAATAATATCCCTATTTATAAATTAAAATATTTATTGTTCCTAAAATTTTGTTGTCCGCGGGACATTCTCTCCTTCTTATATGTACTATTGCTAGTACCTTTGTTATTATTATAAATTGTTATTAGTTTATTACTATAATTATATTATTTAAATCAATATTATGAATGCAATTTATTACATTATGAATGTATTTCAAAGACATAGCTGATAATACATAATTGTTAAAGAAATTGAGATATTATAATTTATTTATTATTGACGAAAGGTATCCAAAAAAAGAAACTTATCTTTTGTTCACTTGTGTTATTATAAAGCAGTCCTGTGGTGAGGACCTTACATTAGGATACAGTAATAATATTATAAAAATTGTACTTAATTATAAAATATTCCTGTTAAGCTAGTCTATTTACAAAGTACTTATTCAGTAGCCCATTTTTCAACTGCCTAAAATGTAACTATGATTAAAATTTATAGAAAATGAGTTTGTTTACATTGAAGAATATCATGAAAGTAATGATATGGTTCAAGCTTCATGAAAGGTGATATGAACATTCATAATATAAAAAACTTGTTTGTAGGTTATCAATTTTGAACATTTTTGACAGAAAACTTCACCTTTATTAAGAAAACATCATTGTTCTGATATCTCCTTATATTAAAATAAGATAAAGTACTACTGTCCATGAAATATTTCCAGCTTAAGAAAGTAGCTACAAGTTTATTTTGCAAAATAAAAATGTACCCAAAGACTTTGCAAAATTGAATCTGCTTATTTCTTATCTTGCACCACATTTTATAAGCACTAAGTAAATGTTAAAAATATCATCTATATTCTATGGTGATCTAAAATGACAATAAATGGGAACTTCCATTTAGTAGACAAATATTTTATTTATTGTCAAGTTTGAATACATTTTGGGTAATTTTTTTAATGTTATATTCAATTATATATATGTTAAATAAATAAGGATACTAATTTTTTGGATACTCCTCGTATAATACTATGATATTATATACAGTGGTATAATTTGTTGTGACAAAACCTAATATAACATTTTTCTTTTTAAATTAAACAATTTCAATTATATATGTATCATTAGTAATTTTATATACCTATTATAATAGGTTTTATTTAAATAATATAATTTAAATTGAGTTATTATTAATTATTTGTATATGATTTATTATAATTTACATATTTTATACATAAAATATATGGCTAAATCAATTTACATGTTATAAATATTTAATCAACTAATTTAAATTGATGAAAATTTAAATTAATATAATATTGTCTAACAATGGAAAAACTACGTTTTCACAAAACATAAATTGATTTAGATGGTTTTCCTATATTTCATATTTAAATTGTATTTTATATAAGTATGTATTAATTATATAATAATATTTCTCATAATTCATAACTCATAAGATTACTCATTTATTATTTAACACATTCTTTACATTATCTATAGATTACAATATCTATGCGTATATGGTAAACTTGTGTATTAAAAATTAAATAAATCCTTAAAAAAAGTAGAATAAGAGATTATAACAAATAGGTACTACTATTTTTGAGTAGATATCAATTATAATATTTATTAATTCTAAGTTTATAAAATTATAATAGTTATTGATATAAAAATTTATTAATAGATATTTAAGATACATTATATTTTATTAGTTTAATGTTTATTAATGATCATAAAATATTGTGTTTTTGGGTTTTAGTATTTTATTTAAATATATAATATAACTTTTTATGAATATATTATTAAATGTTTAATTATTAGAAATTTTCCTAAACAAATATATATTTTAGATATTATATTAGTTTTATCTCAGATTATATCAAATTATATGATTATATTAAATAGTTTTATTGCATTGATAAAAATAATTAAAATCACCTGTTTCGGAAATAATTGCATTAAAAATATGTTAGGTACAAAATGTTATTGTTATTTTTTTTAAAAAAAAATATACATATACATTGTACGTTTCAATTTTTTTTTTAAATTTTACGAGTAAAAAATAATAATTTCGTATTCGATAATATTGTTATTATAATTTTTTATATAAATTATCTAATCTACTAATTAATAGTATGTTTTTATTTTGAATTAATTAATTTTTACTGGTTTGATATTATATATTTATAAATAAAATAAAATAATTTAATCAATAATATTTACATCACATTTCTAATTTGGAAAACACAATACCAAAAATAATGTTTATTATAATCTAATTTTGTTTACACAATGTATTTATTAAACACTCGATATTAGTTTGTATAAGAATGTATGTTCAATATTGTTTTTCTTGATGACGTGCTGGTCTATTGACTATCAGCTATCTGTGTATATTAATATAATATTATATTTGTACACACAAATAAACGAGAAATTTTAAGTAAAAATTGCACCTACACATGCTGTATGACTTAAAAAAGAAAATTATGACTTTTGGTTTTAATTTGTTTTACATTTAAATAATATTTTATAAAATAAGTAAGCCATTTATTAAGGAGTTTAAGAATTTATTAATATTTTCATAATTTCATTAATATTATATGTACCTAATAACTAAATAGTAATAATTATTTTATATTTAGTTTAGGGGTATAGTAATTATAATTTAAAATGTGACTGTTCATAAATATTGATGTGATAAATAATAGATACTTTTAAAAGTGTATTATGAACTTTTGATAATTTAATATAATTAAAGGCTATAAAAATGTTGAATTTAAAACAAAAATCTCCCGCTCCCCCCTTTACCCCCAACTACCTTCCCTGTCTGTGGGTTCAGTGTAGCACAAAAATATATTCACCCCCCACCTAAATATTTCTGGGCGCGCCATCGCTTTTCTACGCATACATAAAATACAGGGGCCAAGTACCATACATAAATCAGGTTGGCCAACCCAAGCGTGGAACTTGAGAACATAGACTTCTCCCTTCTCCCCACCATCATTCGAGTTGACGGATAACGCGTTATAACTCTAGTTGATTTAGCTGTATTGCTGTTGCCTATAATAATTTAGCCTATAGATTTTCGCCATCATAAGAATCATAATAATATGACGCCGTTTGATAATTTGTTTATACATAAATTAGGTTTGTAATTTGAAAAAAAATTGATGAATTTCATTATTTTCATTTTTCCTATCCTAGCTTATTTTTTTCACCAACAAGTTACAATTCTTGAATCGTTGTAGGTTTTTTCAATAAAATGAACCAAAATTATTATAATTTGGCAATTGTTGGAAATAAAAGATGTTTAAGTATATAAAAGCTCGATAAGTTAGCGACTTTTATAATGGACCATTTTTATTGTTAAAGGCATATTATTATGATGTTCTTCAAGAGAAGATGATCAGGTCTTGCTAACCAAATCAGCTATTATAGTAACCACTCAGGTATAGTGGCCTAAAGCCTAATGTATGAGTTATGTAATGTGTTAAGCTAGATGATGATTTTTCGATTTTTCCGATCCATCTTTCCTTCTGATTATGTTCTCTCTGTCTTTCCGCCACTTCCTTCTTCCTGCGCTACGTCATAGAATTTCGTGATCACGTGACCGGCAGCGCCATCTTGCTTGATTTTGGTATTTTTGTTGGCTCCCTGTTGGTAATGCTCAGCTCGCTCGACTCAACTATATAGCGATACAGTGGGCAACATAGCTGAACTAAAAAGGCTTTCCCCCAGTTTACGTGACGTGTGGCTTTGTGTTTGTGTGTGTTTATGTGTGTAACGTCTAAACGTTTTACCCGTTAGAAGAAGCATTGAAAATAAAATACATTTATTTATAATTTTTTACATTTTGCTGTTGTCATTTTCATGAGATAATAACATTATACAATGAAAAATGATTTCCATAATCGATTTGTACGCGCGTTAATTCGAAACAACATGTAAGTGAAGTTATGAGTGCGTTGGTTCTTACGTTACGGCCCCGTTCGTTCGGCGTAAACAACTCTGGACGTCTACCCCTACATTTTTATACCTCTCCTCTATTGATCGATCGACGATCGCGTTAAAATGTGAGTGTGATTAATGTAATTTAGAAAAATTAAAATTGCAACGGCAAACACTGGTTTCTTTTAATTTTTACGCTATTGTTTTCTTTAAAATCGTACCACTTCGATTGTCGTAAAAACTACTACACAGTGATATGATAATATTCGAAAACGTTCATTCATTTGCTATATATTGTAAATACTGGTGTTCGCTTGCGTTAAATCGTTTACTGTTGTAGGTTAGGTTCTCAGATTCTGTTCGGCCATAGACATTTTTTAATCAAAATCTTATCATACAAACTTTGGCATTTTTAACAGGTAACGAAACTAATTTGTTATTGAATGTCAACTTGATCGTAGTTTAGTACAATAAAAGCCATTTGAAATTAATTCAACTATATATTTAAATTTTGAATTTATTCACATGAAAATATATTATATGTATGCGTACTTATTTGACTTAGGCGTATTTAGGTTTTTTACTAGTTTTTTTTTTTTTTAAATCTCAATTAATTATGAATAATTTAGGTCAAAGATGCATTTGCTCAGTAAGTAGTAAGTAGGAAATTTCATGATTTATTACTATTTTTAAAAAAAATATTCAATACCAATAGGTATTATTTATTAAAATGTTTTACAAAATTATAAATAATTTATCATGAAATTTGTCTATTTCCATTTATAATATTTAATAATACATCTGATAGCGTTGAACAATATTTTTATATAGTAGGTATTAGCATATATTTATTGACAAATTTACAAAGTATTGCCTTTGTAAAATTAATCATATCTATTTTTTAAAAAAACTTAACCCAACTTAACTCTAAATTAATATTATCCAATAAAAATTCATAGTATTACCAATCTATAAAAAAATTAACATTAATAAGTTTATTATTTATTTTGATCTTAATTTGTGATAAATAATTCTTAATATAGTTTTTTTATGTAACATAGCTAAAATGTAATTAACTTCCTTTTTACAAAAAGTATTACAAGAATATAGATTGTCTTTTAGATAAATATTATCTTCTGCTTCGCCTTATACTCCCAACTAAGAGGAGTTTATTTTAATAGTTATAATCATAACATAATCATTAAGTGTTTATCTCTCATTAGTAATTGGTATTATTTAAATATTAGAATATATAACAATATATGTAGGATTATAAAAGTGTTCATTTTATTTTGGTAAAAATGATACTTAAAATTAATACTTGTTTGTTTTCAGATCCGTTTTCATTTAACCAATTTTACTTAATACAATGGCTGACATAGAAATAGAATCTACTAAAGAAGCAGATTTAAGTAAGCCATATTATTTAGTTTAAAGCCTTTAAATCGTTTATACATATTTAAGAAAAATGATTACTCTATATACCTAAGACAACATTATATATATAGATATTAATAATGTGAACAATTTAAAAAAATCATAGATAAAATTATAAGTATTATTTAATCTGTATTGTTATCTTTAAATTATTTTTACTAACATTTGTCAGATTAAATTTATTGATAAATAAAAAATGTTTTTAAAGTATATTTTAATAATTTAATGTACATTTTGTTCTAGGTGTTAAATTAAATGGTAATATTCATGCCAATACTGATCAACTCAAACAATCTAGTGAAGCACGAAAAACCAATAATATTATTGACAAGAGTGAACATAATCATGGTTCTAATCTAAACTCTGATAAAAGTCATGAAGGAAATAGTAAAAATTTAGTATCAAACTGTAGTGATGAGTGTGAAGATGATTACTGTGAACTCATTGATGAAAATAATAGTGAAGATGAAAATCTTATTAATAATAAAGACTATAAATCCGATAATAGTATAATAGAAGATGATCAGACTATTGATAGTGATGAATTGTGTGATGTGGAAAACAGCTGTAATGGTACCAAAGAAACCACTAGAAACGATGGTGAAGAACAAATGGAAATTGATACAGTTGAAGAACAAAACTCTGTAGATAATGAACAAATGGATAATGAAGACATTGGAGGTAACAATGAAGATAAAATAAATGATCAAAATGATACTGAAAGTAGGTCAAATGAAATTAAGAAATCGTTAGAAGATTCTAGGATAAATCTTGATAAATCTGTGACTATTGTTAAAGTTCCAGATCCAAAGCAATCTCTAGGTAGTAGTAGCAAAAAAAAAGTAAAAAGTTTACCTGATATAACCTTAACTCCTCGTAGAAGTACACGTAATATTAACAAAAATAAAAGTTTTAATGAAAAAGAAGAAGAGAAGAAAGAAATAACAACGGATGATAGTATTAAAATATCATCTCTAAAAACTCCAATGATTACTAAGCCTATAGTTGTGAATGATACTAAAAAATTAGTTGAAATTGCAGCTGGAACAAAACAGAAAAGTAATAAAAAAGAACCTACCTTAGTTATCATTGATACAAATATGTTATCAGGGCGAAATAATTTACCTATAGCTGTTTCTGTACAATCTAATACTCAGAATAATGCAATTAATGTTGCTCAAACAACTAGTAAAACAATTCATAACTCCTATAATAGAGTTCAACAGTCACAAACTACTATTAAACCATTTTTGTTATCTACTACGCCAAATCCTATTGCACCTTCAATCATTGTTCCCAAACCTCCAATTATATTGCCAACTCTTACTGATGATATGTTTGTGGTCGAAGCTCCATCTTTTATTGTACCTTATGTTTATGAAAAGCCTCCTAAAAAACCATTAAAGGAATTTGTTGAAAAAATAGAAGACAAAATAAAAGATACTAAAGGAGATTCAGAGGAAAATCAATCTGATGATGAAAATATATCTTTAAATAAGAAAATTGACAAAATTAGTAAAAAATCTGATCCTAATGAAAAAATGGATATTGATGAATCAGAAAACCAAGAGTCTGTTAGTAAAAAAAAGTTAGACTACGAAAAAGAAAATAGCTCTAAACATAATGAAAATGGAGATGAAGAAATGTTAGTTGATGATTTAGATAGTACTAAAAACAATGACTTTAAATCTAAAAATTTGTCAGAGTCAACAGAATTAAAAAAAAGTGATAGCGTTACAGATCTCACTGTTGACTCTGATGAAAAAAAAACCGACATTAAAGATAAACCAAAAATTCCAAGTCCCAATTACTTTGAAAATCCACTAGGAAAGTTTTTTATGCAAATAGGTGTAAACCTTGTACAAGAACATGTCCAACTTGATCTATTACGTACACAAAGACGAAAAAGAGACAGAGAAGGTGATAATTGCCCTGAGGAAGTGCATATGGCGATAAGTTCTTTAATTAAAACTTTAGAGTTTAGTAAAGAGAACAATGATCCATTTCAATTCGATTTAAAAAAATGTGAACTATGCAACTTTAAATCTGAATCAAGTTTAGTAATGGCTCATCATTTAGAAACACCTCATATGACAGCTAATTATTGCTATCGATGTAATTTTTGTACTTTCCAAGTACGTAACCCTCATGAAATATTACAACATATGGATACACACAATATAAGAGGACGCTTAGAGAGAGGTCCAGCATTACATCAATGTCCAAGTTGTCCTTTTGAAGATAGTTACAAGGGTAAACTAACTAGGCATTTGATATCTTGTTCAAAAAAATATCGTCCTGAAATTAATCAGGTACTTAATTGTTTAAACTTTTTGTACCTATTTCTAAATAAAATATTATTCATAGTGAGGAATACATTTAATTTATTTATATTTTTAAGGCGCCCCCATTAGATTGGGAACCTCCAGCAAAAATACCTAGAGTACTGCGAAATAAACCTACGATGAGTCCTGGCAATGCAGTTTACCAAGCAGCTATGTCTGGATTTAAACAATTTCCTAATCCTAATATGTTACAATTGCAACAACAACAGTATAACAAAATGGTTCTTGCATCAGGTGTTAGAGCACGTGGTCGTACGGTTTTACCAGGACAACGGTTTCCAGGAATGGTTCCTACTTTTTCATCTACACTGCCAAACCAAACGTCTGGAGGTATGATAATTAAATATTTTAAAATATTTAATTCTGATAATTTATTATTATTAATTAAATTTGATAATTACATTTTAACATCTTTTATAATTTAAATAAATTATGTTTAATCGTATGTATTGTTTAATGTTTTTCATAAATGTTTTCAGGAATTTTACTTAAAAATACTAGTATTAAACCAATTAATCAGCCAATGATGGTCCCTACACCTTATTCAATAAACAACCATACATATCAGGTAAATTATATTTATATGTATTTCAATTTTAAAAAGTTATCTTGGATATATATTGTAATATAATATGGGGGATTTGTGTAATGCAAGATATTGATTTTTAGTTTTTTGAGTTTTTTTTTTAAAGATACATAACATTCATAAAATTGTCTAAAACAATAATTTGAAATTTTATAAAATTAATCCATTTAATAATAGAATTTAATAAATAGAATTATTTTAATGGTGTGATAAAAAATACAAATTTAATATGTTATCACTAGTCTGAATTTAAATACATTAAAAATGCATTTAACCTCTTATATTAATAAGACTCTTAATAATACCTTTTAAAATGACACATAATTTTTTTTAAAAATCTTTACTATGATTAATACAAAAATTTGATGGTAGTTTTGAACACATCTTAATGATAAATAAATCATTTTATAAATATGAGACATATTTAAAAAATAAGAACCAATTCATCATAAAAAAAATTGTAATTATAAGAAATAGATTTTATTGGCATATTTAGTTTCCTAAAAACCTACTTCAATTTTGTTCATAATAACCACCATTCACTTTTAAGTATTTTTCGTATCGCTGCATCAGTTTCTTTAACCCCTCTGCATTGAAGTTCCCTGCCTGAAAGTTAGCTGAACCAATTGACAGGTAGGTGAGCATTTTCAGTACCCACCTTGCACAATTTATGGTATCCTAGTTTTTCCATGACAGTTGTGTAGACAGTGGTGGGTTCAAGATGAGGAAATTATCAGCCAAGTCACTAATCAACGATTGGATTACATTTTTTGGTCCACTCGAGAAACATTTTTATTAGTCTGCAGAATGAGCCTGCCACTCTGCTCTTTGTCGTGCACATATTTTCGTCCATTTATGAAATCACAACACATTCCTAACCTTTCTTCACTCATTACTGTATGTCCATAAACTAGGCACAATTCCTGATTAATTTCAGCAGCTGAAGATCCTTTGCACACAAAAATCTTATCACAACGTGAACTTCACAGTTGACAAGATCAACAATCGTCGTGGACATTTTTGTCTGCATGCATGGACAAGCAAATGACTGAATCAGAACAACAGCTACAATAGATTCACGAGTAGTGCACATATGAATCTGCACAAGTTCAATTGTCTTCCGATACACCCAACATTGAACTATAAGCAAACATCCCTCACTTTTCAAATATGCCTTAAATTTTTAATTGAACTAAATTAATAATATTCAATAATACGAAATGTGTACGACTATACGAAATAATTGTGATAGCGATATAACAGCAACTAACCAATTATCTATTGTAGGTATGATTGTTTTTTCGTTATACCATTTATAAACCGGTAATTGCCTAAATACTGCTTGAACGGTATACCATATTACCGTTTAATACCGAAATAATAATAATTACTAATATAAGAAATTAATAACTAAGAAGTAGTACAAGAATATATATATATATATATCATAATTATTATTTAAAAATGTAGTGAATATACTTTGAATAGTTTACCATTAATGTGTGATCTTAATACCTTATACTTAGGCCTCCTTTGTTCACCGTTGAATTTCTTACGATATGCAGTATCAGTATGTAATATATTGTACTGTTTTTGATTATTTATTATTTACAATTTATGTTGATTAATAAGTAATAAACTAATAACCATGTTATGATATAGTTAGATTATATTTAAAATTTAAATATCAGTATTACGGTATACCTATGTTGTGTTGTTGTTTCAGCATACCAATGCTGTATCGGTATTTCGGTGTATTCCAATTTTGTACCGGTATTGATATTAATACTTCATTACTTGTATTCAGTTATAATACCGTCAACCCTAATCTATTAGTATTTGATTGAGTTTTATCACAGCTGTTAATATAGTTCTTTATAGTATAAGGATAAAAACATTATCGAAATTATATATAAGATGATTAACAATTGGAACATACACATTAACATGCTTTAATATTATTTTTAAAAGAATTCAAAATTTTGTATAATCTTAGCATACAATTATTACTATGTGTTTATATAATATATGAGGATGGTGAACCTTTTTGGATGGTGTTTTATTATTATTTAATTAAAATTACAACATGCAGAAAAATAAAATAAAAATATTTTATATTTTATAAAGTATTTTATCTATCGCTTTTAACTGAAACTTTTCTAACCACTGTGTCATTTTTGGTTATATTATGAAAATAAAAAAAAGGTGTATTACATGATTCATTGATATTTTTTTTACGTCTTAACATTAACAAAAATATTATGATTGTTAGTAAAATTTATTAAAATATATTATATATATAATATAATATGGAACATTTTTTTTTTTTTTAGCAAAATTCAAATATTAGTAAATCTGTACAACAACCAAGTATATCAATAACACCTTTACCACGGTCATTTCCATCGAGTAATACACAATCAGCTTTCGTGTCTACCATATCTAAAACCAAATCCCAACAACAAACTCAATCATCATCCTCTTCCACAAATAGTAGCAACAAACCTACTTTTGTAATTTGTGAAATATGTGATGGCTACATAAAAGATCTAGAACAATTACGTAATCATATGCAATGGATTCATAAAGTCAAAATTCATCCAAAAATGATTTATAATCGACCTCCACTAAACTGTCAAAAATGCCAATTTAGATTCTTTACAGATCAAGGTCTGGAAAGACATTTACTTGGTTCACATGGTTTGGTCACATCTAGTATGCAAGAAGCAGCTAACAAGGGCAAAGATGGGGGAAGGTAAGATAATATTGATAATTATACATTATTATAATATTATTATATTGTTCTTCGCCTTACCTCTTAACTATATAGTGACAGCCACCCTAGTCCTAAACTTAAACTACTTGTACCATCTATATATTTTGATCACATATTGTTCATTTTCACCAGCTATCTTCATATTACTCTCAATTTCATCTATCTACTTCTTTATTGGTTTTTATCTCTCCCTCCTATCTTCTACATTAATTTCCACAACTTTGAATCATCTTTCCTCATAACATAGTCAAACCATCTTAGCCTATGCTTTTTCATTTTCCCAACAATGAATGCAACTCTTACACTTCTCTTTATATATTCATTACTTATTCTATATGCTCTAGTTACTACACACATCAATCTAAGCATTCTCATCTTCGCTACACTCATCCTCTGTTCCATTTTTTTGGAAATCAACACAATGGAATGGATTTTGTAATCCATACAACATTGTTCACTACTGCTTTACCCTATCTTTCATATAATATAATATTTATTTTATATTTTATTAAATTAGGTGTCCAGTATGTGGTAGAGTGTATCAATGGAAATTGTTAAATCATGTAAGCCGTGATCACTCCATGTCTTTAAAGCCAGCACATTTATCTTATAAATGTACTGTGTGCACTGCTACATTTGGCATGTATAAGCAGTTTGAGAACCATGTGTATTCAGCACACAGTAATGTAGCTAAAAATTCAAGTAAAAAACCCATTATGAATCAACCTGTAGCTTCTTCGTCATCATCATCATCAACATCCATAACATCCACACAAAAGGTATATTACTATAATTTAAGAACACATTTTTATTTTGTAATTATATAAATATTTTGTTTTTTTAAATATAGCCATTAAAAATAAATGACGAAATAACCATAATACCACAGCCACCTAAGATACATAATTTGTCTATAAATAGCAGTAATAAACCAATTACATCTGCTGGAAAACAAAGTACTGCTCCAACTACAGCTAAAGCCAAAGTAAGAGACTTATATTACAACAACATTTAGTAAATATTATGTATGAAGATAATAATATAATAGTAATATATATCACGGACGGCAAATTTTTCTTTGCATGCTAAAAAGTAAATTTTTTTTCTGTTATTTATCGTGTACTATAAAATTAAGAAAAATATTTCAAGTAATAAATGTGCCATTAATTTGCCTACCATGGTATCAATATGATTTATGAACAAAGATTCTTTTTTTTATTTTAATATATACTTTTGTTTCTTTTAGGTGTAAATTGGTTTGAAGACTTGATTATTTTTAGTTTTGATGAACATTGGAGACAGGGTTGTTGGCTTACCCAGTCTAGTTAACTTAATATATTTTTAATTTTGTTAATAAATTGTCAAAAAAAGTTACAAAAACTATGGGTAACAATATTAATTTTTTAAATTTAATTATTCACCAATTATAATTTACAATAATATAAATATAAATTTAATGAATATTATTGTTGACATCAAATAATATGTTATAATTACATCGAAAATGTATAGACCTAAATTTAATTATATTTTACTCAAATTTAATTTATAAATATACAATTTGTTATAAATATTAATTAGAAATAATTTTATATTAATGTTATTTCCCAAAATATTATGTATATCCATGACTGTAAATAACAGTATGTTTATTTTCTCAGGGGAGGTGTATTTATTATTTTTGTATATCAAACAATCAATTACATAAATTTATTTAAGTTATTCCCATTTATTTATTTTATTATTCTTTTTTCTTTACCTAGAGCACTTTTATTGTTGATATAAATATACTCCCATATATATAAATATATATGTATTTATATTTAATATCTTATTAAAATTAAACACTAAAAATTAATATTATACTAGATCAGTATGTGAGAAACACTTTTTTTGTACCATAATGTTTATCATGTATATTGAAAATATAGTATAAGTCTATATTTCTATGCTCTGCAAATTTATTCTTTTATTTAGACAAATCTAGACTGATTAAATACAAATTATTACAGTGTGTTCCACTTAATTAGTAACACTAAATATTGCAACCAAATGACCTTAAATCGAGATGGGAATTTTTTCATAATGTTAAGGATATATCAGTGCAAATTTCGTGCCACTTTTCAACATTTTAAGTTTCGGTGTATGCATGCACAATAAAACTTGCTTTTTATTAAAAGACCACATATTTCTTTTTGATAGATTCAGATAGAACTATTTTTTTAAGCTAATTTGATATTTACATTTTTTCTTAAAATTTTGAAAATTTAATGATTTACAACCATCTTATAAACAAAATACTTTTTGTTGGCTTTCAAAAGACAATACGAACGACCAGTTTTGTGCCTATATGAAAAGTTGTACTTTCAACTGAAAATAGAAAAAAACTGTCATGTTGTACTTCTAATGTCTGTGGAAGTTGAAAGGTCTACTTTTCATGTACAAGAACTTTAATTGATACATTTATTACCGGGAAAAATAATTATAAAATATAATATAAGTAATAAAATACAATCCTTATATATTAGTATAACTTTCAATATATTTAATACATAAATAAAATCTAATAAATGTATGTCTGAAATAATATAAAAATAATTTTAATATTTTTATTTGTTATTCAATAATAAAATAAGTGATCAAATTTTGTTTTAAATAAAGAACAAGACATGATATAGGAAATTTATATATTATGGTAATTAGTATTATAATTTTATATTTTATATTGATTTATCTATATATAGTTGGAAAAAATCACAATTTTTAATCATTCTAATGAACACTGAAAAAAATTATAATTTAAATGTATTGTTTATGTAGGTAGTGCTGTATTTACATTCGTCAAAGGTAATAGATTACAGTCTGAAAAATGTAATAGTGAATATTGTAAATAAAAATAAATACTGTGTTAAGTTTTTAATTTAGTAAATAGAATCCATTTTTAGTGTTTGTTTCATTGAATTCCAATGGACTTGCCACTTAAATACAATGAAAATTACTGTAAATTAGTATACAATATAAATAGAGTTTGAATTTTATATAAAAAATATACTACATTAAATTGACAATTTTTGTTGAGATTTTCATATTTATGAATATTGTCTCTAATATATAATTCCATAGTACTTATCATGTACATTCTACCTAAGAATTTTGATTCTTAAAGAAAATAATGATCTAATTTATTTTGAATTGTTTAATCTATAAATATGTTCTTTTTTTGTTGTTAAATGAAGCATTTTATGGAAGAGTATGTTCTTGATTAAAAATAATGAATACTAAACTTCTATCAACATTAAATCAACAATAATTAGATATTGATGTTGATATGAAAATTATATAGGTTTTGACTATGAAAATATAATTGACAAATTGCCAATTTATCTAATGAACTAGAAAAATTACTTATGTAGTCATGTATCTCTATAGTATATGTATTGAGTATTAAGAGGAATGACATCCTCACAAGTTATTCTATCTTTGTGTATCTAACGGAGAATGTAACAAAATCAGCAACACAGGACTTAAATTGTGATATTTAGGTCGAACTATAGAGTTTAAACATCTATTA
>CM023358.1:39321824-39524168 GCA_013282895.1 Eriosoma lanigerum
TAAGCACAGAATAGATTAAATTAGCAAGGACACTTATGTAAATCGAGACGCCATTTTCTCATTTAGCAATTGTCATAATGAATAATGATAAGAATCGTATCATCATAAGCCTCATTACAGATTATATTAAACTCAGTGGCGGCTCGAGCATATGTGTGATGGTGCTAAGGATGGCCCAAAAATATCGATATTTGTCATAGACTTATAATATATATTATATCTTATAAGTCTATGATATTTGTGCACGATATATCGATATCATTTGATATTATCCGATTTTTGATATCATAGTTAATAGATTTATCATTAATGTCGATATTTCAAAGTATACAAACATTTTAAATGAAAATAAAATAAAATATAATATTAAACTATAAATAGGTATATAGTTATTTTTTTATCGCCAGATACCAATTATTATCGGATACAATTATTACTGTTCAAACATACTTTTACATTATTAAAGAGACTTAGTAGTTAGTATATGCAAAATATGTTGTAAAAATGTTAAAGGGACCGTACACGTCAATTATGAAGATAATACAACATTCAAATGTTATTATCATATTTTAATATATTACTTATTAGGATACATGATATAATGTTTATTCGCTAATACCATTGATTATAGAATAGACTATTTAATTATTTAATTATAATTATAATGTATAAGATTTATGGTATAAAATCTGTTCGCAAACTATAGACAAGAATACGATAAAAAAAATATTTGTAATATATCAAAATATCGATATTTTTGGAAAAAATGATAAATTTTTCATTTTATCAATATCGATATTTTTTTCATTTTAACCCATCCCTAAATGGTGCTATCGTACCACCAAATGAAAAGTGAAATGGTAGAAACATATTTACTCGATACATATTTATTTTAGTATATTATAAAATAATGGTATATTAGTATGCATTTGTAGTTATGTACAATAAAATTATTAATAAAATATATTTTTATTATAAGTTATGGAATTATTATTGGTAGGTACCATCATCAACTTGCGATTAATTTTATTATATCTATGGAAAATAGCAATATGGCCATGCGGGTATCTATTTACGTAGAGTCATAACGTGTTCGATATTGTGAATAGCACATAGAATACCAGTTTCTATATGTCTACTATAGGTATAAATGTATAATATGTATATTATCACCGCGACCGCTGCTGTTGAAGCATAAAATGTGCGATGAATTCTGTTGTTCAAATCGGGCGGCAGCAACGTCTACCATTTTAAACGATAATAATATCTGTATAATACCATTGATTATAGAATAGACTATTCTATAATCAATGATAATACTGTCAAAAGTCTATAAAGAGTATAAAGTATAAACACAGCAAACAAACTAGCGAATTGGCCGGTTGTGCAATGATTATTATCGCTCTTATGTTCTATTCGGGTGTAGGGTTGGTGGAATTGTTTATTTCGAACATTATTAATGACAAAACAAATCTATTTTGTCATGCTACGAACCGCCACTGATTAAACTCATATATTATAATGGCCTTATAAGTCATAATTATATTTTTGAACTTGAAAACATATTTAATATTTATAAAACGTTTTAGCAACTAAAAAAAACTGTAGACTTAAACTTATAGATGCATTTTGAATGTAATAATTTAAATTTAACCTTTTAATCATTCGTGTTCACACTGATCAAATATTTTTATTTGAATTAGACTAATGAACCTAAAATGTTTATAAATTTATGTATTGTATAATTATAATTATATATAATTGTAAATAATATATATATACAAATATTATCTACATTATGTTGTAAATTTAACTGTACCAGTGTAGACGTGTAAAATGTTAAGTTATGAATCAATGAATTATATTGACATTAATTTTTATAATTATTAATAATTATGACAACCACATATTATATTTTATAAATAATAGTGCTATGTGTTGTATACTAAAAAGTTTAAATATTATTAATTTTATAAATTAAAATAATAGGTTCTAGTAAAAAAAGTACTACAGGTAGGAGTTATAAATTATAATACAATAATTAACTTAATAAAATAATTTGATAACAAATTTAATTTTACGGGTGAAAAGTGATTTTAAAAAGTAAACTTAAGCTTTAATTAGTTAATATTTATTAATCATTAAACCAGTGGCGGATTCAAAGTGTGGGTGGCGATTGCACTCTCGTTCCATCAGACAAATTTAATTTCACATATAGCACATATATGGGCATTTTGCTAAATGTATATACTATGTTTGTAAACTACACAAACAAATTATAGTTTAACTTTTACCCTTGTTATCTTGGCTGGAATATCACTTATAAGTTAAGTTTAGTATAACCATTGATTATAGAATAGTCTATTCTATAACTCTTTTATAGCTGTTTAAAGTACGGCCACAAAAAGCAAAATTAACCATTGTCTATTTTATTTTAATATAAAAATATATAAATTTCAATGTAAAAATTACTATTATTAAAATAGTACAATTATTATAGTAAATATTATTATAACCACCTAAAATATAAAATTAATATAATAGGTACGCTAAGGTTAGCTAATATAAATTAACTATTGTTTATTGCTATATACTGCGCTGCCATCTAGTGTTTGTATTCTAAACTATAGGTTTCAGAACGTCCGCCATTAAATTTTTGTTGTAAATTTTCGTCTAAGAGGCCATAGAAATATAACGAATTATCTTATTTTCTCTATGAAATCGTCGCTATAATCATGTGAGTCCCACGGAAACAAACATTATCCGCCATTTTGTAACATTGTATATTTGTATGCATTTAGTCTTCTTCTATGCTTTAAGCACTACGCGGTGTTGTATATTTGTGCCTTGTTGTGTTTTTCTATAACCCCTCATTTCTGTATAAAAAAGTTTTGTGTTAACTCTTAATTGTTAAGTATTAAAATTAAAACTTGCCCTGATTCAATTACGCTATATACGTCAGTACATAACAATAATAGTGTCGCAGTTTTAAATTATGTGTTTATATTTTTCATGCTAAATTTTAAGATTCGTTCATTGTAGTTATAAAATATTCAAGCTGTCTACCAACGTAGTATCAGAAATGGCGTTGAGCACCAGCCAACCGGTACAAAATAATGTTCAAACGTCTCCAGGCACTGGGTGGCCTAGGCGCACCGCACCAGTAAAGTCATCAACGTGCCCGTCGTTAAATAGACACATTAATTTGTAAGTATTTCTTAAAAATTATAACACAACATATTTTATATTATGAAAAACTTTGTATTTTTAAGTCAGATACTCAATTTTACTATAAGTTTCATATTTTATATGAAATATAATATTAATAATAATATAGTAGTGTGTCATTGTTTAAATAAATATTTGTATTGTTATGTTCTATTTACAAATATAATATTAGACTCGTATTTTTCATACAACTATTATTATGTTTATTAATACATTTCATTAATAAGTAATAAATTACAGTAGATTGTGAAAAATGTGATTTAATATTAAACAGTTTACTTTATAAATAATCATTGCTATTTCAAATTAAAATTATTAATTGTTACTAAAGTTGATTTATTAAATTTTTAAATTTAAATAGCATTTTTTTTTTTCTAGATACCCATTATCAAACTATAAATTTGGTACAAAAGAACCTTTATTCGAAAAAGATCCATCTGTACCAGCTAGATTTCAACGAATGCGTGACGAGTTTGAAAAAATTGGCATGCGTCGTAGTGTTGAAGGTGTTTTAATTGTTCATAAACATGGGTTGCCACATGTTCTATTATTGCAATTAGGCACAACATTTTTTAAATTGTAAGAATAAATATTTTGTGATTTAAATATAGTAATAATAATTTTTGTACTCAAAATTTTTTTATACTGTAATGATTATTTGTAAACAATATATTTCTAAGATATACGTAAATATTTGTATTAGATAAATATAAAATTTGTGGGATTTTCAATTCATGTGAAATGATCTACTTGTTTAAGAATTTTATACCAGGTTTACTAAATAATAGGTATTTAAAGCACTATATTAGAGTTTTCAAGTGGTTGGATTGGTGTTATACTAATATCATATTGTCATTTTTTCATTAATTTTTCAATTTGTGATTGTGGACAAACTAGATAATCGCATCCTGGGTAAAAATCATTAATATATTCCAATGGATTATGTCTATAAATATTTATAAATATATTTAAATCTGGATAAGTTGTAACTTAATGATATGGGATCAATACATATTTATATTAAGTAGTTATATTTAAATAACATTTTCTTAATTGGACCATAACATATTATGTTTATTTCAATTTACAGATGCCCATATTTTTATGTTATTAAAATAATATAAATTATTTTATTTAATATATTATTTAAATTTATTTATAACAATTCATTTTTCTATTTTAGACCAGGTGGCGAACTTAATCCAGCTGAAGATGAAGTTGAAGGACTTAAACGATTATTAACTGAAGTAACCATATTGTTGTATTAAATTATTTATTAAATTTTATTGTTTGCACTATTATTATCGATATTATATTATATTCAGACTTTAGGTAGACAAGACGGTGTTCAACCAGAATGGACTGTTGAAGATACAATTGGAAATTGGTGGCGACCAAATTTTGAACCTCCAACATATCCATATATACCACCACATATAACTAAACCTAAAGAGCATAAGAGACTTTTCTTAGTTCAACTACCTGATAAAGGTAAGATAAAGTATTAGTGAATCAAAATTGTAATTTATGTAAGTATAAATATTCTAATTAGTATTTTCTAAGAATTAAATTATTAAGAGGTATATTATTTATATTTTCTCCCTAAAGGTTTAATTTTAATTTATTTTGTTTTGGGATATTTATATAGTTCTTTTGCTCTGAAGTTAAACTTGAGCATTTATTATTTTTAACTTACGTGTATATTACATCACCTAAGATGTGTGTTAAATTACATTATATTATTTATATTTATTTCACAGTTTGCAATGGCAACATGATTTGCTGGTTCAGAAAGGATCATCCTGGTTGATTGTAAATCTTCACATACAAGACATGTATTTTTTTTTATAAAAATTGTCTAGGAAAAATTCATGATAGGATTTTCTTATGAATTATTGTTCTAAACAATGTTGTGTAGTTTAAAATGGATATTTATTCAGCTGAATTCATATTTATAAAAGAAAGCTCCTATGCGCATTGCGGATGAAATATGTGAATTATAAAATTTAAATGTATCTTCAATTGTAATATTATCTTAATCTTTTAATTAAATTGAATTAAAAACCATTTTCAATTTCTTTATTTCTTTAAATACAAAGTACCATAGATTAATCAACTATTATGTTGTATAATTTATAATTTAAATATAATTAAAATTATCCAAAGAGCTAACAAGGTGCCATTAATAATCTCATTAAAATTAAATTCAATATGGACACTCTGTAATTTATTTATTTTGTTTGTTTTATTTCCTATGGTGGGATAATTTAATTTCAGTTTTGTCATTTATATTTTTGTAGGTTGTAGAAATATAATAAAGCCAATTTTCATTTTTTAAAAATTTATTAAGTGAATATGATGTTTCTGTTTATTATATGTAAATCATAAAAAAATTTCTACTGTACATTATAGAAGCTTGGACTATAATAAATATTATTACAAAGTTAAATTTTATTTTATGTGTTTTACTATTGTAATTTTTTTAATTTTAAAACATGATAAGATTTATCAAAAGTATTAAAATAAAAATTACTTTAAATGTTCCTTTTATACTATGATATATATAATTAATATATTATAAAATAAAAACAAATAACATGACTCAATAATTATAAATATGTAATATATATATATATATATATTATAATGTAATTAAGTCAATATATATTGATAATTTAAGCATACAGTTTTCATTTTAGATATATTCAATGTACATTATTTACACTTATAATAAACATTAACAATAAGTATATGTCAAGTCCTTATGATTGTATATCTATTATCTACAATATTCAATTTAAAATATTAAGAATGAATGTTATTAAATTCTGATAAAAACAATGTTAACTTGAAAACAACTATGTTTACCATATGTCTACTAAATACTCATTTTATTTTAGCAGTTAATTTATTTTTGTTGCAATTATTAAACTATTTATATATTGTTCTACTTTCCCTTTGTAAAAAATAAGTAGTGTAATAATATGTATTAATGAATCGAAAAAAAATCAAAATGTAAATATAATTGATACTGGTATAAATTATTGGGGGTTTATTATGTCTCAACTATTATAATTAGTTATGTTTTTAATACTTGTAATATTTCAAATTCAACTATTACATTTAAGATTATTTATTGAAATAAATTATTTTCCAATTTAAATAATTTATTATTTAATTGAGGTCATCATAGTCATTAACATATTGAAATAATTTAAACAGAAATTATATATAATAAATTTTACTTAGCTATTGTAGGCACATATATGTTTGTTAATTGTCATAAATGGTTATTTTAAATTTAATAATTCTGTCAACTCAAATATTATTGTATTACATGTGTAAATGATTAATTTTATTATTTCAAAAATTCCATTTTGACATGAAACTTTAAGACTTGTACGGATTTTTCATGTGTCATCCTAGTGTCCTTAAATTGTAATATGTACATTTGTTCAGAACTGTTTTTAAACGAACAAAAAATAATTGTGTATTTTGTTTAAACTTATTAATAATATACTGTTTAATGTATTACATTTTTATTGATTTGTTTGTAAATTCAATAAGATTATTGAGTGAAAGTTTCTGTTTTTAAATTATGTGGTAATTTGATTTTTCTTTAGCATTGTTTGCTGTGCCGAAAAATTACAAATTGGTGGCAGCCCCTTTATTTGAGCTGTTTGATAACTCTCAAGGATATGGATCTATTATTTCCTCATTGCCACAAGCCCTTGGAAGGTAATATTATTTGTAAATAAAATGATACCTATATACCTATTATGAATATAATTTTTTTTTCAGATTCAACTTCATTTATATGTAATTTAGGACTTAATTATAGAATATTTTAAACATTTGCTGCCTATCAATCGTTATCAGATTTTTCTACGATTATTATTTTAATGTAATTTGTAAAGTAGATTTATTATCAGTAAATTGTATAGAAATGAGAATTTGTCTGACCATATTTTACTTATTACATACTAACGTCACCATATAAAATATTATAATTTACTTAATCACCATTTAATGTTGTAAATTATTATTGTGGGTTTGTATGTGATTTATAAACTTCATTGATAACAGTTTTACACTGTTTTTGAGCATAATTTAAAATGTATTTTCATTATAGTTTGTTAGATAATATCCTTGATATCATTCTGTACCATATAATAGTTTTGTTTATTATTTTCTGGTAATTGTTTATAGTTCATAATCTAAATTAGCATTAATAAATTATGTGTGGGAAGGTAATTTTTAAATGGAATCAAATTTTTTTTCCATTTTTATGTAATAATACATATGACACTGATTTATCCTTAATATATTGTTTCCATTTTTGTAATTTGTATTTTTTTTTCTTTTGATTAAATGCAGCCTCTGACAAATTTATTTATATCATTGTTTTAACTATATCAATATTTTCTTTAAAATACTACTATGAATTGTAGGGTAAGATTATGTTAGGTTACTTTTTTTAGTTAAGGATGATTAAATAACAATGTAGTTTGCTTTTTATTAATCAAGTATATTTTTGTGTTTGAGATTAAAATTTCAATATAAGGTAATAAATGATATTTATTTGCAACCTTATTAAATTTACAGTATTATATTGCAGGATAATAACTACATTTAACAAATTTTGATAACAAAAAAAAATTATTATAACATTAAATAAAATTTAATCAATGGTGATAATAATGATCATACAAATATACAATTATTTTCATAAATATTACCTATTTATAAATAAAATGAATAATTTTAATTATTACATTTCAAATGTATATCAATATGTATAAATCATATTTATACATAAATATTTATAAATAAAAATACAATATCCTTGATTAATTTGAATGATGCAAAATATAGTTAAATATTTTTTAATTAAAATTAGTAATTTTGTAATTATAAACTACACAATTTACATCTAGAAACTAGTACCTTTTAATGTATACAGTCTCGTACTTGGTTTGTTCAAAACTTCAGACAAATTTAATCCTTAATTTTAACAGATCATAATCAAATTAATGATTTTCACCGTGATTGACCATTCAATCACAAAAAAGCAATATGATGTCCAGTATAAATATAATGTTTCAAATTGCAGTTTCCTTTATTATAACAAAAATATTGGAATTTTCATAATAACTAACTTTTATGTTATCTACATATTACGTTTAAAAAATACACAAAATAAGTTTTAACAATTATGAAGAGTAAAAAGTTGTATATATTAATATTTCTGAACAATGAGTGAAAACATATAATACTTAAAGGTAAAATATGAACTATATCTTAATATTTAAAGATACATAAAATATGTATAATAATCATAATTTTTATGAGAATAATTAAAAATATACATGATTTGTAATAATCTAAAATACCTATAATCAACAATTGCTATTAATATTATTTTGTTCCTCATACATTTTATACTTAAACCATAACAAGTCTTAAAAATTATACTATCTACATAATATATAATGTACACAAATTTGGAATGAATAATAGAGAGCATTGAATTACACAATAGCAGAATTTTGTTCACCTACTTAACAATGATTACAATTAACAAAAAATAATGTACAATAATTATAAATATAAACTACTAAATCATAGGTTTTCAACATATAAATAAATTAATACAAGTGTTTTATAATTTTATACTACTTGACTTGTATATGTTTCTTAATACTGATAAGTTTAGTCTAAATAGGATACATTTTAATAATTGTTAATTACAAAATATGTGAATATAGTTTTTTAGTTAAGTTTTTATTATAATCATAATGCTATATTACTCAAATTAATTTCAACAAATGCTATTATTAATATGTAATTGTATTTAAAATAATTTTAGTGACAATACAGGCACAAAAAAATGGTTTATGCATTTTCAAAATTATATTATATATAATATATTTAACAAGTACTATATAATTAATTCTGTTTAAATATAACTTGATTTTAATTTTCAACAAAGATAAAATAATTGAATTATTTTGCATTTATTTATTTACTTGGAAGATTATGATAATAAATTTAAAATTGGAGATTTGTAAATTGATTGCAATATTAATTAATATATTAGACAAAAGGTATATTCACGATTTGCTAATCTAATTTTTTTATTGTGTATATATAAAGTAAATATATGAATAAGAAACTAGATCACATTGAATGATAGGCACTTGTTTTAATTTTAACACAAGTTTTATTAAATTTAAAAAATAAAATTGGTAAAGTTTAAGCAGTATAAAATAATAATATATTAGGAATTATTTTTATAAATATTGTATACACTTTAAAATAACATTAAAAACTATTCAGGGATAACAGTTTTTACCAGAAAAAAACCAATTAAAAATTAATGACTTGTCGAATTATAAATTAGTCAAGTAATTATTAAAGTAAAATATGTAGGATCACACAAATTTTACTTGAAAGTAAAGCTTAAGAGAGAACAAGTGTATACAGCAAACAAATACAATTCATAAAACAAATGAGTACTCAGTAGTGCTGCTGACACCTACCATATTCAATCACAGCCAAATAATTTTGTCATTAATAAATTATATATGAATATGTCTGTTAATTAATTATGAAGTTATAGTAGACACGACTTTGAACGTACCATCTGCTTCTACAGTAGGTGTGGTCATCTCGTCAATCACCTCTATTGTTGTTATTTTGTTTGAAATAGGAGAAGTAGAACTTTTTTTTATAGGAGTATCGTATGGCACATAAATACGAAGCACATCAGGTTGTGGACTTACACACGTAACATCCGATCTGGCATCATCATTTTGTATACTATGTGGAGACACAGTTGTTGTAGCTGCTGAAGTTATACTAGTATCCAATAATGAGCGTCTAGAACCATCTCCAACTATTGAGCTAACATCATCCATACTATTCTTACCGTAAGTAGTAATTGAGCCTAAAACAATATTCATATAAATATAAAATTACAATGTTTTTAACACAGATAAGATAGTGACAAATAATAATATATATTTAATGTATATGTTAATTTTTATCATAAGTTTAATTAATAAGATCATATATAATGTTTTAAATAAAATTAAATATACTCAAAATTTTTTTTTCTATTTACATACTCACCTTGTGTGGATTTAAGAGGGATTATCAAAATAAATAAACCAATTTATATATTTTACGTGCAATATATAGTAAATTGTATTCACAGAGTATACATGACTACACCTGGCAAACATTAAAATTCAATATTCTAATTAAGATAAAATATAGCGCTAATATTTATATCGTAATTTGATTTTATCATAATTTAAAATTGATGTTTGTTACAAAATTGTATTTGTTGCACATTATAAAAAATACAATATTTTTAAATAGTGATAAGTAAAAACGTTTTAAATAATACTACTAACCTCCAATACACAACACAATTATTTTTTTTAAAATACTAGGTATTTATTTATAAAACACATAGAAAATAAATATTAGAGGTATTATGTAGTTATTAAATATTTTGAACATAAATTTACAATAAATTAATATTTTGAAATAAAAACGAACCATATATATTTATATATAGAATAACGATTTTCATATTGCACTCAAAAATTAACATAAGTTTTTCACTGAAAATTGCATTACATTTCAAAATAAAATTTTGGATTCAAATAATTTATACGTATAAATATTTGGACTATTGTTATGAACATTTTTGTTTTAAATAAATAATAACAAAAAATGTTCTAATAACTATGTGCATAATAATTTTACATATATTTAACAGGACATAACTGTATACAATACACATTTGATTAAAAAATATAATAATTTTAAATTAAAATATTTATAGATATTAGATATTAACAAAAAGCAGTATATAATTTATAAAAAAAAAAATCATATATCATAAATATTAAATAACTAAAACGTCTACAAATAAATAAATAATTTAACATTTTGATACCATTGTAAATAGAAAAATTAATAAATAAAAAGATTCAAGGCAGTAGTTGCTTTTTATTTTTAAAATATATATTTATTAATATTAAGTATATTACTATTTGTGCATTAAAATGTAATGGAAGACTAGTTTCTATAGACACCACAGTTTAATTTTAACATCAGGCAAGTGTTCACAATCTAGTCCACTCACCTTGGCATTGAGAATCCTGCTCAGGTGAACTATGAACTTTATCACTATTTTTGGGTTTCCTTATTTTTTCTACTCCATTTGTTTGAGGCTGAAATATTTAGTAAATATATTTAACATTAATTATTATAATTATATTTGCTATCAGGTACAGTCTAGAATTAAAGGTAGCTGATAAGTTTTAGTATTAAATTTAAGAGCAAAAATGTATGAAGTTACATAATATGTGAAAGTGATGCTCAGCTTTTAATCATCCTATCTTAAAACTGTTCCTGTTTATTAAATGTATTTTAAACCGTTAATGATTACCTTTCTTACAGGTATATTATCAGGATTGAACATTCCAAGTTCTATTTTTAATTGTTCATTTGGAGATGGTAAGCCAGCATTGTCTAGTTTATTTTTTTTTAGTTCAATAAGACATTCTTGAAGTTTATCAATAGTATGATCTGCCGTATATTGATAATTTTTCTCCAATTTTACCTAAAAAAAAATTCAAGAACTCCGATTGTTATTAAATAAATATTACCAAATATTTAAATATTAGCTATAAAATTAAAATATATATTTATATATTTTTTAAGCAAATTTAATTTTTATTTAAAAAAAAATAATTATATTATATTTATACTAAATACACTACAGTAAAAATTGTTTACAATTTATGTTTTTAAAATGAGAGGGGAGTTTAATGTACCTTTAAAATGTTTTTTCTGAAATATTTAATAACTGAATTTCCCAAAGTGGGTGATAGAATAGTCTTGAAAGTGATGGTAGTTATAAAAGTGATTTGGGGTAAAATCGTTATTCACATTTTAATCATAGAAATGGCCTGTCATAATTTTTTTTTTTCTAAGTAGGTAGTAAGATAAAAAAAATTGGGAATGATTGGTTTAAAAAAATGTTCATGGATTATCATTAGGCAATTAGACATGCACTATACACTCTAAAGACGGAACGGTTCTGAAACATTAGACCACAAACAAACAAAAACATGGATAATTCCAGAAAACACTATAATATTTAATAAATATTTATATATATACACATATATACATAAGAATCACAATATCACAAATATTACATATTATTTAATATTATAAAAATTTTAGTTGGATATTAATAATAAAATAATTGGGAAAACTATTAATACTATGGTATATCATAGATTCAGACTAAAAGTATCTCTCATACTGATTAAAATATAATTTATATAGTAACTCACCTGTAAAAAATTAAGTATATCATCCATTCCTAAAGAATACAGTTCATTGCGATGCAGTTTCAATAAACAATAAGCCATAGCAGATAATACTTTATCTCCTTCTAGTAAAAAAATATCCCACACTCTTAAAGTCAATTTGAATGGTATCTAAATATAAAATTAAATCATTAAATTACTTAATAATCAATATTCATAAAATTAATACTTACTCTGTCTAAAAAACACTGGAAAAACCATTTCAAAGTATATAATCCAGTTTCAACTCCATTTCTCTCTAAATGTTTTTTTAACTTTGGTAATAATTTATTCATTATTTTATCATGATGATCTTGAAACCGTATTAACTTGGGAAAACCGGGTATAAAAAACCCTAAAACATATTTAATTTAAGAATTTAATATGGTTTACATATTGAAATTTGTTTAAAGTAAGCTAAAAGAAATTCAAATTTTTAATTATAGTGTATTTTAATAAATGCTTAAAAATATAAATGTTTCATACATCAAAAATTGAGTTTGAATTTATAAATTTACTTACCATGCATATTATACTTTTTATCTGAAATAAGAGTAGATAAAGCCCAAAAAGCTTCATCTTCACTTAAATACATTAATAGTAAAGCAGCAATTTGAGACATGCCCTGGGTATAACCAATGTCTAAATTGTAAATACTATATGCTGACAGTATATTAAATAGTTCTTGTTGTTTAAGGTTATAACGTTTTCGGAAATTTATATGTTCTCGATATGTTCGATTCACGTCAAGATCAATTTGCCTTACATCAGGCGAATGCTCCCATGCCATTTCACACATACGCTATTTAAAATATATAATATATTATTTATTAATCAAATTCAACAATAATACTTATTTTTAGTTATAAAATTTAAATATCTAAATTTACATTTTAAATCTTATCAAAATTATAGCTAAATAGTTTGAATGTTAATCCTTAATAGTTCTAAAAAAATGAATTAGACAACTTTTTGACTATGCCACAAATAAATGATAATTATGTTCAACTTAATAAGTATGCATATTAAATATTTTAATTTAAAAATAATTGTAAAAAATAACTATATTGGTTATATATATATTATTATAACAATAACTGAATGAAAATATATTTTTATATTTAAATGGTTATTAACTTTATTTAGCTACCACTTTTGTACTTTGTGTTAATTAATATACATTTTTTTTTTTACCAAAGCACTTAAATGAATTTACTATCTATGTTTAATTTTTTTATATAATCTCAGATTATAATATCATAATACAAAATGTATATAGGTTTATTAGAACTGTAAAATAAATGTTTAAATATAGTTCATCAATTATTTTACATTATGTGTCAAATATATTATGACCTTTAGTATAAAAATAAAAAATATGTTTTAAATTAATACGTCAGGTTAGCTATAAGTTATAAATTGTAAGCTACACCATTTGGGTTTATCATAAAAAAAATTAAAAAAATTAAATGATATTAGTCCAGCCCAGTCCCTAAATACAAATCTATTACAATAGAGAATTTAAATTTAATGCAAACAAAAACTGTTATATTATCTAACCAACAGAAGTTTCTTTTACTATACTAAAGTAATAAAATAAATAATGAAATAGATAATTACTTTATATTTATTTTTCTGATCATCCGTAAGTTGATCAACACTCAATAGTTTGGCCCACACTTTACCTCGTAATGAATTTGGGATGCCTTTGTAAACACGCCTTTTCAGTTTTTCTGAAGATACTCTGTCCCAGTTGTTGATCATTTTTAACCATTTTTGTTCTCGGATTCTTTCTATTTTGATTTCTTGCGGATCTTCTTTTTTCAATTTTGACTCATCACTGCAAACAAATATTGTAAAAATCAATTACTTAAACTAAAAATGAAAATTATAACTATGGTAATGTCATATACCATATGAAGCCAAATCTGTCGAGTTTGTGGTAATCATTGAAAGCAGGATCATCGACTGGATCTATAATCGTACCTTCTCCAGGTCCATTTCTGTACAAATCTACAATTCTTTCTCTCTCCTCGTATACCTTGTCAGCTATTTCGTCCTCATTCATTACACCAACAAACGTTGCTCATGGCCGTTATGAACTGTCTAGACTACTATTGTCTCCTACTCATAATCAACAAAAAAATACGTTTTACATGAGCATCAACAATAACTTACATAGTACACATATCATTATTATAATATGTGCAGGGAGTATACCTAGAGAAGTAGAAACAGTTATTAGATGTCAGCATTGTGTTATGTGAACCATGGTCGTAACTAGGAAATGGAAATGTCGATGCAAAAAAAAAAAAAACTTAACAACACAAACACAACGACGACGATACCGACGAACTCAAATCAGTGACTCGAATAGACGAATACGATACAATCATAGAATAAAGACGATACCTACTGGCTACTGCACAACTTAATGATTAAATACCTACTTAATAGTTAATAGGTATGTATATATTTTCTCGGCTCGTTTTGTCTTGTATTAATTTATATTAAATAGGTATAATAATTAATAAATAATAATTAAAACATTCATGCATGCATAATGTATATTATTATTTATTATTGATATTATGTTTATGTACAATCGGTATGATAATGATATATTAATATAATATATTATATTGAATTGGAAATTTCGATTTAATTTTTTTTTTCGTTCATTTATTTTGTTTACTTTTAGTAATTACTATTAAAATAAAAATAGTAAAATGTAAATAGCAAATAACTGGAAATCGTCTATACGTTCCCGTATATACAACGCACAAATTATAATCCCGTCACCAACTACAGCGAGTCAGCGAACGACGAACTACTGCCAACAGTACCAAGTGCTAAACAAGAAGAGAACCCAAGAGCTGTAGCTGAACTTTGTTGAATGCCGATAAGACGATAAGTCGATTCTAGATACGTATCAACCACGGTAGGTGGTAAGTAGATAACCGGTACATGTAATACGGCTTCGGAGCATTGGAATACATAAAATATAATATTGTTATTACGTACACAAAAGCGAGGGGGAAAATACAGTTGAAAACGCCGATCTTGATCATAGTTTATGCTGTTTGGAATATCAAACGAAAAAACCCAAGACTTGTGACCAACCGAATTGCTGTCGAGAGAAGGTAAATCGAATTTGTATTTATTTATTGACGTTCAACATTCAGCTTAAAAAGCTGAAATTATAACGCAGTTTTTTTTTAGTTTATACATTTTAATGGATATTTTTTATTCGTTGTATCTTCTTGCCAAAAATTAAATTGTTAGATTTTTTTCTTTAGCTATTAAAGCATTTGTATGGTCAAAATTATAATCACCTTCACGTAGATTATTTATATTTTTCAAAAATTTAACTGATTTATTAATGTTCATCGTTTTGATACAAAAACATACATTATAATTATATAATCTTTACTAGACTTTTTGAAGACTTGAAGTGTAGTAAGTATACTAAACTGATACTGAAATCGGTTTTATTGCTTTATCATATTTCGAGAAGACCAATCAACAACTTTAAAACGTCAAAATGTCGTCAAATCAAAAATCATATTTCAGTACAACATTGTCAAATTTGCATAGCGGTTACACAGATTCTCTGCCAGGAAGAGAACATCAAATTGAGTGTTTGAAGTCATTTTTGAAGAAACACACCAATGATCATGTTTCCACTTCCATGTATATATCTGGACCACCGGGTACTGGAAAGACTGTATCATTACATTCTATATTTGTTAATGATATAGTTACCAAAAATTTCACCTTAGTGTATGTAAATTGTAGTATGATTAAATCAGCAAATCGTGTTTATGCTAAAATTGCTGAAATATTGAAACTTGGCTGCAGTAATCAGAGAGAGTGCATATTAGCTATTGAGCAATATTTAAAAACTAAGCATAAATCCATTCTTCTAGTATTGGATGAAATTGACCAACTGTCATCTAAAAATCAATCAATATTATATAAAATATATGAATGGCCATCTATTCCTAAATCAAAAATAGTTGTTATCGGTATTGCAAACTCTTTAGATCTTACTGATCGTTTGTTACCATTATTAAAGACTAAAATATCCTTACAACCAGAACTACTTAATTTTCCACCATACACAAAAATTGAATTAGCTAATATTATAACACATAGATTAGAAACTGCAGAGGCTTCTGAAATACTTCCTGCCAATGCAATTCAGCTATTAGCTGCAAAAATTGCTTCTTTCCGAGGTGATGTGCGTTATGCATTAGATGTTACCAGGCGAGTTATAGAGTTGGCAGACGAGAAGAATGATAAAAAAATAGAATTAAATGATGTTTTGGCTGTATTGAATAATGTGTATTCCACTTCTAGTGCACTTGACAATAATGATGAAAATTATGAAAAATTACCATTACAACAAGAATTAATCGTATGTGCATTATTACTGTTGTTATCTTCTAATAAAAAAAGTCAAATTATAACCATAGGAAAAATATTTGATTTTTATAAAAAAATTTGTACCAAAAAAAACATTCAAATAAGAGATTTGAGTGAATTTATAACCATGTGTTCTTTAATAGAAACTAGAGGTATAATCAAAATACAAGGACAGACTGTCAATAGACTATCTAAAGTAATATTACTTTGGGATAAAAATGAAGTGGATGATGTTCTACATGACAAAACAATTTTGGTCGACATATTAAATGATAAAACTCTTCTAATATAACTATTTTCATCTTAATTATTATTTATTATAAATATATTTTTAAGCACTATTCAATATTTATTATATGATTTACTCACATATATAATTTCATGTTTATAATAACAACTAGAAAATTAATTAATTTTTATCCTATGTAAATAAATATTTTACTGTGTTCATTTAGTGAAAATATCTGACTTATTTTGTGTGCATGTCATATAATAATAATAAAGTTACTATTTAAAAAAAAATATATTTTTTAAATCTTTGTTAATTAATTATTTCCCAATGTTTTTATATTATTATGATTTAATAACAAAGAAAAAAGTAATAGGTTATTACTTTTGTAAATAATAAATAAATAAACAATATAGCTAATAATCACATTTATTATTTATTATTAAAGTTACACGTCCGACTGGTACGGTTGTCGAACTAAGACTGATATCAATTCATATCTTACACTTTTTACAAAAAGTAGCTATTTTAGTGATTGATTATAGCCAATTTTTGTTTGTAGTATTAGTAGCTATTAATAAATAATATATACATTAATAAACTTTAAAACTTTTTTATTTATTACACATTGATTGTAATTATTTTAAGTCTTCTTTATTAAATATATTTTATAAAAGTATAATCTAGTTATAACATATAATTATATTAATTTTTAAATAGGTAAATTACTCAATTTAGTTCTCAAGGGTGAAAAAAATATGCCAATCAACTTTTCCTAATCATCAATAGAAATAAATGTTTTATTCTATCTGTGCTAACATTTTTTTAAAAATATTTAGAGATTTAAAAATAATAATAAAAAGCATAATGCATAAAATTAATTTATATATGGCACAAATAATTTCTAATTAGACTGACTATAATTCATTATATTAAATATATTTTTAGTTTCTGGTTTTTTTAATATAATTTTTTTTTACAATGTTGGGTTGTTAGCCTATAATTAACTTCCCATACCCTGGTTCTAGGCATTAAGTCTACAAACCTCTAAGCACTACATATCTTCTTGAGTTTAACATATATATATTTACTATTAAAGTATTTTTTAATATAATATGATATGACTAATTTCATATTTTTTAATATATGATATGATTAATTTCATTTTATAATTTTAAATTAATAATATTTTAAATTTTTTTATTTAGAACAATGATGATGTACAAGCGATATGTGTCTCCAGTTAGCCCAGCAGTTTATCCGCACCTCACTTTATTATTGCTCAGCATCGGTGTATTTTTCACTGCTTGGTTTTTTGTTTACGAAGTGACTGGTACAAAATATACCAGAAATTTGAGAAAAGAATTGACTATATCTTTTGTTGCCGCTTTATTTACCGGTTTTGGTCTATTATTCTTATTACTATGGGTTGGGATATATGTATAACTATTAATTATATATATATTTTAAAATATCTAAATTTAAAAACATTATTTTGAGTTATAATATGTCATTAAACAATGTGTATCATATATTATTTTTGTTCAACAAATTGTATTAAGGTTATTCATTATTTAAAAGTATGAACACCTAAATATTTAAACCTGTCATCAAATTAACTACTTTTCACATAAATTAATTTTAATAATATAATAAATGTGTTCATAAATGTTTATAGATGCCATTGTTTTACTTTATATTATATATTGTTTGTGAAGTCACATGTCATTTGACTACATGAGTACCTGTCTAATTCATAAATCAATATTTAAATATTAGTACATGCCTTGGCTGATGATATGGCTGGTTGAAACATGTAATAAGATCAGATTGCACAAATTTTTTTAAAATTACAACTATTATATAACAAAAAATTATTAGTGAAGCCAAAAAAAGATAGAAAGACTTTATTTATAAAAATCTCCAAATACAATATGTAAATTATGTGATACAGTTAGCAAAGAATAGGAACAAATTGAGGAAGATGTGTGGAGAAGCTATGGGGCTTGTTGGATTTTAAATTATTAAAAGAAGATGCTTTGTAATATTTGTTCCCCTTTAAATACATTTTAACCAACATTTGTGAAAAAATAATTTTTATTTACAAATTATAATTTATAATTTCAAAATTTATATTCTGTTTTGATAAGCTAGCAAATAATTTATATACAATTGTATTATAAATATTGAAGCTTGATTTATTGGTAAATACGTTTCAGGTGTTTTTCTGTATTGATAGAATATTACAATCTAACAGATATCACACAGAAATTTAAATGTCAATCTTAATCCAAATTTTTTTCAGAAATAAATGTCGTGTGTAAAAATGAACATCCAAAAGATTCTATGAGTACTATCTTTAATTTGACGAAAAACGTATTTCATGTCTACTATCCATCATTCTAAACTTTCATCAACAATAGGTGACCTATCATACCAAAATGAATATAATTATAACTGGTCTTAATTATTTTAATAAAAAAAAATACGTAATGTTATTGGATATACATTTTTCAATATTTAAGTCTGGAAGTATATTTTTAGTTTACTTATTATCGTCATCTCCACTTTTTCAATCTCCTATATAATATGAGACTTATGTGATACATATAAATCAGCTTTGATATAACTGATGTATAAACGCTGTAAAAGTTAAATAAAGTACAATCACGGTTATCTAACAAATAAGTATTAAAGTTTGAAACTGAACACTAACGGTTTGTCCCATCTCGGATGTGTTATGTATGGAAGTTTAGAAATAAGGTAGGCGTATTATATAAATTGTTTATAATTTATCTTATGCTGCTGTGCTAACGGTCGATTGTATATTATAATAACAGTAGATTATAGTTTGCTAAGGTTTCCCATTAAAATATAATAAATATAATATATATTATACATTTATACGAGTCCAACAGCAAACATATATGGTACTGTGGTCAGGTAAACAAGTAATTCGTTTCACTAGGAAAGGGAATACTTCGACTAGTTTTTTTACCACAGTGCCCCGCCACTGTATGGTGATAATTAATTCACATTTTATTTTGAATAAAAATATACTTATGTATTTCATTGGTTGTTACTCATAAAATTATAATACAAAAGAACTTTATTTATGTTTTGTCAGAGACTTTTTATTTTGTGTTATATATAATATATATCAAGAGTAATTAATGTTTGAAAATGAAAAATATTATCAGTATTTCAATTAAAAAAAAAAATCTATACAGGTTATTTAGAAATGGCTCTGACAGAACACTAATAAAATTTTTCACTTTTTAACAAAAAAAATTGTCCTATGACTATTATTTGAGTCAAAACCAATGAAATACAAACACATATTTTAGTTCCTTGGTTTGACTACTATTGTAGCCTCTTAATTCGGTAATTATAACATTTGAAATGAATTATAATTATGTAGAGTGAACATTTTTTTTTTTTATGTTAAAAAAAAATAAATATATTTTCTATGTTATTCAGATTATTTTTGTAATAATATTTTAATTATGAAGGTTCTTAATACTAAGACAACCAACATAGAAGGCTGTATATAAGTGAAACTTATTAGTGGTCTGTAACTGACTAACTATTTAAGTACTATGTAATAATTAAGAATTGTATTTCTCTATGTTAATAATAAACAGAAATAACTAGGAATTTGAAAAAAAGTAATTGGATTTTAAAAATAAATAAAATAATTTTTTATTTTGTTTTCTAAGATAAATATTACATATAAGTTATTAAAGCATAATTGAATTAATATATTGATTATAATTTAAAAATGGGCAAATTGTAATAACCGAATGAAAAAAATATGAATTGTCAACCATAAAAAAATCAAAACTGACAGCATTCTATTAGTGTATTATCATTGGGATAACACTTAAATATTCAACATGTATTTTATAACCATAAACAATTGACAATTTATATTGATTACATTTTAACAAATAATTTTTGTGTATAAAAAATGGTAGTTTTATATAAAATTGATCTCTTTGGCATTATTATTCAAACACTTGTTAGGCAAATAATTATTATATTTAATTTATAAACTCAATAATTAATTATTATGAAAACTTTAATTGTACACATATAATTATTCTTTACAGATAAGGCCCATATAAACAAACTAATAATGGATAAACTAATAAATGATTAGTTATTATTTAAATAAAACTAGAATAATAAAATTGTAATCACATTTAAAATAAAAATATCAACATATTTGATCACATATAATATGCATTACAATAATAATACTTAATAAGAATGTATTATGAAAATTTTTGTTATAAGTTGATTGATATAATATTCAACTAACAAAGACTTTTTTAATTTTTTTTTTTTTTATCTTCTTTCATCATTAAATTAGTTAACAGAAAAAATATATACTGTTGCAAAACAAATAACAGAAGTAATATGCATTACATAAATTATATCTGTTGGTATACCCTATTTATTTTATATTTCGAAAAATGAAACATCTATTTTTTACTATTCAAGCTACAAGTCCAGCTTTATGTCTGCATCTTTGCATTAAGGCTCGCAACATAAATTGCTTACGTGATAGTGAGCGTACTTGTTTTAAAAACACTTCTAAATCAATTACACCTCTTCGTAAAGCTTCTCCCATGTAATAAATTGCATCTTCAGTAGCTGCTTCTTCAGCAAAGGCATTCAATATTCTATTAATAATAAAATAACGTAAAAACAGTGATTTAAAAAAAAATATATGTATGATATGTTGTTAATTTATAGAATAATTAGTTATTCTAGACAAAATTGTAGGAATAATCAGTGTAAGAGTCTATGAGTAATCATGATAAGAGTAATTTATATTTAAAATAAGGGAGAGAAAAAATGTTTTAAAAATGCTAAATACACAGTTGGTGCCAAATAACTACTCCATATCCTAAAATGGAACACACAGAAGCAAGAACTTAACATTTTAGTATTACTATAAAACCTTTTTATATCAGGTACCTTATAAATATTAATGTTAATGTGATGGATGAAACTTAAACATAGATTCTAAAGTATTTATAAAATAAAACCGGATTCAGAGAAGTACTATCAAGAGTAGGTATGAATAAAATATAAGTATGACAAGTGAACAATCAATTAACATAAGTTACAAATACATTTTTATATTTTCAGCAAAGAAGGGTTTACATATGGAAACTAACAGTTTCTGATTGTATAACAAACGTGATAAAAAGAAGATAACTTAAATGTTCACTCTGGGATATACCAAAAAGTATATTAATATAATTGAGACTAAATTAAAGACAATAATTTTAAAAAACCAATAAGAAAAAATGTGACTATCCTAGAATGGAAAATTCATGAACTCTGTAAACTTTATTTAGGCTACTTAAAGTATTTTGAACCTGAAATATGATTACACAAATATTTAATTTACTGTTTATATAGAGGTGCAGTTGTTGTTACAGCATCATCAATGTCAATATTATCTTCTTTGGATAACTTGGAAATAGCCATTTCCAGTTCTAATTCTTTATCACGTAATACTTGAATAGATTGTTCTAATTCAGCCTATAATAAAAAAATAAAATAATTAATTCTAAATTTAAGTAATAAAAATATATGAATTAATTTTTTGCCTTTTCTTTATTGAGTTTTGTCATTATTGTATCCAATTTATTTTTTCCCAGTGTTAATTCTCTTTGAGAATGTTGCAATATATCTAATTCAGCTTTATTTTGGGCCATTTGTTCATTAAAACGCCTGCGTACTTTATCTTCGATAGCAGATAATAAAGAAGCTTTAATATGTTCTTCAGTAATTGTACCACCATCAGTCAACTATAAATGTAAAATTTTATTTTTGTTGATAAATTTATTAATTATATTTAAACAAAAATAATTCATCTTACCCCTGTTGTTGTATTAGGAGAAGTACTAGAAGCTGATGGGTAAGGAGGATATTCTGGTCTAACTGGTGCAGATTGTTGAGGGTATGAACAATTTTGAGTTGGATATGGTGGAGTATATGGTGAAAAATTGGATGAATTTGTACTTGTTGGATAGGATGAAGGAGTAGGAAATTGATTACTATATATTGGGTAAGGAGTATTTGAGCTTCCGTGATATGTTGAAGAAGGATTTGAAGTAACAGCAGATGACGTTGGTATTGAAGGATATGGTAGCATTACATTTGAACCAGTACTACTACCATATGCTATTTGACACATTAAAAATAATGATAATAATTAAAACTAATTAATATTTACAATTTCATACATACATAATTTTATTCTATTCAAATTAAGTTAAGACTAGTGGAAACTGGTCTCCTTCGCGAATAAACTTCATTAAAATGATTATTGGCTCTTGGTACAAGTTTACACAAATTAACTTAGTATATTATTAATATAACTAACCTAACCTGACTTAATTTGAATAGAAATTCAAGTTTTAGTAATAAAATAATTATTATAGAAAAATATAAATAAAGTATAAATTTAACTTACGTATTTGTGTAGGATAAGCAACAGGATTCACTGTTGGTTCAGTACGAGTAACAGAATACACAGGAGGTGTTTCTGAGAATGTGATTGCCATTATTCCAATCAAATCAAGAAGATTGGATGTAGTCTAAAATTGTATACTCAAATGTTATTTTAATTTTAATAATAATAATAATTTAATATATTACTGGAGTCCAATTGTGTAAGTATGGTAAATAAATTTTCCCATTATGATCAACATACATTGACATTTTAATACGCATATCCAATGTAGGTTTTACATAACAGATTGGTGCATTATTTGGATGTGTATCCATAAGCCAAATACAAATTGGAATGTGATAAGTAGTGCCTTTAAAAATAAAATATGATTAAAAATTTATTTTAAATTCATATTACAAAATTATACATTAACTTACCTTTAAAGGATACTGGGATAGTGCCACTTAAATTAACCAATTTTTTTTCAATTCTGTTTGAAAATACTGTTGATAAAAAGAAAATTATTTTGTATTTACATTTATTTTTGATTAGTATTAATATCTTGAAAAATTATTTATATCAAAAATAACTTACAAAATGTTTCAAAATTACAAACAAGCCCATGGTAATAATTTAATGTTTTAAGAATTTCTTTCTTTATTTGTTCAGGAAATTTATACTGAAATAAAATCAATAATATTCAAAACATAGTATCAATCAAAATTTAACTTAGATATAAAATAAAATATATAAATCTTATGATATAGATCTTGAATGATTGATATACCTATAAATAATCATTTTTTTTAGTATTATTGTTTTGTTATATTTTTTTCTTTTATAGGTTTGTAATTAGTTAAGGTTTTTTTAATAGTTTATATTTCAATAAATATACATATATTAAATAACGAAGGATAACAATGTTAAGACAGAGGATTTATCAAGGTTCTAACAAGGATATTATGGACTAGAAAAAGTCCTGAAATCGAAGATTCTATCCGAAAACCTTAAAATTAATATGTACATAATAACACTAAGACCAATAGTTCTATACGGCTTGGAAACGTGGGCGTTGAGAAAAATAAAGAATCGAGACTTATGGTATTCGAAAGAAAAGTTCTACGGAAAATTTACGACCAAGTCTTCATTAGCCAAACCAATGAATGGAGAAAACTGCATTATAAGGAACTCCAAAGACCTTTTCAGAAACCGAATATATATATATATTCCTATAGACTAGAACTATAGGGATATAATTAAAATATTCCCTATTTAAGAATTTTGTGTTTATTACTAATTACTAAATATTAATAATCATACTAAAAATATTATTTTAAATTATTAGGAAAATCTATTTATATTTTTATTTTAAAACTTACCATAGTCAAATATGATTTTAATCGATTTTCTTCAATTCTTATCATTGTTATAATTTATCTTCCTAAAACATTGCAAAAAATATTTTAATAATTAATTAAAATTAAAATACAGTATGTTTATCATTGATAAGTATAAGTAGCTAAAAATTGTATTAACATATTAAACAAAGGTGAAAAGTAACTTATTCAATTACCTATTATAAGGTGCTTATGGTAAAAGTACATTTATAAATTCAGTGCCGGCCTTGGCCAGGGGCAAATGGAAAACTTGCCTCGGGCCTCACATTTTTATATCATTTTATATTTTATATATATGTACCTAACTTAAAAATTAAATAATTAATAATTATACACAATAGTTTAATATTTAATATAACAGAATAATTTTAAAATTAGGCTATGACGCCCAACCAAAAAGCCTTGCTCTAGTCTAAGGCCTGCTCTGTATAAATTGTTGGAAAACTACGATAATTATTTATATGAATTTACGCCTCTCGACTTAAGAAATATATAAAATTGATCAAATATTAGGTTTAACAGTAGGTATTACAAATTATTTTAGAACAATATTTACAAAAGATTAATGTGGCTTTGGTAGAATTATTAGTTGTTATTAGCTTTTATACAAATATGGTTAAATAAAATGTAATATAAATATAATATTGAATAAATTTTGTCATGAATAATTATTATCAGGTAATTCGGTTATTAATTGAAATAAACAACAAACATATAAAACTTACTTTAAATTGCTGAAATTAGGTTTTATTACTTCAACTGTTGCACTAAATAAAAATAAATATATTTTAACTATAAATATTTATCTATACACAACTTACAGTCTATAATGTTAGTACATTATAACGGAATATAAAGTTCAGAACTATATTAATTACGAAAAGAAAATTAAATAATGAAATGAATATAAAATAATTTTTATATCAGATTTCAGATATAATCACTATCTTACTTCAGAACTCGTAGATTCAGAGTTCATAAATTGCATAATATAATTACAATGGACAATTTATTTCTATCATTTAATTTATACCTAATCTGTAGAAGTGTGGAATTACAACTGTTGTCATAGATATCACAGAATAGATGAAAATTGTAAATCTATCTATTCTGTGCAGATATCATTATATCAATATGGTGATCTATTATCATGAATGGTGACCACGAACAAATAATATATACTATTTAGTATTTATATAATTTGATGAATTGAAGATCACATCTAAGTGCTTCACATATTCTAATTCTAATTTCTAACAACTGTTCAAGTACTTTTTCTATAACTGCATCTATATATTAAACAGTACATTCACGATTAACATAACAACATAATTGTACTTGTACATTTGTATTTTATACATAACTTTTTTTTTTTTTTAAAACCATTGACCATGTTCATGGTTATATCACAGATTATAATATGTGATTATAAATAGCAATAAATTGATAACACTTTACATTTACAAAGTAATAACAAAAATAATATAATAAACTATCAAAATAATATTATGTTAATATGTTACAACATAAAAAAAAATTAAATAGTATTACAGTTGAAAATTGAAATAGAAAACATTGATGAAAAAGAGTACCGAGGAAGTATATTAAAGTAATCTTTAAGCACTTGCTTGTTCTCATTGTCAATGATAATAGATGAAATAACAATAGATATACATAGTGAGGAGCCATGGTGCATAATGTTGGCAGTTGTGTTAGTTTGTAGAGTCCGGAAAATGAATGAAAGACTAGATTGGTGGAGAACAGTGCTTGTGGGAAGAGGACTAATAAACTTAGGATTAGTAGGAGTAGAACTGGCAATAGTGTATGATTTTGAAGGAAGTGATAACGAAATGATAGAGTACTGAGCAAGGTGTATAATAAAGATCAGTATAAGATCAGATGATGTAGTGTATGAGAATGATAGGTTCAAGTACTTTGGATCCAAGTTTCCAAAAGATATTAGTTCTGAGGAAGATAAGAAAAATAGTATTAGGAGTAACTGAATGAAGTGGAGCGAAACGTTGGGTGTTTTGTGTGAAATGAGGATAGCTGGTGTGAATGAACATGATATGGTTGATCGAAATCTATGGTGGTGTAGGACTAGAAAGACCCCATTTAGTTGGGTGGTAAGGCGAAGAAGAGTATTATAGTTAAAATATTTCATTATATTTTTACGTTATGCAATATATTATAATATAATTAAATTAATTTTAATATAATAATTATGTTAAATTTTTTTTATTATAATACAGATTATTAAAAAAAAAGTATATATATAAAATAATATATTGATATACTGTATACTATTACTATATATTGTAATATGTATTTTCTACTGTACAATCACATAATAAGTTATTCTGTGGTACAATGTTGAATGTACAAAGTATGAAAGAATAAAGTAGTAGATGTGTTAATAATGCAACTGTGGGCTGATCCACCCAAATATTTTTATAATAATTATGCTTTATACTATTTATCAGTTTTATGTTTATTATTCTTTATTCATTTTAAATTGGATACCAAAGGAAACTACAGCACATATCACTTAGATTATTTGTCAATAAGAACTTATAAATCAGCAATTTCCAAATGCACCGTGGTGTCAAAGGGCACCTAGAGTTCATTTTACACATAAATATATTTAAATAATGAATAACACAATGGTTCACAGTCTTTGAAAGTTTGCATATGGATTATGGAACTAACAACGGTGAACTAAGATTATTTAATCTTATAATCTATTTATTAATTTATCTTTTTATTTAATCTAAGGTATTTCCTATAGGTATTTACTATTATCAATTATGATTATTTGTTCACTGTAGTTACTATTTTTGTTTTATAAACTAACTTTTTAGTCAGCATACTCTCAAATTCTCAAATAATTCACATAGAGAAAATAAATATTAAAACATTCTATGTTTCTCCAGTAAATAATAATTTTAAAAAGACAAATTTATTCCTTTTTATTACAGCAGGAGCATTCCTAGATCAGGACTGTAGATAAGGATAACCACTCCAATAAGTTGATCTAAAATTTTAGTGTAATATCCTTCAAAAATACGGTTTTTTGGTTTTGCACTAATAGTTGCATTAAAACATGATGTTTTAGTGTGCTAATCATATTAGTACACTAATATAAAATTCAAAAATAGACCCCCAGTTGTCAGAGGGAGCAAATACTTAAACACTATTGAAAAATTAGCTAAAATAATGAATACTTATAAAAAAAATTAAAAGTTATGGAAAGGGAGGCTTATTTGCTTTTGAATGCCACTTATAATAGTTTAATAATTTTAATATAATCTGAATTAAACTCTTAAAGTTAAACATTAAATGACAATAATAATTAGTAAAAATGTAAAAACCATTATAAAATCGATCTATAGTGACCACTTGTATATGGAATAATTTATTTTAAACTTAAATAAAAAATATGCACTAAGTTAATACACATTTAATAGTATAAAATTATATATATTATTCACTTTTAAAATTTACAGAATATTAAAGTTATTGTTATTAGTTTTAAAAAACAACATATTTGTACATGGTTTTGAATACAAATATATTATGGTTTACATTCATAATGATATGTATCTAAAGACCTTAGATCTCTCCAAGTTGGAGGATATGCATTAAGTAATCGATTGCCGCATGCTTTACATACTGAATTAAATAGTGTCATGTAACTATTGAGCCAAGTCTGAAAATGAAAGAAAGACAGAACTTAATAGTAGTTTTTTTATTTGTTTTAATAAAATTACCATAAACGATCGAACTGAAAGATCAGGCAACGTTGGGGAAGAAAAATGTAACATAGCTGCATTAGCATGATCGGTGATCTTGCGGAAAACAAAATATCTTGATTCTTGCCAAAGTTCTTGCTGTAAACTATTAGGATTTATGGGTTCATTAAATCCTTTTACTATAACCCATTCAATCATAACTCCTTTAAACGATATAATGGCTTGTAAAACTCTACTTAATCCGACCTAAAAATTAAAAATTGTAATAATTAGTTTTTATAAAAATGGTATCATTGTTATGTGAGATCTATCTATTAATAACAATCACTGGTATTTTGAATGATTGATAAAATTTAAAATTAATAATATATTTAATTGTCAAGTGTTATAAGATATATGAGACGAAAAAGGAAGATTGATCACATAGTCATTATCATAAGGGAAAAATATGGGGATAAATACCCCCATTTAAAATATTTTTAATAGATATTTTATTTGCAACATGTTAAAATATTTATTTAGTATATACAGTTTGAAATTTTAAATCCACATCCCTTAAAAAATTTCTGAATATGCCATTGGTTTATTTTTTATATGTATGCTATTGGAATAGCTGATATTAAAATCCATATACATAATACGCAAACAACCACATATATAAAGTTATATAACAATAACATATGACATACTTTGTGATATTTAAGAGAAATTATTAATTTATATATTAATTTTTTTTTTTAATATGACTTATACTTTAGTTATTAACACAAGTATAATTAAATCAATTTTTTAAAAACTTGAGGATAGATATGATAAAAATAAAAGTATTACCGTTATGGAATACTTAAGAACTCAAAAAATTATCTCCTGAAAATAAGGATTTCAATATTTCAATGACAATAGTCAATAAGAAAATGAAAATACAAGCAGAAAAAAATTATAGCGATGATAGGAGTAAGTACGGATAGTTCAAGATATGCAGTCAAATTAGGTCATGAGAAATCAGAAGAATTCCAAACAACAACAGGATTAAAACAAGGTGACGCACTGTCACCATACTATTTAACATAGTACTAGAGATGGCAGTAAGGGAAGTACAAGAAGAATCTCAAGGAATTAACTGCGGCCGAAACCTTTCATTACTTGCATATGCCGACGATGTGATATTATTAGGCGAAAGTGAGCAGGATATTCAAAAAGCAACGGAATTACTGATACGAAGTGCAAAAAAACGGGGACTTAACATTCACGAGATTAAAACAAAATACATGCGAATCGGTAGGAACAAAGATCAAATGCGAAATGCAGCTGGACTACAGGTCGGAGGATATATGTTTAAGGAGGTAGATGATTTTAAATATTTAGGCATTAACCTAAGTAGCACAAACAACCACGAAGAAATAAAAAAACGCATGACATCAAGAAACTTATGTTTTTAAGCCCTCTCGGGATTATTGGGGTTGAAGCTACTGTCGAAAAAATCAAAAGAACGGCTTTACATGGTAGACCAGTGATAATGTATGCATGTAAGACATGGCCTACGACACTAGGAGATGAGAATTAGCTGTTATGGAGAGGAAATTCCTTAGGAGGATTTACGGACTAAAAAGAAACGAAGACCAAACATACAAAATTAGGTCTAACAAAGAACTGCAGGAATTATTCGGAAAACCAGACATAATAGCATAAATACAACACAAGAGACTGAGTTGGCTTGGACATGTACTTAGGGCTAAGTCAATAACAAATACTGTATTAAGATGGATTCCTCAGGGAAGGAAGCTGATTGGAAGACCGAAACAGAGATGGATGGACAAAAATAAAAAAGAACTAATCAACTTGGGATAAACAATATTATTGAAGCAACTATGAACAGAGACAGATGGAAGATTTGTTTTGCAGTGATGGACCTTAATGATTTTTAAAGCTGGAAGAAGAAGAAGATTAACAAAAGTCAGATCATACATAGCAACAAAAACTGATAGATAGATAACATAATGTTAGAATGATAAACAATAAATTTAATTTATACAATATTTTAGAAATAAAATGACTGGTAAAGGATATGTTAAGTGAGAAGTGGAGGATAATGAAAACTGAGGAATTAAAATCACTTCATAAACCGAATATAGTGGAAACAATAAGGAACAAAAGATTATAGTGGGGTGGGCAGGGTTAGTGTAGTCAAAACCCAATTATTCGCATAGTACTAAAAGAAAATCCTACTGGGAAAAGATTAGGAAGACCATGTTTGAAATGGGAGGACATAGTAAAGAAGAATGTGGAAGCATTAAAAGGTCTAGTGGAGGTCTATGGAGAATACAAGCATCGGATAGAGAAAACTGGAAATAAGGTTGTGTGTCAGGATGGGTTAATTTATCCATAGAAGAATTAGTAAAAATAAAATATAAACCATTTAATTACCAATAAAACAACATTTGAAGCACATGGTCTTGTTATTGTTATATTCATATCAGGAAACATTCGATCAATATTAGTTAATAGTCCATCGACAGCTCTTAAAATTTATTTCAAAACATATTTAATTAATCATTATTCAATAATTTTCACAAATTATAACAATTTAACTAGCTATTTACTGTGGTGATATATTATGCAAGCTAGACTGTTGGCGCTTCTTCTTATTAGTACTAGAGTTGTAGTATGATTTTTTTAATGAATTTTGGCTTAAAATTTGAATAGCATTAGAACTAAATTTATGAACCTGAAAACGAATTAAATTTTTTAATGATTTTTAATTTAAAATTACCTTAAAAATTAGCAAATAATACGTAAAAAAATAGTAATAATGACATATTAAATTAATTGAGTTTTTAAATGAAATATTTTCTAAATAAAAAACTTAATTTATGTAATGTATTTAAACTGAACACAATTTTAGATACTTTGTCTAGCCATTTATGTGATGATACGAGAGGAGTGTATAACGCTTGTCGATCGGAAGTACTTTCTTGTGTTAAAAATGAAGTATTATACAATAACATTGCACCAGGAGGACTAGACAATGATCCAACAATTTGTTCAAGATCTCTAAAAATGTATTATAAATAAAGCTGTTATATAAAACAAGTTGCAATAACTATAATATACTATTTATAGTAATTACCTCATATGAAGTCCAAGTTTCCCAACCATTTCATTCATAGAATACATGTATCGATTATCTTTAGTATCCATTTGTGTTCCATCTTCTTTTACTCCTTCGCCAATTTCAATGATGAGCTGCATCAATTCTAATCTTAAAACCCTTACAGTATTTAAAGCAAGATGCATAGGATTTAACTCCATATTTTATTTCACAAAATTAATTCAGTTTATTTTAGGCGTTTTATAACAATTTTTTTTCTAATATATAATATGTATATTATATTTAATATAAATTATATGAAGTACTTAAATGTTAAGTCAATTATAATAAGTAATCATTTTCTAAGGGTAAAATAATAAATAAAATATAAATCGTTACTTAAATACTGAATAAATAAATTTTAATACAAAATATTAGCAATTGCATATTTCTTATCACTCACTGATAAATTAGTTACCAAAATTTTGGTAAATGGTAATACATATAACATATCAATGCTAAAAAAAACTGTACCTAAAAGCATGGCTATATTTATAGGTATGTCGGCAACTTTGTTAAATGTTGTTATACTTTGCGCATGTATTATTATTCCATGATTTTTTCAATTTTTTTATCAATTTCGGACAACTGCTTTTCACCGATATTTAGTCATGCTTTAAAGTACAAAACAATAGGTACATTATTCGGCGGTACATTTGTACAAGTAATGAGGAAATAAACAATCGTAATACAATCTTGGAGGAAATTAAAGTTTGCCACTATTTTTTTATTGGGCACTACTTCCATTCCCATATTATATTATAGTTTATATTTTTACAATATTTGGTTAAATTTTCTTCAATTTAGTTCATAATTGGTTAATTAGCATACCCTGACTATATATAAAAAAATATAAAAATAGATATAAATATAAAATATTACTAATTAGTATTGTAAAAAATAAATATATCATAGGCGTGTGAAGAGTTTTAGATTGGGAGGAGCAAACATTAATGGCAGCCTATTCTTCAGCCCACAAATAATTTTTTTAACTTTTATGTTATAATAAACATAGTATTCCATGTATGGTGTATACTACTCTTACGCTTTTATTAAAAAAAAAACCATGTGTGTACTACGTATAATCACAAATTCTCAAACAATTCACATAGAGAAAATAGATATTTATGTATTTTGTTAGATTTTTGTACTTACAAATTCTATACAGTTATATGTATATTATTTATAAATTTGTAATGTTTGGTGACAAGAAGGAATGTACCTGTATGTTATGATTGTCTATTATTAAAGTTGACAGAAATTGATGAGTGGGTAAATAGGAGATAAGAAATATTGTGAAAAAATATAAATTGAACATTTGTAATTAAGTTTAATATTGAATAACCCCTTCAACGCTCTTCTTGCTTAATTTAATTTTACTGATCGCATAAATTTGCATGATTATGTGTTTATATTTTAAAAATTTTGTAAAAATATGCAAAAAAGCAAAAATATATTAATTCTAATTTTAGATTTTACATTGTGGTATAGAAAAATGAATTTATATCAAACAATGCTATATATATATTTTATATTTTACAATAAATGCTAAAAGTTCCAAACCCTGTTAATAATAATAAATTCATGACTGTCTCTGTATAATATAGTATATATATTTTATTTTAATTAACTTGCTAATTGGATTAATTTTTTAGATAACCAACTTGAGTATTTTATATTAAGACACTATATTGTATCCCAGCTTGGATCTGTTCGGCCACTTTAAATCTATCCTAATCGTTCAGGGGCAACATGAACATACACTGCTGCCCCTGTGTGAACATGTATAAAAAATAATTATATATTCATATTCCTCTTAATATAAATTATAATAATTAATAGTATTATCATTGGTTATAGAATTATATTTAATCTGTAGTAATATTAAAAAGAAACACATCACTTACAATTTGGGTAAATATTCATTCATATAACAAATACTATTAATAGATACATATATTATTTTATTGAGAAATGAAATGAACAAAGTTCTAAATTAAATTTTAAAACTAATTTGTTAAAAGAAACAAAAATAATTTTACTGTATTTAACTGTACTATAATTACATTTTATATCATAATTTAATTTTAAATTGTTACAATGTTATGCACTAAAAACATTTCAAATTTTCAAACGTTAAATACATAATTAATGACAATATTCTGAACAAGATTATGATTAATACAAACTAATAGTACCATATTAGGTGTAATAAATTTATGGCCAAGATGGTTTTTCACCTTCTCTCACCATTCCACCATATAAAGCACTTTTATCTCTAAAGAGTGTCATTCTCTCTGTTTCTTTGTCATCTAAAAATTTTCCAAATAAAGCTCCAGCTGTTAATGGAATAGCATAAATGAAATATTCCCAGGTTAGTCCAAATAATGCATGTTTGGCTGCCATTGTGAATAGTTCTAAAAATAAATGTATAAAATATATTTATTATAAACAATTTCAAAATAAGTAATATTTTGATTTTCTAAAAATTATTATATTTTGCAATTTAGTATAACAATAAAGCTATTTCTTAATAATTTACATTTAATAAACAACATCAAGTAGTTTTTTTAATTAACTGTAAGTGTTACTTAGTAAAATAATAATTATAGACTTACATACATCTAAATATCAAATAATAATTAAGTCGCCATAATATAATAAATATGTTAAATGTCAATGACACACGTTATATTTTTAATAACTTATCTGTAGCATAAACTACAAAGGCGATTTGAGATTATATTTTATGGTTCACTGAACCACCAAAATTTTTAGGTGGGTACCGGAGGTTCAAATTTCAAATTTCTAGACATCAAAATCTAAGTACAGTTTAATTTACAATAATGATGTTACAAGATCATAGATAATAGGTCATAATATTAAATATAGTAATGAAATAAAATAATTTTATAACAATTACCATATCATATTATATAAATATATCTATAATTTATATAAAAACACCAAAAGTTACGACTGAAAAATTTAATAAATTCAATTCATATGATATTGTAAAAATGGTGGTGAAAATAGTAATTATAATGAATGGTTTTATATTTTCTATCCGCAGCAATTATAATAGTCAAAATAAGAATATAAAAATACCTCTGAAAAGTATAGATTCTAATATTCTATTGGATATTGTATTACAAATATCATTGAAAGAAACGATTGTTTGTATAAAATAAATTTCAAAAAATTATAAATTAACAGTAAGGAGAAAAACGGGGTTAATACAGAACAGACTTGAAAAAATCAGACAAAATACGTCACGTATAACTTTTGTTAGGACAACGAAACACAAAGTTGAAATACAGGACGTATGGTCACCCAAAGGATAGGCAGTCATATATCCTACCGTGCGAATATGTCGGAATATTTAATAATAAAATAATTTGTTAATGCATACCCAGATTAGAATTATGTTGTAAAATATTTTTATTTTTATTATTTATTACCAATGATTAATGATTTTATTTTTATAATTTAATTATTAATTTTATAATATATAAATTAATTATTAAATCAATAGTTCGTATATTTGTCTGATTATATTTCTATTTTTGATGAAAACATAATATATAGTACAATACGAGCATCGTTCATCACCACCACCGTTCTGATCACAAACAGTAATAATTTTAAATTTAATTTAAGTTAATTGTAAATTTACAGTTCATAGAATCCAATAACAAGCAAATATCAATGAACAGGGAAATTGTCAGAGTACTAATGGATTTAGTATTATGCTTATCCAAACATAATGATGAATTTAGAGGTCATACTGAATCTATATTTTAATGATACTTGTGGAAAATTTCTATATTGCGTTAAAGTTTTTGCCAAACATCATCCAATTTTATCTGAACATTTGAGTAGGTTAGAATCATCAACTAAAAAACAAAAATTAACATTCCTTTCAAAGGAATCGCAAAACTCTATATTCAACAGTATTTCTGAGTTAGGCGGTGAAACAATTTTAAAGGAAGTAAAATCAGCAGAAATATATTCTTTAATACTAGATTCAACTACTAATGTTTTTAAATTGGATTAATTTGCATTTGTTTTAAGATATTGTACAAGTGATGGATTAATAAAAGAAAGGCTAATTTGTGTTGATACTACTGGATATGGGTTGTATTAATTATTTTGTAAAATTTGTGATAAGTGTAATGTAAATTGAAAAAATGACCTGTTTGGGCAAGCTTATGATGGAGCAGCTAACATGTAAGGTGCTAAAAAAGGTTTACGGAAAACAATAATGCCATACACGTCTGGTGCAGTGCACATTGCCTTAATTTAGCAGTTATTGATTGTTGTGAAGCCATTGAATGTGTGCAAGATTTTTTTATAACTATTGGTAGTTTAGTGACATTTTTAGAAGCCAAAAAAAAAACAGCAACTTTTGTAGAATTTCAAAAACAGTTTTACATAAAACAACGAATTTGACGTTTAAAAAATTTCTTTGCTACAAGATAGACTTATCATGATTGTTTTATAGAAATAATATTTGTCATTTATAAAGCTATTATTTTAACTTAAAAAAAATCAAAGAAGTCACATAAAAAAAATTAAAAAAGAAATCGAAAAGAAAACTCAACATTTAGCAAATAGTTTTGTAAAGCAGCTTAATTATTTTAAATTTGTTATTAAAATGCATATGACGTGTAAAATATTTTCTACAACTACACTGTTATCAAATTATTTACAAAACACTGCTATTGACTTCACTCAAGCAACTAATTTTATTAATGCATCAAAACAGCAAATACAAGTTTTAAGAAATATGGAAACTAAGAGTTTGTACGAAGATTTATTTTTAGATTCAATTTTATTTTGTAAAGAGCGTAATTTAAATGAAGATATTTTGCTAGAAGTGCGTACATCTCGTAAGAAAAAAATGAATAGAGAAATGAATAATGATGAAAGAATAAATTCAGCAAATTATTGTTATGTTTGTAAAGTTTGTAGGCATACATTGGATGTAATTTTAAGTAAATTAGATAAAAGATATAGTGGCTCGGAAAATATTTTTCGTGAGTTTTCATTATTATTATCAAAACAGTTAAATCTTAATAAAAATATTATAAATGAGTTTGACTATTTAAGTAATTGGTTATCTTCCAAAAGAACCAACAAAGATAATTTAAATGTAGAATACAAATTGTTTGCTTCTAACTATACAAATTTTATTAAGTGCTCCAAAAAATGATGTAACCAATAAAGACGATTTGATAAATGTTTCGACTATATTTTCTGCTCTGTGTAAAACGGGAATGGCTTCAGTGTTTCCAAATTTACGTGGCATACATAGAAGTTTGTACATTACCTACATCTGCAATAGCAGAAAGATGTTTTTCTAAACTCAAGCTCATTAAAACTAAACTTCGTTGGTGAACTATTGGAGAAATAAGATTAGATAATTTAATGATAATATCGTGTAATCCAGATATAGAAGTATCAATAGATGATGCAATTAATAAGTATGCTTCAACAACTACATTGTTACAAAAGGCATTAATATATAGTTAAAATAATTAAGAATGTTAGGATAGTATTGCATTTGTTTCGTACAGAGTGTGACAGAGCCGATTGATGAGTTTTAAAGAACTATAAATAATGAACAGTAAAACTTGAAGAAAATCGTTTTTATTATCCAAATCATTATGAAATCTCATTATTGAAATTATATTTTGAAAATGATATCTTCAAGATAGCGGCTATCAGCATCAATACACTATTATAGACAATGTTTTAACTTAAATTTTTGTTGATAATACTTTAATTTTAAAAATGAGATTTTATACTGATTTTAATAATTCAAGTTGTTTTCTTTTAAGTTTTACTGTTCTCTACTTATAGTTTTTTAAAACTTATCAGGCAGCATTGTCATACTCTATATAGTATTTAACATTAAGATATATACTTTAATATATATTATATTAAATAAATTGTATTAATACGTAATATTTTAAAATGTATAACTGTACAAATATAAAAAATGTGATGCAAATGTAATGGCAGTGGTGTTTCATTTTGGTAGTAGTTTTAACTTAAAAATGTAGTATCTCACTTAAAATAATATCATAATAATAAGTAAAAACAGGAGGGTGATATTCTTTCCTATTTGAACCATTAGTTAAAAATCACAAACCGCCTCTGATAATCTGTAATAGTTATTTAAACGTTATTGTTGTTAATATGCAACTATAATACTCAAGTGTCCAAATGTTGAACATTTAAATAGTAAATTACAGCATGAATGTAGGTATTAATTAGTATTATAAACCTTAATATCTTACATTTAACGTTTTGATTTTGTGTTTTTTTCCAGTTCAAAGTGTGTGTGTAATCGGCATAAATTGCATAAAACGAAACAACAGGAAATGTTACAGATATCAAATTACGCTTGATGTGGTACCATGTACGAGAAAATGCCATTTACCTGAAATATTAATATCCTTTTTGTGAAAATGATTATATAGGTGCAATAAGATAAGGAATATAGAAACTACACAAATTAAAAAAATATTAACTCACAAAAATAATCGATTAGATTATCAATTTTGCACAATATATCGCAATTTCCATGTTTCAACTTTCCAAGTTGTAAATTTTAATTCTGTAATCTGTTCACAACTCACTGTCGTGCGTCGACCTTGTAAAAGTAAAATGATAACAGATAATTATTTTTCTGGGAGGTTATAAACTATAGTTCAAATTTATGTGCCAAAATGTATTTAATCGTAATCACAGACTATATGAAAATATTTCATGTAGTCTATGACATAATGTTGAATATAATGAATAACTAATGTAAAATTTCGTCTTGGAAGTACGATTTCGGCGTACACGAAACTCCATGAAGAAACATTTCTTTAATGGGAATTTCGTAGTTTTATACGCCTTCGTTGGATGTAGAGCAGTGTCGTATTTACAAGTTTTGCGCCCTAGGTCAATCACATTATTACGCCCCACCCCCAAAAAACAAAATTATTCACTTTTTTGATTTTTCTTAATACATTTTTAGTTATAATTCTTTATTTCGCTTTAATTTTTCAATTTGTCACGTTTTAATTACTATTATAAAAATGTAGGTTTAACAACATATATTATAAATTGCAAAACAAAAAAATCTACAAAAATTAATTTAATAAGTAACATAAAATGATTATAATTGTTTTTTAGATTGCTTATTGGCAAACTCTTCAATAATATCTTTGTAGTCTAATTCTCTTGTGATTTCCTATTCTATGTTGAGAACAGCTAATGCATTCAGTCTTTCTTCTTTCATTGTTGATCGTAAATAGCTTTTAACTCTCTTTAGTGTAGAGAAAGACCGCTCAGCTGAACAATTTGTAGCTGGAGTACAGAGTATCATTCTCAATGCAATATCAATGTATGGATAGACTCCTACAAGGTTATTATTTCTTAAATAAATACTTATTTCTAAAATTGTTTTAGGATAAACACATTTTTGTTTTTTTAAACTTTTCATATGGCTTTGGAAATGAACACATTCTATAGAGAATGAAGATCCTAAATCATTTTTGTATATATTTTGCAATGACTCAGAATTTTTTTTAACTTCAGCGGGTGTTAGTTCTGACATGTGATAAAAAAATTATACTTTGAAGTTAAATTGTCATAGAAAATTTTCCTTTTTTCTAAATCAGATTTAATCTGGTCTAATATCTTAAAATAAGTATTTACTTTAAAATTTTCAAATTCATCTTCAAAGATATGTTCCTCACTGTTGCTTTCATCAAAAAATCTTTTACGTTTAGATCGTTTAGTACTTGTATTTAAACTTAAAATGCCACATTTTTCAATTGCTCGAGTTTTGTAATCATTAAACATGTCATTACATCGAATAACATGTACTAAACCTATCAATGACTGGTAAATTTCTACTACAATATCCAAATCAAATTGAATTGACTGTAGTTTCTTACTACATGCATTATTTTTTGCCATCCATTATTCAAAAGCAATCAGTCATCGTTGATTGACAAATGACGCCATACAATCACAGATTATATGAAATATATCTGTGATACAATTATGGCCGTATCATATTATAAATTATTTCCAAAAAAAATATTTATTGATATAATATTACACCTGGTTATAGCGGTGTCCGGCCGCCCCCCTAAATAGATCAATATTTGGCCGCCCGGGGCAAATGTCCCCATTGCCCCCCCCTAAATACAGCCCTGATGTAGAGACGTCCGCGATCTAGTTGCTTCAGGAATTCTGGAATTTTTTTAATTTTCTTTCAGAAATGAATTTTGACCTTTAATGTTTGATTAAACGGCGGCAATTGTATTCTGTTGTTCGTGTGCTCCTGTAGCAAAGCGACGAACACAGAAACTGTAATACGGAGGAAAATTGATTGAAAGTAGACAGGCCCGGATTGGTCTAGCGAGTTCCCGAAGAAATCTCGGTGGACCGGTAGAAAAATACTAAGGAAATGTGTTGAAAAATAAAATATTAATGTTACACTCCAATTGTATTGTATTTAAAAATCAAATTTGATAGATATACTAAAAACAATATATATATATATATATATATATATATATATATACGTTTAAAAGATAAAATTATAAAATATGGACCGGTAAAATATTGATATCTCAGTGGGTCAAATTTACCCAATCCGCCCCTGAGAGTAGGTGTCTGCCTACGCAAATACTGAAAATCTATTACAGAGGAAATAAATTTCTTCGACGTTGCTGCACAGGGAAACATTAAAAGGGATTAAAAACCCTCTAATGTTAAGATTAACAAGTTCTGATTCACTTTCTATGTTATCGGTTTCATACTATCATTTTTCAAACTTTATATCCATAAATAACAATTTGATTTTTTATGTAATCGTTTAACTAAATAGTTATGTATTAAATAAAAACATCGGAGAAATTAGTGGTTTATTATAATTATTAAGATTTGAATGCAATGATATTGCATTAGAAAATACGATTCTGAGCGATAATCTATTCCAGAATTTATCACGAGTGTAAATTACGTATGTAAATATGTAAAATAAATTTCAAATCCCTACGATCAATATTCAAGGAGTTATTATTTCATGATAAAAATTGTCAGTCACGATTCTCAAAATATTTTGTAAATAGGTTAAATAGTATACGAGTAGGTTTCTATAAAAAATTTCAAACCGTTAAACCGAAAATTACAGGTAATATAAAACAATTTTGAAAAAAATTTAAAGCCTTATATTTAGCCAAAAAATTAACCAATCCGTTGCAAAATTTTACCACAATTGTACCACACTTCACTTTACCAAACGTAAATATTACCTATGTTAAATATTAAATAACGGAAACCGTAATTTTGCCGACTTTCCTGTCAAGTCTCTACGATCAATACTTAATTAGTTACCACGAAATAAAGAATTAAAATTATGAAATTCGTAATTTTGCTGATTTTTTAGTAGTTTTTCTTCTCCTAAGGAAAAACTTTTAAGAAATTGGAAGAATGAGCTTAATAAAGTACTAAGATGATATGATTTTGCTACAGAAATCATATACTATTTGTGGTAATCGGACCATTATTTCTATCAGTAAAAATGTTTTCATACATAAAAAAAAAATCTTTGTAAAAATAATACATTCTTCACTTCGCTCAGAACCTTTACAATAATAAAAACAGGGACAGAATAACATAACTTCAGGATTTCTCAAGGTAGCAGGAAAACCCCTAGTTATACAGGAACATTAATTAACTACAAATATTGAAAGATTAGTGCATTCCAAAAGATTAGAACGTAACGATCATCTGCCCAATATTTAAGAAAGGAAATACTACAAAGGTTGAAAACAATCGAGGTATCGCTATCTTGGATACATGTTATAAAGTACTATTTTATTGACAATCTTGAGGAGATTAGAATTATACCTCACTAACATTGTTGGGGAATATTAATGTCGCTTCACACGGGGGAAATTTACTATATAGACCATATTTTTACTATACGTTAAATTATGGAAAAATATTATAATTATAAATACTATAAAAACTTACATTATGGTCTTTGTAGACTTAAAGCAAGCTTACTAAAAGCAGACACAAGAACAAATCATGTTATGGAACTGTTTAGCATCATGCTGGCTTATGTAAATAACATCTTAATACTAGTAGACACCCGGAAGAGAAGTAGTCTCGTAATGTTCATAGGTGCCGTAATTAATTTATGTCCCAATGATGGACCACATTATTTCGAACAAGTAAACAATTTCAAATATTTGAAAGTCAACATAAGTTATAAGATTAATAAGCATAATGCTATACAATTAAGGTTAAGTGCAGCGAACTATGCATATTTCTCCAGGAATAAAATGTTCAGTTCAAAATTTTTATCCAAAACTATGAAAGAAAACCCGTATATTTGTTATCTGTGACCAGTTGCGATATATGTATGCGAAGCCTGGTTTACCACAGGTAGAGATGAAGGAAAGCTATTCACTTTTGAAAGGAAAATTCTGCGGAAAATAAATGGACCGATGCGAGATCTTAACAGAGAGTATAAAAGAAGGAAAAATGCGGATTGGAAAAGTTGTACAATAAATCAAACATCGGAAAGCAAAACGGTTAGGTTAGGTCTGGCCATGTTTGGTGGAAGCCTGATTCGTATAAGAATTATTTAATGTTACTTCTATGTTCTATACAATATTTTAGTAACACGAAATTCTGATCACCTAGTATATAAATATAAAACCTATAACCTACTTACGTATTTACATAGAATTAGATATTACAAAATGTTAAATTAAATATAGGTAGGTACCATAAAATATGCGCTTTGTTATTTCAACACGATACAAGATGCAACGCATTATATATTTTTAATATAATAAGTCATTGTAATAGATATATTTTAGATAATTATATTTCGTATATAATAAAGGCAATAGCTAATAACTAAATATGTATTTCATATTAATATTATCTATATAGGTATACATAAGCTATTACTTTAGCTATTGATTTTTTGTCTATCATAATATACATTATAGATAGGTACCTACTATAGTACTATATAACAAAAGTAAATTAAATAGAACAACGTGCAATACGTCGAAAGATATAAGGCCATATAAATTATAATGATTACACAATTTACATCTTAACAATATACAGTTCCACTTTTCTACACTTAATTTGTTATTTAATATGTTTCCTTTCATTTCTCAACCTCTTAAACGCAATCACTGTCAAACGAAACCTATAACTTGTGTCTTGTATACTATAGGTATATAGGTAGTCATATAAACGTATAGTTATATCGTATGTAGGCATCTGGCATATACAGGTATAGACTATACCGTACAGGTAGTAATATAATGGTTTCAAAAATATTCCTAAGATGATGATTCTCAATCTATTTATTGTGGCAATTTCCTAATTTGAGTATTCAATTTTTAGTGACTCTTAAACAAATTTTTTATACACATATGTAAATTAAAATTAAAAATGTCTATCTTAAATAATTAGTTGGAGCAGAGCTTGTGCTAAGAAATTTTTAGAACTACCCAAAATATTATTTTTATGCATTAACGTATAGTAAATACAACCAGTAATCGAAAAATCATAAATTATTTATACTTATAACTTAATATAACATAATATATTTTAATTTAATATACAGTATTACTATATTTATAAGTACTAGGTATCTATGTATAAAATATTTCGCATTTATTTTTTTTTCTTAAAGCCTCACCCTCTTCTTCACTATATTTTTCTTTTTATCTGAAGCTTCATAGAAAATATCATTAAAATTATAATATTGTTTGCCTTTTGTTTTATTATATTGAAACAAAATTGAATATTATATTTTCAAATACAACAAAAAGTGGGAAGGCCAATTATAGACGCTCCTTTTTCGTCCCTCCGGTCCTCGGAGAAATTAGTGGTTTATTATAATTATTAAGATTTGAATGCAATGATATTGCATTAGAAAATACGATTCTGAGCGTATCTAAATATATTGCAATATACTATATTGATAATCCATTTCAAAATTTACCACGAATGTAAATTACATAAGTAAATATGCAAAATAAATTTTAAATCCCTACGATCAATATACAAGGAGTTATCATTCCTTTTCAAGGAATAACTTATGAGAAATTCAAAAAGTAAGCTAAATAAAGTACCAATTAGATGAAATTCGGTATAGAAAGGGTATCTTATTTGTGGTAATCAGACCATTATTTCTACCCGAAAAATGGTTTTCATATAGCAGAAAAAAAGCGTATAGAAATTGCCGATTTTCCGCTTTTTAAGGAATAATTTATGAGAAATCTAAATAAAGTACCAATTAGATAAAATTCGGTATAGAAAGGGTACCCTATTTGTGGTAATCGGACCATTATTTCTACTCGAAAAAAGGTTTTCATAGATCAGAAATAAAAATAAAATAAAAAGCATATAAAAAAATTTGCCTGTTACGATTTTCAAAATATTTTGTAAAAAGATTAAGTAATATAGTATTGGACTTCTATAAAATTTTCAAACAGATAATCCCAAAATTGTAGGTAATATTAATTTTTTTGGGGAAAACGTTCAATGCTCTATATTTTTCCAAATAATTAACTATTCTGTTCCAAAATTTTACCACGCTTGTAAATAACCTATTTTAGTACTCAAAAAAATGTTTAAGTCCCTACTGTTAAAACTTAATAAGAAATCACGAAAAAAAATATAATAAAAAGCGTATAAAAAATTGCCAATTTTCCGCCTATTAAGGAAAAACTTTTGGGAAATTCAAAAAATGAGCTGAATAAAGTACCAAGTAGACAACATTTGCAAGCAAAGCATATGCTATACGTGATAATCGAACCACTATTTCTATTCGAGAAAATGTTTTCATACATAAAAAAAAAAATCTTTGTAGAATCAATACATTCCTCGCTCCGCTCAGAATCTAAAAGTTTAAAGATAAAATTTAAATATCTACATTGAATTCAAATAAATAATTTTTAAATTATATTTTACAATAAAACAAAGAAATAACATATTTTAGGTACTAACCTAATATATATTTACAACTATCCATTTAAATTTAAAACTGTCCATTAGCACAAGTTCTAAGTTGGAGACAGGAGTGGTGTAAGGTGAAATGGCGCCATAGATCAGTATTTCAACTAAAATACTCCTTTAAAAGGTTAAAAAGTGATAACAAAAACTTGTTTAACATAATAGTCATTGTTCGTGTCATTTGCATAATTAATTTAAAATTAGGTTTTAATTAAAATAGATACTTATTCTATTAGTATACTATATTCTCATAGAAAACAGTTGAAAAATCAATTGTTTTGATATTTTATGTGTATGAAGTTGCCACCTCGACTTTAAATCATGAGCATAAAATGTATTCCATTGTTTTGCATATTTTTTTTTAATAACTTTAAACACAAATTAAAATGTTTGCAACTTAATACTTTTTACTACAGAGTACAGATATCAAAAACATAGGTTTGTAATGAACGTGTTTGTAGTTTTTCTTCCACATCGGATTTTCTCAAAACAATGCTAACATTTGACAAACATTGTCAAATTAGTTAATATATAATTTGTAAATAATTTTTAATCTTCCAAAAAATAAAATAAAATTGTGGGAAATACTCTGTGATAAACCGATTAGTCAACAGTTAGGTGCTATTTATTTATGGCTAATATTTAGTTATTTATGCTATACAGGCATATAGCATGGTTAGGTATTATAATAAATTAAGTATTTTTATAAAATTAATTGTTTTTGTTATAGATATACGAGTATAATAAATAATCAAACATATTACTTATTTATATTTCCAGAAGTATAAGTATTGTTTCACTGAATGTCAAGGTTTAAATTCTTACAAATTCTTTGACTTTATCAATTTAAACATATTTGTTATTATAGGAATGTTTGCACTTTAATACTAATTGTGTTGAAAATTAATTTTTTACTAACTAATCTTATTAGATCTTAGAACTAATCTATTTAAAAATTGTATGTTCTTCATATTAAATTTAAAATAAAATTATAGTATTGTTATAATTTTTAATTCTATTAAGTATATACTTCACCTAAATTAAATAATAGGTATATCGTAGGTTTAAATAGAAATTAAAAATACCTATCGGCCTATCATAACTTAAAAACTCGAAATAACTTTATAATAAAGTACTGTCAATAATTTACGTTATATCCTACCTAAGCTATATTTTTCACAAGATAATAATACATTTATAAATTATTATTAATATTGTTCTATTTCGGTATCTAATTTATATGTTATTTAATGTATTAATGTATTATTAAATTCTAAGCGAAGCGGAGAATGTACTTATTGATTCATGGTTGTACAATGATGTGTACTTTTTTTTATGTATTAAGACATTTTTTCAGGTAGAAATAATGGTACGATTACCACGAGTAAGGTAGCAAATTGCATCTACTTGGTACTTTATCTATCTTATTTTTCAAATTTCTTAAAACTTTTTTCCTTGAGAGAAGAAAAACGGCAAAAGTCACAGAATCTGTAATTTTGACAATGTATTTAGTTATTTTATGATAAGGACAACTAATTTTTCTGTAGTACATTATTTGATAAATAAAGAATATTTATAAAAAGAAATATTATCAATATTATTAATATAATAATATATTGTATAATATCTAACTGAGTTTTGATCAGAATCGTATTTTCGAATTTTATATCTATAGCATTGCATTCAAATTTTAATTATAATATACTACTAATTTCTCCGAGCTCCGAAGGGACGAAATAATTCATAGATTTTTTTTATTAAATACTTTTATACCTACGTATAAATATCATAATTCATAAACACGTAACAATAGAAAATAATCAATTTAAAAAATAGAATACATTTATATGAAATGTGGTTATAATACATGTAAATAATTAAATTTGTATTATAATTTTTAACCAATGTATCTGTTACAGAATACTTCAGTAGGTATATATCTATACTATAGGTATTTGTTACTACTCTGTACAGCTGTATAGACGTGTTATATATAATGATATAATATATTATTTAACAAAATAATAAATGTTATTTTAAAATTGTTATGTCGTGTAAGAGTATACCTACCACTCACATTGTGATTTAAAGTAGGGGACGTTAAATGGTATTCTATTATTTATATATAAAATAGATACTTGCTACATCATCCACATTATTTAAGTAGTTAGGTATCTATCTGTATATAAACTAACTGCACAGTCTAATATTTATGTCTCAACTCTCAATAGTTAGATACCTATATCGTATATATTATAGACGTTCAACGAGTAAGCCGTACAGCACATTCATTATTTAACAATATACATGTAGTAAGTAATTTAAATATACATTTACCTATAGTTATACCTAATATAATATTATATATTACAATAATATACAAACATTTAATTTAAGGAAATTAGATCATTCGATAAAATATGTTTAAACTATCAAATAGATACTTATAATAAATTATTAGATATCTATATGCCTATAACTGGCTACCTATACTTATATTCGTTATATATTATAATTTAATAATCAATACAATAATATATTAATTATATTGTATTACATTTTAGTCTAAACCTTTAGACCACATAAGTAGGTTTTTTACCTATTAATTAATTTTAGATCATTGTTCATTTTAGATCAATCATTGTATGATATAGGGTATTTATAGGAAAATTTATATAGTTTTATACTTGGAAATGCTAAAATTGTACCTATATTTTATTTTTCAGACACGTAGGAAGTTATACTCTTCCAAATCATCTGTAGATACATTCTATTTTTGGGGGGCTACAGAGGATTTAGTTACCCCTTAACCCACCCCTCCCCCAGACACCTAAAATTGCGCCTATGTGGGTATACTTAACTATATCTTATTAAGTCTGTTTATCTAAAATATAATTAATTATTTTTAGCAATTTAATAAAAATAATTTGCTTACAAATTTTAAAAATTAATATTATGTGGTTATATTATAATAGCACTATCTTAATTTAATACCTTAATATACTTATTGAAACTATTTGATACTAGTATTCTAATAATTACTTAAATAGTACCTATGTTAATTTATAACTAATTTGAAAAATATACGTAAAGTTTAAATTGATAGAGGTTTAGGTTATTTTTACTTATATATTTTTTTATTTAACCATATAGCTGTGAAATACGAGAATATACGCCTATATAATAATATAATATATAATATTATAATAATATAATATATTATTTATATAGTTTACATACTTTATAGTTTATAACATAGTGCCAGAATTGGGTTATAAGATTTGAATATGCAATAATATTGCATTCGAAAAAACGATTTTGAGCGAAACTCAGTCAGAATAATACAATATACTGATAATTATTTTTATAAACTTTCTTGATTTGTACAATGTAAAAAAATTAAATATAAAATATTTAAAATCAATTTCGTTAAAATTACATTTTCCGTCAATTTTGCAGTTTTTCAGTAAATATTCTTATACCAAAAAAAAAAAAACTTTAAGTAATTCAAAACATAAGCGAAATAAAGTACCTACCTACCTACCTTACTTGTGGTCAAGGGCGAAACCAAGGGGAGCAAGGAAGGGCAATTGCCCCCCTATGTGTAATCATATTTGTAATTATTTGTTTTTAAAACATAATTTGCAAAACAATATTTCTATATAATTATTTAAATATCTACTTATAAATTTATAATATACTTTGTTACACACTAAAATTGAGTTCTAAAATTCTAGAAAATTATATAGCCCATTTATAAAAACATATGATATATAGTGAATAGTGAATGTAAAAAGTAAAACTATTAATAAATAATAAAAGTTAAAAAGAAAAGTAATTCAGATTAGTATAGGTATTCCTCTATTTTTTATTTTTTTTTTTATTAATGGAATTATAACTAATAAAACATATTGTATGTTTTAAAATTGTTCTCCTTTTGAATATGTGCATAAGAAATGGAACAAAATTTAAGTAATGATACGCTTAAAATAGCAAAAGAAGAACTCAGAGAAGACGAAACAATACGGAATAATGCTTTAAAACAAATGCGGACATGGTTAAAACAAAATAATAAAATTATATATTCTCGCAGTGGTAAGTATAATTTTTGTCTCTTAATCTTACATTTATGAATTAATATTTTACTGTTTTTTTGTATGTATAGGTACCTACCTAATAACTATTCATACCTATTAGCTATATTATTGTATAAAATATAAATATTGTTTATTATATATGAAATTTGGTAAGTATATTTTTATTTTATCGGACGTTTTTTTAAAAGAAAATTATGACGCATTCAAAATTTGGCGAACTTACTTAGCTTCGAAGTGATTTTAAATTTTGCAATGTTATTGCATAACAAATTTGAGTTAATTTTCTATTTAGGGAGATGCATGCTAAACACATGCAGTATTTGCTTATCCGAAACAAATGGAAATGTTAAAAAAAAAAATAGACTAGGAATCCTCGACTAAAATATACCAATATGCTGAAATCCTTCCAAAGATGTAAATCTAAAATTGCCTTAATTATAAAACTAACGATTTACGTATAAAAAAAATAAAACACAATACCTACAAATGTATCAGTCAAATTAGAAAAGTTTCAATTATTTAAACATAAAAGTTTGAATTTTCATCATCTTATAGGTAGGTACAATAACATACAATAACCTACCATAGACTTATATATTATAAATCTATGTTACCTACAGACTACATCATATTTTTTTATCATTGTAGATAACAGTTTTTTGTTGAGATTTCTACGCGCTAAAAAATTTAGTTTACCATTAGCCCAAGAAGCTTTAGAACGATATTTATTATTACGACAATCATTTGGTCGTAAACTTTTTTATGAACTCGACATTACGTGTTCAAGACTTGAACAACTTCTAACTCTGGGGTAGTTATACACAATTTAACTAAACTTACGAAAATTTGAAAGTAAAATAATTTGTGTAATTAATCCTATGATTACAGATATATATTTGTTGTCCCAAAACGTGACAAAAATGGTCGTAGAATCATCATAACAAGACCTGGTAAAAATGTTTTAAACTATATAGTTTGTTAATCTTATTTTAGTTAATGAGGAAATAATACAATTTGAAAGGTTATTTAATATTTTTTCAACCTATGTACTGAGATGTAGACCCGTAGAAAGGGGTAATAGCATCTCAGAAATGATTTAAATTTTGTGTCATTACGTGTAGGTGTATGTAGATAAAAATATTCAAATTACTTATTTGGTTTTGTAATATAAATATAATATTATTAAATATGGTGCATTAATGTCTTGCACCTTTTATGTACACTAATTCAGTAGTGAGATTGTGTCAATTGTGTTTTTATTTACAAATAATTTAATTTAATAAATTTTGAGAATATTGTGCCTGGCGAAAGCGTTTTTGCCAGTATCTTGCTATAGTCCTGACTATGTATCTATTAATTGAATATTGACACCTAGACATAGTCAAGTGCCATTTGCGTGCTTATGAATATGTTCATATAAAACATGCACCATAATAAACCTATAATATATATTTCAATTAATTAAATTAATATTTATAACTTTAGGAGTTTTTAATCCATCAAAATGGACCAATGCAGATATGTGTCGAATACATGGTGTTACATATGAAACATTGATGGAAGACCAAGAAAACCAAATTCGTGGTTTTGTACACTATACAGATGCAGCTGGTATGTGTTTACAACAATTAACATTGTTTACACCAAGAGAAGCGATTCGGATTGTTAAAAATGGAGAAGTAATTAAATATTGAAACAAAAATACAATATTTCAAAAATAAAATATTTTGATTTATTTAAAAATTTTTTATTTTATAAAATAGTTATATTTTTGGCAATTTCTTCTTAGACTTTTCCTAATTAACATACTTCTTCATCTCTTTTCTTTTATTTCTAACTGGCTTCACTATTTGAACATTTTATAAATATAAAATCATATTAATTGTCTGTGTAATAACTATATACTAATACTAATATATTATAAAAAACACCAATCATAAAATATATATTATAATTTATTTATTAAAATTTTCTAGCGAACAATTCCAATGCGACACAAAGAAATATATGGGGTAAATGTACCATCAAGTTTAAAATTTGCTTTAGATTTTGGAATATCCTTGATATCTGAAAAAATTAGAAGCCGCGTAAAAGTAATACAAAACACAATTGTTGTGTATAATTATTGGTACATATATTTTTTTTATTTTATTATTCCAGATATTTAGTTCAATAGAAGAGAGCCATACATATGTTGATAAATCATTGTTGCCCAAAGAATATGGTGGGGAAATGGAAATGTCAATAATGATAGGTATATTTATTTTGAATACACGTAATTTAACATAAACTTTTTATTTATTTAAACAATTATAATAGATTTATGGAGACAAGAGATGCTAGAAAAACGAGAACAAATTTTAAAAAATGAGAAAATGACAGTTAGAGAGGATATGTTTAGTGAGGGTGCAAGACAAGGACGAGTATCAGCGTTAACAAACAACAGTCACCAGCACATGGTTGGTAGTTTTCGTCAACTAACTGTAGATTAATTTTCAATAACATAATATAATAATTTGAACTATAAATTTATGCAGAATTTTAACATTAAAATGTTTTATCATAATGCCAAATCTCTGAAAACAAAAATTATTTCATAGATTATTCAATGTAATAAATATTAGTTAGTTTGTATATAAGAATATTTTTAATAAAACTTATTATGATCTTAAGTAATTACATTTTATCACATATTAAACAAAATAAATAATAGTAAATTTAATAAAAACTGTAACAATTATGAATGTTAATTTTTTTTTTTTTTTAATGTATATGTACATATAATTTTAAGAAAATAATTGTTATTAAATATAGTTTATTTTTAAAATAAAAAAAATATAACATATATTTTATAATACAACCAGTCTCATTATTATTTATATTATATATAAATGTTAAAAACATTTATCAATAATTCTTCATTTATTGTAGTAAACATTAATATACGCACTTTTATATAATTAGTAACATATTACATACCAGATTCCAAGGTACATCGTCCTATAATTAAATGAATAATTTTTTGTATACAAACTTATCTGAAACAAAATATTATAATTTCATGGCCAAAATGATGACTATAAATTTTATGAATAACATCATAACTAGTAACTAAAATCATAAGAATGTATATACTAAATTAAAGTACTTTTTTAATGCTTAATTAATTGATTCCTAGTTGTTAGTATCTAAATTTATGACAACCATAGCACAAGAATATAATATAATAAAAATACAAAGACAACTTGAAAATGTTGCGATATGTCTTTTTAGATAAAATTACATATATTAAGTTATTTTAGAAATATGATAATTATTATGACTAAAATTTCATAGCCAAAATAAAATATATAAATATTTATTTGTTAAAAACCATAAATAAAAACTTAAATTTTAATTTAAGTTTTTAAATTTTATTTTTAATACAATTACTTTTTATTTTACAACAGACTTAAAATATTTCATGATATCAGAAAAATAGTTTTAATTGTTTCAAATTGTAAATTGTATTTTAAAAATAGAAAATATATTTATCACAATGATATAAAATTTAATTTAAATTGTGTAAGTTATAACGAGAAGTGAGGTATACACTCCATTTAATGTATTTTATGCTAAAATAATAAAATAATATTGATAAATTGAAAACCACCCATGTGAGACTGTAAATGAATAAACTTACTTTATTTTAATGGTATATATGATGGTAAATCCATTACAGGTACATGTCTTTTGGGTACAATATGAATAATCTGACTTTCATCTACTTCTTCATTTTTAGGTATTATCATTTCAAAATATCTAGGTTCATTTATTTCAACATCAACAGTGTTTTTGTCATCAATTTGAGTATGTGGATATAAGCATTTTTGACCATGAGAACATTTATTTTTTGTTTCAAATAATGGACATAGATTCAAGTGTTTGTTAGGGCACTTAAATTATAGTATATATATATATATATAAAAGAAATGTTTAATTTTAATTTTAAAATTAAAATATTTTATAATTAATTTAATTATTTAAAACTTACTTTTTTCCCTAAAGTACAGTAACCATGAAGAAAATTTTTACAAATAGGAAGGTTCTTATCTCTATATTCATGCAAGTATGGACAATTTAATTGAACACAAACATTATTTAAATAATGTTTACAAAATGGAATTTTTTCTTCAACAATATTATGCGATAATGTACAATTTTCTTTAGAACATTCCCCCGTTAAATATCTAAAACAAGTAAATTTAGACATTTTTTATTGTGATTCATTTTTTAAATTGTTATTAGCTAACTTTAAGCATAAAGTAATGAATTTTTTGTAATGACGTTTATCACATTTTCCTTGATCCAATTTTGAACATTTTCCAAAACGATTGAATACTAGACAAAGTTGTTTGGTAAGTACTTTTTTACTTCTGAAAATAAATTTTAATCTTGAAAATAATAAGTATAAATATGAAATTATTATATAAGTATATATCTAACCTGAGTCGTTCAAGTAATTTATTGTTTATTAAACTTGAGTTTTGAATTTTATTTTCAACATTATTTATTATTTTCATGTTTGTTTTATTTTCATGCTGAAGTTTATTGTCAGAACTTGTATGCAAACGTAGTATTTTACTATTTGAATCTTCAGTTTTTTCAAAATTACTAATATTTTCAGTCTTTAATCTAAAATATAAATAATTGGTGTATATAAAATTGAAATGTCTCATTCAGGATTAAAAATACACACCTCAATGTCGGATTTATATACGAATACATTGAATCTGATCTTTTTCCATTTCTTTTAATGTGAACGGGTTTATTTTCGATTTTTTTTAACAACATATTATGTTTAAGTTGTTCATTACTTATATGTTTCACTTTAGGAATGATATTTTTTTTTTGTAATTTTCTCATTAAAGCAAATCTATGTGAAAAGTGTTTGAGCAAATAATTTTTAGGTTTTGATTGAACTGAACTTATTAAAGATTGTCTAATAATTTTATTTTTGCCAAATAAAATCAATTTATCTGATTTTGGTTCTAAAGGCATTTTGATACTATTATTTACATTATCAACTGATAATATATTAGGTCTCGTCCATTTTAACTTATTGGTATTACTAGAATTGGATAATTTTGATTTAACTGTAGACATTGAATTACTAATTTTCGTCCATTTTTTTTTATCATAAGATATTGTTATTTTATTTGTCGTTGCATATTGTAAAGGTGAAAGTGGCTTACGTTCAACTGTATTATCTTTAACAGAAGTTAGTTTATTGTTGATTTTCCACTTATTTCTAAATAATGATCGACGTATTAATTTTGTATTGCCTATTTTTATAAGATTTGGTGATTCTATTAATTTCTCAGAGAGCTTCTTAAAATTTTTTTTTTTAATTAAATTTGTTGTTTTTGTTACTGTTTCTAAAGAGTTTGATGCATTTTTTAAATTTGAATTTATTGAATTAGTTGACATTAATTGATTTTGAAATTTTCTATTAACATGGACATTATTAACATGGGTATTTGTTCGGTTATTTGATAAAGTGCTTCTATCATCTTTATTGATAATATATTTAGAAGAAGTTATATAATCTTCAACATTTATCATATAATGATCAACATTAAGTAATGTTTGTGAAATATCACAAGTTTTACGATATTCATTTAACAATACTCCATAATTCTTAACAAGACTATTTTTCATAATTTCATTTATTTTCAAATTATACTTTTCAGTATTTTCAATATTATTTAATAATTCATTTTGTTTTTTACTTGAATCATCGTTAATATCTGTTGAGTGAAAAGAAATTGATTTGCCACATGCGTTTGAAGTTTTAATATTAGATTTGAAAAACAAAGCATTTTGTTTGATATTACTTTGAATTTTTGAGAAATCACGATGAACTATTTTTGTAGAAACGAAATTATTTACATGTTTATTGCCCTTGTAGTATTGAAATTTTGATGATGAAATAATATTTTTATTAGTAATAGCATTTTCTTTGCTATAGTATTGATTTTTATGTAATTTTGGTTCATCATCTTCTAGTTGTTCTAAATATAGAAAATATAGTATATAGTAACAGATGTTAAAAGTATTAGTTAAAAAAAACAAATAATAAAAGCGAATCATACTTTTTAGATCAATTAAACGTTTCAGTAATAATGCTTCTTCTTCTTCTGTGCTAATTTTTTCTTTACTATATAAAACATTAGTCTCCATCGATATCGAATAAATAAACACAATAATGTTGAATTATTAAAACACAATTTTAATTTATAAATATTAACTTATGATAATAAAAATAAGTTATTAACTTTTATATATAATTCGTGTCAATTTGTACAAAGATACGACACATTTCGTCTTCTATAAAAAAATTACGATTTTGCATTATTTTTACATTACAATTTACTGTCTTAGTATAAAATATTAGTTAATTACTTTTAGTTCTTTGTTTTTCCGAAATTCCGAAGAACTAAATCTTTGTAATGATTAAAGGTACTTTTCAGTATTCAATTTTTCATCAAGGTTTTTATCATTGAATATTGTCAATTGTCATAGCTTAATATCTCTTTAAATCAGCTGCTGCAAATGCATATTATTATCATAGACAAATATGTATATACCTATTATTTTATATGTTTATTAAATATTTTGTAGTATTATATTTTATTGTCGTAAAATACAAGAGAGAATTTATAAAATTCACGGTATTTTAAACAATGGAATAAATATTAAATTTACCTGTTATAATATATTTTAGAATATAAATTATAATTATATAATATTATATAATATTATAGGTAGTCCATGTTTATGAAGGTAGAAAGATAGCAGGTTACATTTGTACTTGGTAGATTGAAACTACTGATAACAATACAGAACTAATAAAATTTAAATTATTTGTTATCAGCTTATGTGATTTATGCAATATACATAGAAAAGAGATAATATAATATTTAACAAAATTGATCATGTTTATTTTATAATATAATTATAATACATTGTTCAATTGTTGTAATATATTATATTATATTTTATAGCTATATTAATGTGTTATTAGTATGTTAAAATTAATTTAATTTAATTTTTAATCAACATCTAAGGAATAATTTACCTTTTATAATTATCGTAACAAATCACAGATATAGATAATAAACTATTTATTATCTATATCTGTGTAACAAATATACTTATTTAATAATAGATAACACATAATTAAAATGGCGGCATCAATATTAACATTGATCCAAATGTTTAATCATTTTTCTATGCGTTGACCAGTATTATTATAGACTTATAAGTTATAATATATTATAAGTCTATGAGTATTATAGATCTTATAGATGATAGCCATAGCAATCTTTTATTTTATTTATCTGTGTGGCAGCGTATTTTAATGTGTATGATGACTATTAACATTTATTTTATCATGTCTTGATCGTTAGAGAAGATATTGGAAGAGACTCAAAAGACAATACTTATTCGTATCACGACTTATTAATTAGTAATATTAATGTGTATAATGTATGTTACATGTTAATAAGTTTAAAGTTTAATATTTATTATAATAATAATTATTAATATTTAAATGGTAATATAGAATATTATATTTTTTTATAGTAATTAATAATATTAATACAAAATAATAATTAATTGTATCTATAAATAATAGTTATGAATTACTATAGTTAAATTTACAGTAAATGTAAATTAATAATATGGTAAATTGATTAATTTATATATAAAATATAGTTAAAAACTATACTATACGTTTATTATAAGATATTATATCTTAAATCGTGGTTTATACTTCAATAGTTCAATAGTTCAATACTGTGCCGAACTATAAGTGTTTCACCTATTAGTTTAAGCATTGATTATAGAATAGTCTATATATATATATATTCTATAATCAATGGTATAAGTATATTGATTATAGAAATATAGAATAATATACTACTTCATATAATCTGTGATTATAGTCTATTCAATAATCAATGATTTAAGGTCTATAGGTTCAGTGCTATATTTATACACAGTGTATGTAACCTAACCAAGCCTATCTTGGAAACTCCAACATTTTTTTCTCCTAAGTCTGTTTTTATTACTCCATGGTTAATCACACACTCGTCATTACTTGTTTTTTTTATTTTAGATCTTTCTCTACTCTACAACTCCCCAATACATAGTCTCTTCCGTTTTGTTTCGTCTCTTCATTTATTTCTGTGGATTCCACATGAATAATTGTTGTGCGAGTGATTCGGCGTCTTCACAAACACAATACGTATCGTAAAATGTTTGTGGAACGATGATCAAATAACGATAATCGTATATAAAATATCAGTCATCATCAAGCTATTACTACGCGGACTCTGTTTTCTGGCCTATTTCATTGTCTCAGTCGTAACTTGCATTATCATATTGATTAAACATCATCAAAGCCTATTGAGGTGATTACACTACAACTATGTACATTTACGATTTATTAATTTTATTTACAATACTCCGTTGTTCATGAACGTTCTTTTGTTAAAATAATTATTTTGTTTTATTTTTCTTGTTCTAGCGCCACTAATTATACAAAATGATTGATTTGACAATCAAGACATTGGATTCACAGAATCACAAATTTAAAGTTCCAGATACTGTAAGTTTTAAACAATCTATATTTGTGTTGCATTATACTATGTTATCTTATATTATATTATTAGTACACTATATTGGAGCTCAAGGAACACATTGCTGAACAAGTGAATGTTACAGTTGTACAACAACGATTAATATTTTGTGGTCGTGTTTTAAGCAATGAAACTAAACTATCTGATATTGGTAATACATTATATATTTTTAATTAGATTATATTAATTATATTATATTTAATCGCATTATAATGATGAACACTTTAATTTTTATAATATTAAACTATTTAGTGCTTACTATACTAGTTTTTCTAATATCATTCCATAAATCAAGTTAATTTATTATGATTGTGGTTAGGGACCCTTAGCACTTAAAAACATGATGCAAAAACATAGTGCAAAAATATGTTCTAAAAAACTGTATTATTCTAGACAAAAACAAAATTCTGAGAGGGGGGGGGGGGGGTTCATTGATAATGGAGCCTTGCATGGAACCTAAAAATATAATAAGGTGATGATTTATTTTAATATACAATACATTTAATTTAAATAATTAATATACCAAAATGATATAGTACTGATTATTAAATTAATATGAAGGTACATCAATTGAAAAAAAAAAACAATAAATACAATTCACACTCGATTGTGATCGGAGATATATAAATACTATAATATATATATATATATTATATAGTACCTATTATAAATTATATATTAATTTCATAAAGAAAAAGTATTAATATAGACTAGGTCTTTTAAAATTGTTACTATCACTACTAAATATAGATAATTGACTATATTTTCAAATTAAACAGAAATGTTTATTGCTATTTTACTAGTTATGGTGGCGTGTTTAAAATTAAAATTAAAATTTGTGTCAAACTTAGTAAATTGTTTACTGAAATTCGTAAAATGATGCAAAATACTTATGGTGATCAGTGTCATGACTGGTATAAATGTTCTAAATACAGTTGGATGTCAGTTGATGATGATCTATGTGCAGGACGTCAATCTACATTAATAGATGATGTTCACGTGATAAAAGTATTAATTGAGTACTCTATTATACATTTAATTGTTCGTGGAATTGCAGAAGATTGTAATATTTCTATTGGTTCATGTCATGAGATCCTAGTAGAAAAACTTGGAATGCATCGTGTATAGCAAAAATTGTTCCTCCCTTGATGTTGCAAGATCATAAAAACAATCGCTTTTTGTTCTGTCAAGAATTGTTAGACTGCACAAATGACGATGAAATGTTCAAGAAGCAAATTATTACAGGTTGTGAGACATGGGTTATGATGTTGAAATAAAAGTTCAATCATCATAGCAGGTTGGAAAATTTTTACTGAGATCAAAAGAAGCTCGTCAAGTCAGATAAAACGTAAAAATCATGCTAATGGAATTTTTTGACAATCTGGGAGTTTTCCATCACCTAACCTAACTAGAAGGATAAACTGTAAACCAATGGTACTATCTAGAAGTTCTTCAAGAAAAATTGGGAAGGAAAAGAAGTGTAGAAAAAAAAAACAATATGGTTCCCATATCATGACAATAATAAATACTAATACAATTCACCATTAATTCGTGATTTATGTGTGAAAAATCAAATGATCGTGCTTCCTCATATTCTCCAGACATAGCTCCAGTAGACTTTTATTTGTTTTCAAAACTAAAATCGTTATTAAAAGGAAAAATATTTGTGACAATAGATGGCATAAAAGAAAATTCGCTAACGGGGCTACGTGCTAAACTAACTGAGCAAAAACAGCTATCCAGGACTGCTCCCAAAAAGAAAGTAGAAACGATGTTGGCAATAGTGTATTAACTATAACCATGAACACCATGGACAAGAATGCTTCAAGGGTGACAAGTTTCAATAACTTGTAGGTAAATCCCATAAAGATAAAAAAGAAAACTTCAAGATCTATTTGAACAGACCTCTTATGTAAAATGACATAATTAATCATTTATTGTCGCTATTTACATATTAGAAAAGGATTTGGTTTTTTTTTTTTTTTTTTTTTTAAATCAAATTAATTTATGTTATTATTTAAATTAATTTTATGTTTATAAGATATATACAGGTATCCCAGATCTATTTACTAATTGTAATATTTTCATAAAAATTTAAATTTATGATTATGGTTTTTATTAAATTATTAGTTAGGTAATAGCCTATAATATTAATTTTGTTATTTTTTAAAATGAAAAAAAGATGATATTTCTGACATTATTTGTAATAATTTAATACTTTAATATTGGTATGAAAAATCTGTTGTTTATCATTTACTTATCAAAATATTGAATAGTGATAATATACATTTTACATTCCAGTATATAATAGATTAAATAATTACAAAAAATGACATCCCAAATATGATTTTTCCAACTAATGAAAATTTTTTTAAAAATCATCGCCTTGATTAAATAAGAAATTTGACCTATCATCATTTTTTAATCGATATTTATTTATTTAAACCTCACATAATTTGAAATACAATTTAAATTTTTTAATTTATTACTTTACATTTAAAACTTTAAAAATACTAGAGAGAATATTATGGTCCAATTCTTAAATAATGAGTTTAAAAAAGCTGCATATAAAAATTTTTCACTGAGGTATTACTTATTATTAATTAGTAAATAGATTTGGGACACCTTGTATATATTTAAAGAACACTATTTTATTTTGCAATACATTTTTACAAAGCTGAAAATCTAGTTTTAATAATAAATTTAATATAAAATGTGTTATTAATTCATAATTAATAATTTTTAGTATGTAATAAATTAGTTACTTTAACTAGTAATGTAAAATCCCCACCGGACTCCCAAAACCATATAATATAGGAGAGAAATGTTTTTTTTACAAATATACATACTGTCAGAGAAGAAGTACAAGCAAATTCCTAACCCGAGTTAAATAACCGTGGTCTTGATTCAAGACCATTATAGTTCCTCCCACTTGCTGTACTGGCTATCTATCACCATTCCAGTGATTGGCGAAAATTAATAATTAATGAAAATTCATTAAATGTATAAATATGTTTCAGATTAATTTATACAGTCTATTGTTTAATATTATAATTATACACATTAAAAAAACTTGGTTCTAATTAATATTTAAATTAATAAAATAAATAAAAGTGTACCTATATTTTGTTAATAGGTATTGATGGAAAAGTTATGCATCTTGTTCAAAAAGTACCACGTTTGGCCTCTACTACTTCTGGAATTTCTTCATCTACTACAACCAATACTAACAGTCGTTCAGGACAAAATGGTGGACCTGGGTTTAGAGGATGGCATACACATGATCCTACTGTTGTTATTGGCGCCATTGGTATTCCTTCAGAACTTATGCATGCTGGAGGTAATGTAGCTAAGATAGCACTAATACATATTTAATATTTATGTATTATATGTTTTCCTTAAATTTTAATAATGACTTATGATTGTTTCACAATTATTAATGTTTTTAAATATTAGTTTTTAATTTTTGATTATTGGCTTTCTAATTATATCTTCAATTGAAATTTTATTATTATTATACAAATGTTATTGATTTAGTAGTTGGTTATTGAATTTATAATTAATTAATAATTATGGTAACATAATATAATTGCATGTATTTTACTATTTTCCTTTTTACTTTTTAGTATACTTAAGTTAAAAAAATGTTATAGTCATGCAGGTTAAAGATTATATGGTTTAATTCCTTGATCTTTGTTGATTTAATGTAATTTTTTTAGTCTAATCCATACATGAGAAAAATGTATTAATTATTTTATAAAGATTCTGAATATTTTACTTGAAAATTCATTACACAGTTGGTTACCTGTATATTTATTATAACACTTATAAATTACATTTTATTTTTCACTACATTTTGAAAAATATAAATTTGCTTAATAACTATATATTTAGTCATTAATCTTAAGTATATAATTAAAAGCACTTACTGTGTTTTTAGAATTACCACGTCTTGTAAATGCCAGAAATCATGGAAATAATGCTAACAGATTATCATTGGCTATGGATATGATACGAAGAGGCAATGAAATATTACGTAGACTTGAAAATCCACGGAACACTGGACGAACAGCTGATGCGGATCAACTTCCAGAAGGGCAACAACAAACTGAAGAGACATCTAGAAATGTACCACCAGAAACTTCTGCGCCAGAATTACAAACAGACCCAGATTCAATGAATCTGTATGTTAACATAATTGTTACATACATAATTATACTTTTGTTAATTTTTATTAATTTTTTATATTATAGATATGAAGTAGATGAAACATTTTCAAATACTGTTGTTGTTACAATTGATGCTACACATCATATGAGAATGCCTCCTGGATTAATGCGTCATATGCATAATCATTTGCATGCAAATAATTTATCAGCTCAAAATTTAACTGAACAAAGTAAGTAGTGTTTTTTATTTTATTTTTATTTCAATTATAAAAAAATAAAATTATAATTGTTAAATTAACTTATTAATAAGTAATTTTAGATACAAGTTTAAAAATGGTAATATTTTTATAATTAATTAAAAAGAAATATTTTACATTTCTAAAAGATACCACAGGTAATTAAAATCTATATTTTGAAGAAATTAAGTTGTCTCATAATGGTTTTGAAAATGAAACCTTGTTAATTTTTTAGAAATAAGATCGATTTGACTTGAAATTAAAATTAAAATATCTTCCCAATTTATAAAATATTTGTTTTACATGAATTGTTATAATAAGATGTTATTATTAATCTTTTTTGATTGTTTTAATCTTTAAAATCAGCATGCATGAAATTAAAGTTCAACTAAACAATAACTTTTAAATAAAAACAATTAACAAAATTTTAATAATATTATATTTTGAGATGAAAAATAAATACAAAATTATACATAAAACATGAAAATACTTGTATAAACATTAAAATAAATTTGATTTACCTATTACCTCTTTAATTCTCATAAAATGTCTACAATTAATTTTTTCAAAAATTATCTATCACAATTTTTATTGTAATCATGAGTAACATCTTTAGCATGAAAAAACTACTGGAAAATAATAATTTGTCTAAAATACTAACTGAATATAATCCTTTCCTACATGTAGGTTTTGCATCCTCCTTTTATTCAAAAACATTATTTACATACATAATAAGCTTATCATGAGTTCTGTCATTGAAAAACATAAAATATCAATTAGATTAAGTAATACAAGGAATTAATGCATTATTTGAAATAATTTTTAAGGAAAATATATGTTCTAATATGGATAATAAATAGAATTTCATTTTCATTTGTTTTAGCTGCGGAAAGACAAAATACAACTGTGCCTGAAACTACTCCAGTTGGATTAAATAATCAATCTTCAACGGAACAAGCAACTGGATCAACACCATTGGTTGGAATATCCGAACAAAATTTAAGGTATACTCAATAATTAATAAATAAATTCAGTAAAATATTAATTGTTAAAATTAATACTAATTTATTAAATTGTCAAACACATGATTAGGAATGATCGGCAAACTCCAGAAAATAGGGCTTCTGCAGCTATAGCATACCGACGTCGTTTGAGAGAATTGATTGAACAACTCAATAAATTAAATATTAGACTTCAACCATTCTATGCTAGATATTGCCAGTATATTAATGATGATCCCCATTTTGAGTCTGTTGAAGTATGATAATTTAAAATGTCTTAACATTATTAATAATTTTATAATTTTTAAGAAATAAATAAATTAATAATAAACAAATCAAAATAAATAGGCTCATTATTTAATAATTTATAATACGCTTATCATATTTACATCAGGGAGAAAGTGGTTCACAAAGAGCACAAGCTATATTCAATGGCGTGTCTGAAGTTATGCATTATATATCGCATGTTTATCATGCAATTAGTGATTTAAGAGTTGCATTTAGCCGACCACCTCCACGATCTTTCCAGTCTCGCCCTAGTCTATTGCAAGGCACATTTTTACACAGTGCCCATTCATTTGCTACTACTTCAGCAACACCACCATCTACTCAACAACCAACTTCTACTCAAACAACTACTACAAGTCAATCTATTCCTAGTGTACGAGCCTCTAGACTTGATTGTAAGTTAAATTGTTTTAAATAATATGTCTAATAGAAGTGTATATTGTTTAAATTAAAAAACATACATAGTAGCAGTTAGACTATGTCTATTGTTTTCCACTTTGAGTCAACTGAGATTAATGATAGTTCACATCAGTCAGTTTTAAGATAACCATCTCTTGTGAGATGTGGTAAGGGGGATTTCATTTTAGGAACAATTCATTTTAAATTATTTGTTGCTTATCTACAGCAGACTGTTGTAAAAATTTCTTCAACGGATGACTGACAGTACTGTTCTTGGCCTTATAAATTGTATTGCCATGTTTATGCGCTTAAATTGGCTACAAAGTGTATTTATTAATTCAAACAGAGTATAATTCAGTTTTGGTTTAGGTACTAATTAAGAATTGGTGTCTGATATATAATATAGATTTTAAATTAGAGTTTAACATATTATTAAGGGTAAGGAATCGGATTGTTAATTAAATTATGTTTTAGTTATGAATCCAGAAGGAGTAGGAAATGAAACCACTCCTAATGTATCCACTGCAGCTACTAGTGCTGAAACAAATACAAACATGACAAATCTTGTTGACCCAAATCTTTTGACTAACTTATCTCAGTTTCTACCTCCAGAGTCTTCTCTTGGTGTAGAACTTATGCTTGATATAGCACCAAGATCCATTCGTATTGATTCTGTAGAAGCTACATCTGTTATTCCAAATGCTTCAGGGTCGAGCCAGCCTGCAACTGTTTCTCGTAAGCTCATTTAAATTATTCATTAATTTATTATTAAAAATAATAATTTTATTATAAATATCAAATAGTATATAAAATTATTTGTATTTCACAGAACCATCAACTGGTAATGAAACATCAAATAATATGTCTATGCCGATTGATTGGATGGATCAGATGATTGATGTAATTTCTAGCGGAGTACGACGTCCTTTTATGTCTGATCAACCTGATCCAGACTGGATTAGTATACCAACTACCTCTACTCATACTCCTCGCGTGACTCCAAGAACTACTGATTCTTCATCATCAGTAAATCCTCCTACACAAGGTAGTTATTAAAAATTAATAAATTAAGCTAGATTTTTTATAATATTTAATCTCTTAAGTAATATAACAAATACAACTGTTTTGTTAAAGAAAATGTATTAAATATTTACTCAAGTGAAAGAGCTTATAATAAGAATAAAAAACCTGGTATAAAGTATAATACTCAACCATTATTTTGAATAGATTGTTTTATATTACACATTACATATTATATTATATAATATGAAATTATTTTCTATAGAAATTAATTATTCAATTGTATGTATTATTTCATAAAAATACTGATGTATAATATTATAAATTTGAATTAAATAATATATCGTACATATTCTACAATACAAGACACACACACAGATAAATGCTAACACTACAGTCTACAATTGTAGAACCCAAAAATCAAAGTCACTAAGCTTATAAAAGAATATGTTATAGCTTGAATACTTATGGTCATATAGTTATAGACAGAAAATTGGTGTTATATTGAAACAAATGTTATTATCAAAAATGATAACAGTGAACTTCAAATATATGTAATTTTTGTTATAGGTTTAAATCGAGGACGCTTGAATACTGCCCCTCGTATGGATCCATTTTTACCGTGCAGTTCACATCATTTTGAATCTAATTTAAGACCAATGGTGTTATCTAGACGTACTACCCAAGGAATGGAAAGATCTACTACATCTTCTACAACCAGTAGTAGCAACTCAACTACAGATACTTCTACACCAACATCGCCTAATGAAATAAGAGCCTCACTTACTGGCCGTCGTACAGCTCGACCAAGGACTCGTTATGTCCAAGACGCTGAAGGATTTTTATCTGGTATACATCCAATTATGACCTGGGGGAGAAACCACCGTAATAACATAGCTGTTACATCAGGAAGTAATAATGTTCAGCAGGGTAGTGGTTTAACAGCAGATACATTATCAGGACGAATAAGTAATTATTTCATATTTATGTCTAGGAAACTAATGATGTTAAAATATATCTAAAATTAAAATTGTGGAAAGAATATAAGTCTTTGTTCAAATTTATGTATTTTTAAGGATTTATACAAGTTATTTTATTATTTTAGGAATTGGTATGGAAAGTGTTTTTGATACTCTAGAAAGAGAAGTAGATTTTGATATAGCAAGAAACTTAAATATACATCCTCCTAATAACTCAACATTAGTAAGTAATAAAAATAATAATCATTTGTGTACAATGTTTTAAAATTTATCACTTTATAATTTTTATAAATTAAATAGACTAATTTAATATAGATTGTGAATAATTTTCCTAAGACCTATAGTGGTATCATTACTACAAATTTTGATAAAAAGCAAATGATATACTATAGTTATAACAATATGTATCCACAATACTCAATAATTTGTAAAATTTGCTCAATTCCTGAAATTGACATCTACATAACCCATTTCATAAAATGGTCGAGTTTTAATTTTTTTATTTGCCCAGTTCATGAATTGGACATAAATACAGAATAAATTAAGTTTTACATGATATATGAAAACATTTTTTCGGTATGGTCTGATTACCACAAATAGAGTACCTTTTCTGTAAAAAATTGCATCTAGTTGGTATAGCTCATTTTTCCTTGAGTAAAGAAAAACTACCAAAAAATGGCAGAATTCTGCAAAATTATGGTTACAGTTATTTTAAATTAAAAATTTTGAAAATTATGACTTGCAACTATTTTCTATAAGCTTTTAAAGTTAAAACTAAGAAAAAAGATTTTTAAAGATTACTACTATTAGAGTATGCTTTCGGTAGCAAATTGCATCTAGTTAGTACTTTTTTTAGCTCATTTTTTTGAATTCCTTAAATGTTTTTCTTTGGGAGAAAAAAAACTACCACAAAATTATGGTTTCTGTTTAACTCTGGAATTTTTTCTAAAAATATTACCTGGAATTTTGGGTTTAACGGTTAAACTTCTTTAAATTTGATCGTAGGATCTAGAAATTTTTTTAAAACAAAATCTTAAGTATAATAAACCACTTCTTTCTCCAAGGACCAAAGGGACGAAGGAGGAAAGCCAAAATCAACCTTTTGACTTTTGTTGAATTATTTCTATTAAAAGTTCAACTTTTATTTCATTGTAATTTTACCAAAATGGAAATTATTTGTGCCCATGCATGTAGTATAAGTGTATTAAATTTTGTTTTTAAAACTCTACAGGCTACGGAATCTACAACAAGTACAGTTACTCAATCTATTGCACGTCAAAATGAAGAATTGCTTCATACCCCTATTGGTAATATACCATACTTTAGAGATATGGAAGGCCGGTCTATATTGTTTGATTTATTGCTAATGATTGCTCGTAACTGGACCTTACATGATATATTAAATCTAAATACCGATGACCTACAATCGTCCATTCGACAAAATCCTGTTTCTAGAAATTCTGAAGCTTTGGTAAATTTCATATTAATTCGAGTTATGGGTGATCGACCACGGAGCAATCATAGTATTGAAGAAGCTGCACATCGTTTACATCTAGAGATGATTACATATATAAATGTTTTTGTAAGTTAAAATTATAAATTTATTTAAACTAATTAATTAATATATTATCATTGAACTAGTAAAATAAAATATTCCTAAATATTAAATTGTATTTAAACATTTTATGTATTCATAGCAATGCTCTGTGCCAACGCGTAATAATATAGATGTGATTGCGTCTTTTCGACGGTGTATTATTCATAATCTTCATCAACTTGTCATCAATTGTGAACAAAGTATGATTTTATAAATTCTTTAATTTATAGCAAAGAAAGTTATACAAAATAATTATATTTAATTAATTTTATCATCTTTATAAATTTATATTTAGAATGTACTGTATAACCTAACCTAACTTTAAGATACTTTTTTACTAAGTTATAGATTTTACAATTTTTAAAGTTTAGTTAAATCAATATAGCTTTTCATCTACTCAATTCCTAATTTTAACAATTGTTTTTGTTCTATTTGTGTAGAATAACTGTCAATACCTTTTTAAATTATAATCTGACAGTAAGATATTTTTTTGTATTCCATTTTGTAAGTCCCTTGAAAATGTTTTAAAAATATTTAAAATTTCCTTTTGAAAATATGTATTATGATTTATATGAATTAATCCTAAACATAAGTTCAGTATATCGTAATTTTGCTATATTGCCAGTTAGATAAAAACAGCAAATTAGATAACATGTATTTTTAATATTTAATAATTGGATGACTAATTAAATTTTAAATTTGTGTACAAAAGCAGATACTTTTAGATTAACCCACATTTTCTTTCTTTGTTTATTATATTAGATATAGCAAAATCACAGCAACTTAGTACTTAAATTATGATGTTTAGGTTGTACTCAAGCATAAACTTTTATTAGCAAATTTAAACAGAATCCTATTTTGGAAGAAATATTATTCATTATTTAAAATATTGTCTAATAAAAAAGTTATAGAGTGTTAAAAAAATATAATACTTAATTCATTATAACTTTCCATACATATGTTTCCCTTAAAATTATCTAATATATATTTATACTTCTAAATTCAGCCTAAACGTCACAATTTGAGTTTTATGTTGCTGTACTTTTGCTATATTCCTCATTAGATAGATAAACAATATGTCATAAAAAAATAATAAGGTATTAAGTTCTTAATAAAATGTGATTTAGTTCTAGGAAGAGCATCTTTAGATATTGATATTGTGTCTGCATTGACTGTATTTGCTGAAGCACTTTTATCATTGATAGTTTATTGTTGTAATAGCCGTGCTGTCTTCAGATTGAGTATTGGTTCATTAATAGTAAGTTATAAATATGTTATATTTTAAAATACTTTATAATAATAATTATAATAATTTTAGCAATTTTTGCCACTTCCTCCAAATTTGCAAAGTCTTATTATGGATCAAGTGCGTATGAATATTGACAAATACTGGAATATTATAGCTTCTTTACAGATGATAAGGTTATCCGCAGTCGATTATATTGTTCCAAATTCTAGTGAAACACAAGGTGGACAAACATCAAGGACTGTAAGTATTGTAACATAATTTGATAATTTAGAAATAATATGTCATGTTGTGTTTTGTTTTGTAGGACAATGAAGAACAATCTTCTAATCAAACTTTACCATCTAATGAAATAACTAATGAACCCGAAGTTGTAATTGGATCTCAAGAATGGCACCAGAGTGTTCCATCAGTAAGTTTATAAAATATAGAGTTTTTTAAATAGATATTTAAGTTACATTATATGATTTGCTGCTACAGGAATGGGTACCAGTGATAACAAGAGATTCACAACGTCAGAGACGCCAAGGAACTCAACCTCCTTATAGCGATGCATATTTATCTGGTATGCCTAACAAACGCAGAAAGATAGTGACTAGTTCTAAATCTCAAGGATCCTTATCTCAAATAATAGCAAGTAAGTTAATCATAATTTTTTTTTTATTTTATTAAAAAAAAAAATTTTGTGTAACCAGCAAAAATATGTTATTAACAAATTTGTGATTACATTTTGTAAATAAAATATCTAAAATTACCATATTTTGTGAACTACTAAGCACTAGGAATAAATATAATCATTCAATATCAATAATGTAAATTTTTAATTATGCTTATTATTGAAATTTTTAGAAAATTTAGAAGTGGCCATGAGTGCAGCAGGTGTTGCTATAAATAAGGAAGTGACAACAATTGTTGGGGCCGATACTGCAGTACAGAATGCATATTCCGAACGCATCAGATCCAGGGGAAGATTTAGATTAGATACAAATCCAGATTTTTGTCCAGTTCGTTATCCAAACGCTTCAAAGTTTTTTTATGATTAGCCTCGCCCAAATTCAACATTCATGCATACCACAAATAACCACCTACAAAAACAACTATTGGTTTTATTTTATTAATTTTATTTAAAACCTTAATAGACTGACATATTTAAAACAAGAAAAATGTTATATTATTGTTTTTATTACGTATTGAATTTTATTTTCAGGTATAAAATTCTATTTCTCAGGTTATGCATGAACAAAATTTGTAATTTGTAATAATAATAATAATTTTAAAAAATCTATTAAGACTAACCATATTATTATCTGTGGTTAGTTTACATTGTACGGTGTTGGTAATTGATTTAACAACAATATTGTCAAATATTTATAAGTTGCAACGCTTTTTACAACACTGTACATATACATAGTAATATATATACCTATTATTTAAGTTTAATATCACTATTTTGTTTTTGGATTTTCATCAAGTTAATTATTTCTTTAGACAATTTATAATGTATAATTATATAACACATAGTAATTTCATTTTTGATTTAAAGGAAACATTTCAGTTTTCATTACCTAGATTAAAATTGTATAGGTATCAATTTAAATTTTTACATATTATTAAATTAATAGCAGTGTATTTTTAAACCAACTACATTTTCAACAGATTTAACAAAAATGTATTCACCTTTGGCTGAACATAAAATTGTATTTAAAAGTAGCACTTATATTAATAGTTGTATAACTAAAATTAAAAAGAGTTAACAATTGTAAGTTAATTAATGTAATAAATAAATGCATTAAATGTGTTTCAAAAGTAATTTTATTTTATTTTAGTAGTCTTAGTTTTCCAGTTACAGGTTTTAATTGATCATCAGTTCCAAAAAATGCGAGTGCAGTGAATGAATTTGGCACTACTTCTGTCAGACCAGCATCATAAACACAATAATATGGTATGTTGTGTAATTTACCTGATGAACATAACTTGACAAGTTGATTGGTGTTAGTTGCTTCAACAACAATTTTCCGACTCCTAAACAAGCAATATTTGACTTAATATTAATGAACTTATTCTATTACCTATTATCATTGATTAATTATACATAGATAATCCAAGTAACTAGAAAAAATGGAAATATTAAAATGTTTAGCTTTTTATGTCAATAGATAGCGTTATCGGTTGTAATATTTATTAAATAATGTTTTAATACGTTCAATGCTGACGTTAGTTTGGTAACTTTACGCCACACGCCACGTCGTTATTTAAAAACACAGATGTATCGGACACGTGACAACGCTGACTATTGGATGTGATGCCGCATCATATGGCTGTCATCGACACATATCTTTTGTAATTTCATATTTAGTACATTTTTTACTAAATCGTAAATTTTTTGGAAATGCATTAAATTCAACGTTTTAATATACTGTTATCCTTAATTAATAGTATAATTATATAATTATTATTTTTTAATTGTTTCATTATTTTAAAGTATCTAAATTATATTGATAATACCACAGTTGTAGTTAAAACCTTATCATAATCATAAAAATGGCGGGAACTAAAATCCAATTCTACTCATTAATTAAAAAATATATACTGAATGGCCATACTAAATATTATGGTTATACACTATCAGCCGATTATTCTAGATAGAACACTATAAAGATACCTATCATATTTGTCGGATACCCTCCAACATTGGTCAGGCGAGTCAATATCCAGTGTCAGAGGGTATCCGACATCGGTATTGAACGTGTTAAATAATTAAATATTTATTATTGAAAACAGATTGACAGTGAAAAAGTATACGGGCGGCAGTAGGAAAATAGATGACTGTATTATTAATCAATGTTATTATATTAATAACAAAAACAGAAATTCAATTAGGGTACAAATAAATACAAATGAACTAAAATAAATATTACGAATTCATTAACTTAATAATTAATCCAGGACTACTTATTACTGAAAACATTCGGATATACATTATAATTTGAATTTAATTTATTTTATAGAGTACCCAAAATTTAACTTATTTAAAATGAATGAAACATTTGTGTATTGTTAAATTAAACAAATTAAATTAAGTTAAACATTATACTGGTATGAAGATGAAGACATGTAAAACAATAAATTTTAATAATTAAAATACTAAATTATTAAATTAAACTTTATGTAATTAAAGTACTAAATGCTCACCCTGTATCTTCCCAAATACTTAAATCATTTTTGAGTTCTTTAGTTTTCCTAATTATATTATATAATCCCACAGAAGCATGTGCAGTCTGGAACATATGAAATTTAAAATAACAAATCTTATTTTTAAGTAATTTATGGGTCAAAAAATAGAAATTGTGTGTTGATAAATGTATCAATTGTTTATTAATTATAAGATAGTTATTTATAAGTGATATATGTGATATTTATTCTAAAAACTTCCAGATTGAATCTTTGTACTCTGAAAGGTTAACATGTTAAGCGCCAAGCGTACGCCGGCAAAATCTTAAATTATTTTAAAGAGGTATAATTTTCACAGCGCTACACAAATTAAATTTAAAATAGCACTATGGTGTAAAGAAGAAAATGTTCATTCTATTGATAATATATATTATAATTATAAGTGTTATTTTACTTTCAGATAATAATACATAAATATACAATATATTTTACAAATTTATTTCGTATATTTCCTTTATAATACAATTAATTTAAGATAAGTAACTTACAATAAAAAAAAATGTATGAATTTATAAGTTATTATAAGGAAATAATTTATTTATGTGCTTTTTATTGAAACATTCCAAATATGAAAATTATTTGCATTTGGAGCAGAATGTTTTTACTTTTTTTTTCTTCACTTGCTCTTTTAGAAACAATAACCATAGTTATAGATAGAAATCAACAGTATTAAGTTCACAATGGAAAAATAATAAAAAAACAGTACGACTGTTAGCAGTCATATGGTGTATAAGTAATTGTATAATATGAATACAGCGCTATGTAGTTATTGACGACCATATGTAATAAATACAATACTATAGATAAGATGAAAATATAAAAAATCATATCAATGTGATGATTTGCAGGTAAACAATCCATAAATATGGATCTGAACATTTTATGAATCAACAGTGATATGTATCACGGCGGTTAAATAATACATAGTAGTATGACTGCCGACGGTCGCATGGCGCTAACATATTAAAAAATAGTTCTTGGTAACATTAAAAACTAGTTTTTTTTAGATGACTTAGTTACTTCTTAGCGGTGTATTTTAAATAATTTTCTGGACTGGATCCAACACTTTATTAAAATATAAAAATGTTTAATATTTGTTTAAAAAATGTATTTTAATTAGCCAAATCAAATTATGTTTATATAATAATTTATATTTTAGTTTTACTTTATTTGTTGTGTATTTATATCATAATAAAAAATATACATAAAATGAATCTAATATACAAATATAGGAAACACTAGTCATAAATACGCTACTGGTGGTTACTCCTACAAAAAAAAGCATATTTGAAAATACAAATTATGCATTAAAACTGTATTTTTAGTCACTAAATCACATTGTTGCATTATTAAACTCGCTTTCATCTATTATAATTTATAACTTGTGAAAAATACATATTTTATACAATAATATTTTACTTTTATTCCAATCATGTACCTATTAGAATTACATTATTTTTTAAAAATAAGTAGCTTAATAGAAAAACTACATCAGTTCTCATTCCTCCATATCAAGTATCAGTAATTCAGTACTATCATGTTATATTCTAAAAGGTATTTTCTGTATTTAATTACTTGTGAGGCAATCTTTCCAATACCCATATTTAGGTCTTTGTTTATAACGATAACCATTTTATAAGAAACTATTACATCCTCCCATAATGAATCGTTGTCATCATCTACTAACGGTACAGAATTATTTGAGTTATAATTTGATGTTAACAGTTGTTCAACAATCAAGTTTTTGGGTACATCTCCAGCATTGTCTACAACCTAAAAAAAAACATTGTACATAGTACTTAAATATTAATTTTAAGTAAAAATTTAAATGTGTTACTTGTTGTACTAATGGTTTAGAAAATCCCATTTCAATTAGCTCTATAATAAGTTTTTCTTTATCGTCTGATTGGTCTTTCGGTTTAATTTGTGTATCAATTTTTTGGAGACTTTCAGCTTCAGCGTTGTTTTCTATGACATTATTTTTGTGACTGTTTTCCATTTTAAATTTCAATAGTTTAATTGTTAAAACATGATATAATGTACCTGATCATAAGTCGATAAATGAATTAAGTATGGTAATTTATAAATTTAGTTTCCCAATTGAGAATAAAACAGAAAATATTAAAGTAATAAAAATTAAAAAATGTAATCTTATCACATAATCACTAACTAAATATATTTAAGATAATAGTATCTTTATTTATAGGTAATATTCATATTATCATTGATTATAATTGCTATTTATAGTATTTATACTCAATGATATTACCATCTGTGACTATATTGTCTATTCTATAATCAATGCTATAGCTAAAGACATGACAAAATATATTAAGTTTGTCATGGCTAAAGATATCGTAAAATAATCATTTTTATTTTAATCATTTTATTGAAAAATAATTATATCAATAAAATACTAGCGTAGTCATTGGCATCCAGGTAGCGCTGCGGTCGTGGTTCTGAATGCCCAAAATCATGCTGCTGGGAAGCACTCGTGTCTTGGCTATCGATTAAAATTGTATTAAATACAATGCCGCATCCATATGTTTAATATCTATGGTATTGATACGCCTTGTAGACACATTTAGCATATTGATAAGATTTACCATTGATTATAGAATTAGTTTTATTGTCGATAATAACCTTCAACCATATAAATTATATTTATATTAACATACACAAACTCTGTGATAGTAATCTCTATCATTCGAGTTTTGTTTTTCGATTAAAACGTGAATAACAGATAAAAAAAAAAGAAGATAGGTACAACGCGTACAATTGTACAAACTCATTAATAGTATTTAATTATTAAATATGACTCATTAGTTATTAGGAATTATTAAAAATAACGAATTATTCTGACGTACATAGACAGTGAAAAAAAATTTATCAGTATATTATTATTTCAATCGGTCGAACTCATAGCGGTTAGTCCAGTGACAGCTTACAGGTCATACTTTTGTTGCTGATATTTAATATAATCTGTGTTGATATTAAGATAATAGTATTTCGCTGTGATAATTTTGTCAAAGGTTCGTCATTAATTTTTCATTTGTGTATTTTTTGTTCAGTATATATTGTATAGGTAATTATTTTTAAACAAATTTTCAGTTTTTCAAATCGTGATCTGAAAATGGATGTTGAAGATGTTTTAAACGATGTTGTCTCCATGGATGACCTTAAGGTAAGTCGTTACTCGTCGACACTCATATATGTTTTTTGTTAGGTATTTTATATTGTTAAATCCACTTATAGGTATTCATATTCAATGTAAAAAATATTTATTAATATTACAATTTTTAATTTTATGACATATTTTGATATAGGTATTAAGTTTAATAGTATTTGTATTCTTTTATTATGTTATATAACAATTTATTTTTTAAAAAAAATATTTCAAATTTATAATTGGACTATTATATTAAGTAGTAAAACTTTTATAATATTTTGTTAAAACTAGTTTGTCATTGTAAATTCTAGGTTATAAAATTTAATTGTAACATGTTAAACAGTTACTGATATAATATTATCTCATATCCAGAGCTGTAGTAGAGGTTAGTTATTATTAGGAGTAAAACTGAGGCAATAGTTTATGATTTTGAAGGAAGTGATCAAGAAATGTATAGAGCTAGGCATATTATGTAGATCAGTGATGATGTAGTGTGAGTCTGATAGATTTAAGTATTTTGGATCGGCAGTGTAAAAGAATGGTAGTTTTGAGGAGGACATGAAAATATGATTAAGTGTGGATAAATGTTGTGGAGGGAAGTGTTGGGTGTTTTGTGTGATAAGAAGATGCCAATAAGGTTGAAAAATAGGTTATGAGGCAGTAGTAAGGGCAGCAATATTTTATGAATCAGAGTGTTGGGCAAGGAATAAAAAAATAGAACTTGAGATGACAATGCTTTGATGGATGTATGAAGTAACTAGAGATTATAGAATAAGTAATGCTTTCATAAGGAGAAATTTATGAGTCTTATCAACTGTGAGGAAAATGAGAGAATTGGCTGGATGGTTTGGGTATTTTATGAAAAGAGTTGATTCAGAGGTAGTGAGAGTTGTTATAGAAATGAATATGGATGGTAGGAGGGGGTGAGGAAGACCAATGAAAAGATGGATAGATAGAATTGACAGTGATGTGATATAGAGATAGCTGGTGTGAATGGACCAGATGTAGATGATCGATATCTATGGAGGTGTATGACTAGAGTGGCCGACCCTATATATTTGGGAAGTAATGCTAAGAAGAAGATAGTGTGGTACCTATACATACACTCTGTATTTTTATACACCACTGGTATCTATCGCAAATTAATCTTCTTATATACTAATTTGTAGAAATTTGAAAACGAATATCATAAGCAACTTGCTACGGGAACTGTTTCTCAAGAAACCAAATTCCATTATGCTTGGTGTTTAGTGAGAAGTAACTATCCGGCAGATATTAGAAAAGGACTCATACTATTGGAGCAGTTGATTAAACATGAAGCTAATGATGATGATGCTAAAAGAAATTACTTGTATTATTTAGCTTTGGGAAATTCAAGAATTAAAGTGAGTAATATTTGTGTATATAACTTTTGAATGTTATATTGTTTCTATATATTTATGTAATAATTTATTTGATAATTATTTTTTATATTATTTTATTATTATTTAACTATAATGAATTTATTTATATTAATTTGAATGTGATAATTTAAATTAATTTCTTTTTGTGATGATTTTTATTTTCCAAGTGAATTAATACTATTATATGTAGGGTTATACGGTTGATTTATATATACAGTATATATGTATTATTATATTGTATATATTGTATTGTTTATTATTATGTGTTTATAATCAAAATTAATGGTATAGCTCATAATACAAATTATGAAATTAAACTTAAAATTTGAATTTTAAAATAAAACCAATATATTAGTTAAATTAAATTTATTATTACTTAAATACACTTATAATTTTTTATTAATAATACATTTGTTTTAAATAATAAATTGCAAAGATGTATAATATATAGTGACAATAAAAATATAAAACTATAATAGTGCTTTTTTTTTTTTTATATAAATATATTATTTTAAATACCTATTTAACACAAAAAATAAATTATAATTGTAATTTAATTAATTTAGGAATACAGTACAGCTATGCAATTTCTTAAAGCATTTTTACACATGCAGCCTGAGAATTTACAAGCAAGAAACTTGTTGACAACTATTCAGAAGAAAATGGAAGCAGGTATGATAAAAATAACATATTTACAATTGATACATATTATCCTTGTATTCTGAAATTCATAAGAGATGCTATTATAAGGTTATTAAAGAAACATTATTTCTTGAGCAATTATATCAAAAAATGGTATTTAAATATTTCAGAATAGTAACAGTAAAAAATAATTATAACCAATATATAACATCTCATCAACTGAAAACTAGGTTAGTGATAAAGTCATCCTAGATATCTAGAATTATTTAAATATTTTTATCTTAAAGGAAGTTTAAAAAGAAATAACTTGGCACTCATTCATTCCATCACAGATGAATTTTGAATAATATTGTATATATCATGATGTCCTAGTTGTTTTATCCTTTCAGCAGGCTAGCTGAATGTAAAAATTATAAAACAACAGTTTTGTATTTTTGCATATTTAAACTTTTATTCTAGTTTTATATCTTATTGAAGGTCATATTTTGTATTATTCAAGAATATTATAAATTACTTATTAGTTCAATATAGAAATAATAAGAAGCTATTTTATCACAGTCAAATCCTATCATGTTAAAGTATAATTTTAATTTTAAATGAATATATGATTTAATTTTTAAATTTGATTAAAAATAATTTTTTTTAATGTTAAAAATTATAATTTTGAATTCAAATTTGTTTTGTATATGTATTACTTTTATAGATGTAAAAATATAATTACAAATTAGAACTATTGTAAATTTTACAATTTGTGATTTATCTAAATGTGTGTTAGCTGGGAAGTAGTACTGATTGCTCAAAGCTCATCATATTTTCTTTTTATAAGATATTATTGTATGTATAATTGGTTAAATCTAATTTAATTTTTTTAATTATTTCAGATGCACATAAAGGAATGGCAATTGCTGGAGTTTTGGCATTAGGTGTTAGTGCTATTGTTGGCATTGGATTTGCATTATCAAAGAACCTTAAAAAATAATAATTCCATTTAGTTTAATTTGTATTACCATTTTATTCCTGTGTATATTCCAAATGTTTATAATTAATTTAAGCCTAAGATTATTATTAAAATCTTATTTCATATAATAGAAAATAATTATAAAACTAAATGTTACAACAAAAAAAAAGTCTATTAAAAATTATATAAATTATAATAATAAAAAAAACGCAGAAAGTTGTTTATGTTGCTTTATTAAGTAAATTGATTCCATTATCAATGAAATATATGGAATTCAAATTATTTATATTATAACAGACATATATTTTTGAATTAAAAAATAATTTTTGGCTATATATTGATATATAGGTTTCATATAATTAAGTTTAAATTATAATTATTAATTTTGAGTTGAAATTTTTAGCATTACAGAAAATAGTTCAAGGTTAAAATTGTGTATATTTATCAATATTTAAAATTTAAAATATATTTTTTGATTTTTGTTTTAAAATTTTATAGATTATTAATTTAATCTTTGTAGTGAATGCCATGTTTAAGTATTTTGTTTTATATACATACTTTTGAAAATATTATTTATTTTAAAAGTACTTATGTATAAAAAATGTGTGATGATATAATGATATTTATGACAGTTTTAATTATAGTTATCAATTTATTTTTATTTTTTTGAAACTTAATATAAATATATGTATATGCTAAGCTTTATTGCTTGTATTGTATTCTCTGGTATGACTCACTAGATTTGATTTGATTTTTGTTATATCCATAATTATATATCCACAATTATATATCATTTAGTTTACCAAATATAATAGTGATGTTACTAATTTTCGTTTTTGAGGTCAACCCAAACCAATTTAAATAAACATTTTCTGAACAGGAACCAAACATTTCAATTGATATCTAAACCCAGCCTTAAGGCATTCTTTTTTAGCAGGACAATATAGTAGTGTAACTGTGTAAATAATGGGAAACAAACTCCATCTGGATAGTCAGTTCAAAAAAAAAATTGTACAAGTAGGTACTATAAATAGCATTATATATTTGTAACATATTTTGATTTTAATTATTTATATTACATAATATAATAATATACCAGACTATAGAACAAAAGTAATACCATTGATTATAGAATAGTCTATTCTATAATCAATGGTAATACTAATGTAATAAACTCAATGTTCGGATCGAGCAATTTTATAACAGTTTGTAATATCACTAATATATTATATTATACTATATGTATATATACTAGTTATAATCTTTATGGTTAGCAGCAAAGTATAATATTAAGATTATATCCTAATCTCCTTAGTCTAACCATTTGTTAATAACACATAATTTAGTTAAATAAAATTAATTTTATTAATTATAAATTTAGTTTATAAGAATTATATAAAATGACAAACATGAAACCAATAATGGATTCAATAATAAAAAAAAAATGTAATTAATAAATAAATAAAAAATAATTTATCTAATCCCGCCCTGTATGTTATATTATATTATATTTAAATGAATAATTCAAATCAGAAATCTGTAATTTTGTCTTGTTTTTCGCGCAACATTATTCTGATCATTTGATAAGTAATAAAAAATGTTTAAAACAAGAGCTTTTTTCGTCTACCTAAATAATAAAAATACTATTTCGTCTTGCTTTTCTCACAATTGTTAATAACTACAACCAATTATTTTATTTGTATTATTATATTAAGTTTTATTCAATTTGGTAGAGAATATGTTTGGATAATAGCTCTCTTCTAAGTCCTCTTGACTTGTTTATCCATAATTTATTATACAGCTGAATAAGTAGTATACTAGGATATTAAAAGTACAACATATATTACACATATGTAATCTAAACATAATTCAAATATTTTGTGATGTTATAAAATGTTTGATTGTCGAACTGAACTTAAGGCGTTCGGTTAAAAATTCTAACTCAAATTTGTTAATATTCGAACTGGATTGGTTCGATATTATTATTTTTGTTTTATAGTTTATTATAGCCTTTAGTCTGTATAATTAATTATGAAATAAAAAAAAATGTAATTAAAAATATATCATAAACAGTAGCATTCTCAGCTTTTTTCATAAGAGGGGGATATAAATTGTCAACCAACCAGAAACTCATGGGGGGCTTTGCCAATACACCCTCTTTACAACTTCTTAATTTTAAATTTTATTTACAAATTATAATTATAATTTATTCATTTATAAATTTAAAGCAATATATAAAAATATAATGTTCGAGGTCCAAAAAAGACGGATTATTAGTACTAAAATTACTAAAATTACTAAAACTATGGCTAAATGTAGGTAACCTTAGCCATGGAACTGTAACTACATTCACAACAGTCGCACGATAAATACGCGAAATACCATTTGACTTGTTTTCAGTGGAGCACAGTCGACAGTGTCATTAAACGTATATAGTGTATAAATTTAGAGTGGTCTATACTAGTTGATAATTTATAGTGAATATCTATAGGTATCTATTTATGGGTGTAATCTCTCCGTAAAGGCGTGAACACTTTAATATACAAAATATTAGTAGGTGTATAAAATAATAATAATAATAATAATTACAATTAATAAAATAATAACACTTAAATACTTAATATATTCATTAAGTATCTGCTTACTTTTAAAGTAGATACTGGTGTAAAATCAATTTTAGATACCCAGTACTCATAGGCGCAACTTGAATTCAAATTTTGAAGGTGCTAAAATTTTAAAACGGCCGTAGGCCTTTATACATTTCTATACACTAGGTATGTTAAAAAAATATTTGGGGGTGCTACGCTACCACCCAGTAGCGTATTTAAGATTTTGTCAAGGGGGGGATATGGGATGTCAATATAACATTGACTAAGATAAAAGCTCCCCTATTCTCTTTCCATCGTAAACAATGCGTGTTAGATTAGCAATTTCGATATTCTAATTTTATTTAATTTCGTATTCTTAAAGGTAGTTAAACAAAATAATTTATTTTATGTAGGTTTTTGAAAAATATCACTAGAAAAAATAGGTCAAGGAAGAGGATCTATCCCCCATATTCCTCCCTCCCCTCAGTAAATACGCCACTGCACCCACCTAATTACGCCTATGCCTGCCACTCACCTCATAACAGTGCCGCAACTAAGTTGTACAGGGCCCCGGTGCGAACAATTATTTTGGATCCCCTTCATTCAAATTTATATTTAAAAAAAGTGACCTATTGATTCTTTTTTAAGATTTTTGGACTCTTGGTGTAAATATTATATTGATATACATTTGTTTGGGGTCTCCATATTTACTGCTCGGGACCTCACAAGGTCACGCACCCCTGGTCCCTCCGCTAGTTGCGGCACTGTCCCATATGTTGATGAGTTTTACGTTTTACTTGCATAATTATACTACTAAGATTTAGGTTACAATAATAATAACAACTTTATACTTAAATAATATTATATTTTAATTTAGTATCGAAAAATTTTTTTTAGAACCATCGATTTGTATACCTAGGTATAACTAGTTATGTTACTAATTTCGTATAAACTCAGCTATAAAACAAGTGGGGTATTTACGCCACAACAGATTCTTGATCGGCGTCACTGGTACAGTGGTATATTTATAGTATAATACTACTACCTAGTATATACTATAGTAAATAGTACAAAATAAACTTATTAAACTTAGGAGGGCGCATTTTTTGCCTTCATCTATTCAACAGGAAATATAGCAAAATCACCGTCAACTTACATTTTGGCATTTGAGTTAAACTTTGACAATGAACTTAAATTTATTTAAAATATGAAAAATATTAAAACACTTATAACTTTGTTGTTGGATGGCATTTTACAAAAAGACCACGAAAGAACCTCAAACATGTCCCGTTCTTTAAATTTGACAATGGGTGTTTAACTCAAATCCCAATATTCAAGTTTTACGTAACAACGATTTTGCTATATACTTCCCTGTTGGATAGATGGTGAAAATAAATGCGGGTGTGGCGTTCTTTTAATGGTATTTGATTCATGGAGAGATTTTTTTGCTAAAATAGTGTAAAACTTGGTTTCAGGGTTCAAACCCCTCACCGAAAATTTTATTATGCATTTAAGATAATATTATATTATATGGGTATATAAGTACAATATATTTTTGAAAAAGGCAGTTTGGTATGCTTTTATACGTAAAACTCCCCTCAAAAATGAATGCTGGATACGACTATGTTGCAAAATGTATTGTACTTACCTATTAGGTAAGTATCTATATATATATATAAAGAGTTATATCAGTTATTATTCCGTTTATAGCGTTACCTATATTGTATTATTATGAGGTGCCTACTATTATTATGACGTTTTGGGTCTTGTTTTATTTTAGTTTTTTAACAATTAAATAGGCGTGTCCGGAAATAGTAGACCATTAACCAGCATATTCAGTAAAGCATGACCTATAAGCTATAGGTAAATATCTAGGTATAATATGACATGCGTATCCATTCCATATGCGATTTTCAAATTGTCCAACATTATGGCGAAACGATGTTTGATGAGTGATGACGCACATTATTGTAATAAATAAAGAGGTACTTACCTAAAAAGGTATAGATACTAAAAAGTAAAATATCTAACTTAGGAGCAAGGCTTTAAATTTTAATTACTATAAGTGATTAGGTAAATTGTTTGTTTTAATTAAATGCGAACAAATAATAAGTTCTATAATATAAGTAGGTAACTTGTTGGCTTTTAGAGATAATTAAATAATAAATAATAATGTATAAGTATGTAAAAAATAATATATACTTACTTATATATTTCCGCGTAGAAATCAAAATTAATTAATACAATGAAAATATCATTTTGTTACTAACTATATATATTGCACTAAATAAAACACAATTTTAATCAAGTATCAATTAGAAATGAATGACATTAAGTATGGATTTAGTAACTAGATTTCATTATTAAGGCGGGTGCTTAATAATTCGTTATAAATTTATAAATTATAATTTTTAATCGAGTAATCGATATTCCGACATTCGACACTATTATATAGTCTATTACATTGCAGTAATAGTATATTCGTACAAATACTTACGATTTTTTATAGTATTTACGCAAAAATACTAATAAAGTCATATATGAATAATAATAAAAGTGGGAAAGGCTGATTGTGGATGTTCCTTCTTCGTCCTTTTGGTCCTCGGAAAAATTAGTGCAGAGAGAGAAATTATTAAGATTTGAATGCAATGATATTGCATTAGAAAATACGATTCTGAGCGAATCTTAGTACATTAAAATACTGATAATCCATTTCAAAATTTACCATGAGTGTAAACTAAATTATGTAAAATAAATTTCAAATCCCTATGATCAATATTCAAGGAGTTATCATTTCATGATAAAAATTGTCAGTCACGATTTTCAAAATATTTTGTAAATAGATTAAATAGTATATGAGTAGGCTTCTATAAAAATTTCATACCTTTAAACCAAAAACTGCAGATAATATTAAAAATTTTTGGAAAATATTCAAAGCTAAATATTTAGCCAAAAAACAAACCAATTCGTTTCAAAATTTTTCTAAAAGTAAATATTACCTATATTAGTACTTAAAAAATGTTTCAGGTTCCTACGATCAAAACTCAATTAATAATAAAACATAAAAAAAATTTAAAATAATGGAAACCGTAACTTTACCAATTTTCCGCTTTACAAGGAAAAACTTTTGGGAAATTAAAAAAATGAGCTAAATAAAGTACCAACTAGACGCGATTTGCTACCGAATGCATACCCTACTTATGGTAATCGGACAATTATTTCTATCCGAAAAAATGTTTTCATACATAAAAAAAAACATTTTTGTAGAAACAATACATTCCTCGCTCCTCTCAGAATCTAAAATTGAATAAAACTAAACAATCGTTTTAGTGGGCAGCAAAGTTATAATAACAAATAAGTCGATGTCGTATATTATATATATATATATATGTGTAGTGATCGTATGGATAATATAGACATACATTTGATTTATTAATAATATTAAATTATTTAGCTACTTATTTAGTATTAGGTAACTATTATAAGTAGGTAATTATACTATGTTATAATAGGTAATAAAATATATTAAGTAGAGCGTAGAGATATATAATTAAAAATGATTATTTAGACCAATAATTGCATTAGTCTATCTATATGTTTTTTTCTGGCAAATGTTATATTAGATTAGATTAGGTTGTGTTTACAATGATGTATTTCTTTTATGTTTGAAGATCTGCAGGGTTGTATTTAGTCCAAGTGTCGCCGTATGCCCAAAAAAATTACCGCCCCTCCCCCTAAAAAATACTGATAAATAATACAATTTTTAAAATTGTATACATTATTTGCTCTCTATAAATTTGCCGTACTAGGCCCGGGCCTATATATAAATCCACCCCTTCTGAAGACACTTTTTCGGAAAGAAGTATAATGGTCAGATTATCACAAGTAGGGTAGGATTTCAGTTTAAAATTACATTTACTTGGTACTTTATTTAATTCATTTTTTGAATTTCTCTAAAGTTTTTTTTTTTTTTGAAGAAGAAAAACTATACTAAAAAATTACAGAAAGTCGGTAAAATTACGGTTTCCGTTAATTTAAATTTAATTATTTTGTGATAAATAATTCAGTTTTAAACGTAAAGACTTGAAATTTTTTTGAGTATTCACATAGGTATATAGGTATTGTTTACACACGTTTTAAATTTTGGAATCGATTATTAGTAGGTATAATGTTATATTGTATTATACCAAGTTTCGATCAGAATCGTATTGTTGATATATGCAATATTATTGCATTAAAATCTTAATTATAATAAATCACTAATTTCTCCAAGGACCGAAGGAATGAGAGAGGAATGTTCGGAACGTACCTTTCCGTTTTTTAGGTATGAATTTATATATGTAGACATGTATTAATTGTTGCCCGGTCTATTTTTTAAGCAATGTATAGGTTTTTCAAAGTGAATAACGATATACCTAGAATTAGGTTTTAATTTAAATCATTTATCAGTACCTCCTTTTTATTTCAAAATTTGTAAAATAATGTATGTAATATGTTTCATACGTTTCAATAGATTTATTTTTTAATAAATTAAATAAAATATATGGTAGTCGTAGTGCCCGTTAAAATAATTATGAATACGAGGTGTGTTCAATAAATACCTAGACTAAAATTATAACAGTAAAACTATTAATTTTATCGATAATATTATTATATAAAAATAAACTAGAGATAATGAGTATTAATTAAGTATATAATACAAATCATTTTCTCCAATCAGTCATTGACAGTGCGCGTTCAAAGTTGGTCATTTTGTATAAAATTGCGAATTCACGATAGATAATATTACGGAACAACGCGCGTGTATTAAATTTTGTTTCAAAATTGGTAAAAATGCTAAGAAAACTTTTGAACTAATTAAATTAGCTTTTGTTTTTTAGCTTTTATTTCACTAAGTCGTTGCATAACTTTTGACTGGTTCAAACGTTTTAAAAAAGGTCGAATATCCATTGAAAAGGTGACCATCGTCCTGGGCGTCCATAAACATCAAAAACAAATGATACTATTGCTCTTGTTCGAAACAAAATTAGAAATGATCGACAATTAACTATCAGAGAAGTAGCTAATGAAGTAAACATATCAATTGGTACTTGTCATTCGATTTTATCAGATGAATTTGGTATGAAAAGGGTGTCCGCAAAATTAGTGCCAAAATTGTTAACCGAGAAACAAATGGAACATCGCATTGAAGTGTGTTTGGAGTTAAAAAATCGGGTTTCTAATGACCTAAATTTTTTAAAATTAATTATGACGGGTGATGAAACATGGGTATATAGATATGATCCCGAAACCAAAGTGCAATCATCGCAATAAAATTTAATACGCGCGCGTTGTTCCGTAATATCATTCATCGTGAATTCGCAATTTTATACAAAATGACCAACTTTGAACGCGCACTGACAATGACTGATTGGAGATGATGATTTGTATTATATACTTAATTAATATTCATTATCTCTAGTTTATTTTGATATAATAATATTAACGATAAAATTAATAGTTTTCCTGTTATAATTTTAGTCTGGGTATTTATTGAACACACCTCATACTAATTAGTTGAAGGAAATGCTTAGCACAATATTCAAAAATCAAAGACATCATCGACATATTATAATATTTCTGCCTTGTATACCTACCAAATGATTCTAATTTTGATTAACCGATTTACAACATAAGCAGGGATGTATTGGCAAATAATGTCTTGAGTATACGGCATATTTTTCTCAAAATTACATTAAAAAAGAAAAAAATACTTGAAATGATTATTATGACATTATTTTTTTTTTAATTTTTAGTCAAATAATTAGTTTTTATCCTTAATAATTATATGATATAATAACTATAAATAAATTATGACTAGAACTTTATACTTTATTAAATGAGAATTTGTTTTGTTTTAAAAGTTTTTAATATTAAGTCGTAGTGGTATATAATATATATTATACACATGAATTAACCAACATAGAAATATAATACCTTATACATTTATTTTTATTAATAAAATACACTTAATATTAAAATTATATACATTTATTGTCATAAAATGTACAACAAATTTATAAATTATAAAATATTATGGCCGTATACTTATAACATTATTATTTATAGTGCGTATATGCATTTTTATACAAATATTGTCTTGAGCATACTCTTGTATACGCTCCTATACACCACTGAACATAAGATTACAAGACCGGCAGTTCTGCAGTACACGATTTAAATCATTTAAAGAGGATGGAGGAGCATATATTCTTTTCTTTCGTAATTTTTGGCTAAATATACTGTACGTAAGGTCCGTGATGGTGTGGTACAAACGACTGATCGTTATACCTATCGGTATCTTATTAATAAGTGTATAAAATCAGTAACAAAGGTCACTTATGGATGATAATAGGTATCTATTCAAAAAGTCAAAATAGAAAACGGTAATGAAAATAATGCCAGACGCAATTTAATAAAATAATATATCATTCGTGGGCCCAATTTACAACCGTCCTTAATTTTAACATTTTGTTAATAAAACACGTTTTGTGGTACCTATATATGCTTGTAATATCATACCGAAAGAGAAGTATACCTATACATATATATTATAAACAAAACAAGCATTCGGAAAATAACGACGATCGGAATGAAACACGACTATAACGCGAGGTGAAGAAAACCGTATTTCGCTACCGTCAGATATACGCGCGTATAAACAGAAAATCATTTCGTAGGTAGTTACATACATACTACATAATAATTCTCCGGTTGTATACGCCGTATACGTATTATTATATAGGATCGTTCTAGACTCGTATTACCTACCTTATATTATAATAATAATATTATTATTATTATAATTTTAATATGTAGTCGGTGTAACGCAAGGTGAAAACACAACGTAAACAATTATTATTCCGAAACATAAAAAAGTAATGATTCACAAAAAATTGTCGAGAACATTCAATATTATACTCTGTGACCGAACATGCATTTTGATTTTTCCCCATACTATGCGCCGACTAACTAACTATATTGCGGTCGATTTACTATATTCTTATAATGGCATCCAGCCGTCACGTTTTTCGGTCGAGCCAATGAAATCAATACGTCGATGGCAGTGGGTATGATCGCCCAAATTATTTCACTCCCACCTGTCCATAATGTATATAATATTGCAGTGGCGTGAGCACTATAGCTGTGTATGATAATAATAAAAATAATACGTTCTTCGACACCGTCCAAACAAAGAATGGAGAAACAATACACACGTTATATTATTATTATTATTATTATTATTCACGCGTATTTTTTTAAAATTTTTTTTTCATTATACGGGGCGAGACGGGAAAACAAAATACAAAGCGATATACAGAATGATTCACCAAACATGCCACACCCCATTTTTTACCCTTAATTATGCACAATTTTGATATTTTTTAAATGATCATACCTTACCGATACCATATAATTGTAAATAGGTATACTATCTACCGCTACTATACATATTTTTTAACACTTAGATTTTGGATGTGTATAGTCACTACAAAATATTCTGTAATATTATATGAGTAATGTGAGTATGAAACTATACTGCAGACTATATATTATTATTTATTATACTTATAGACATTTCTAAGAATCTAAAACAACTCACTGAACAAAAAGTTCGCACTGTCAGTTTGCCATGAGATATAATTTTAAAGTGACATAAAACAAAATCAAGTATATTGGAAATGATGTAAAATATAATATTTTAAGTACTTATATGTAATGTTTTGAAAAAAATATACATCTGTTAAAACATTTTACTGACTGTTCTGCATATACGCGGGGCCGAATTTAATTTTTAAGGGCCCAGTGCAAAGACAATTGTAGGTAATCCACTATGACTGTATGGTATTCTATGGAAATTGCCAATTTAAATTATACTATTTGTAAAACGTGTTTCTAGATTCAATTATGCATAAATTATTTATGTTACATACCTACATATTTAGCAATTTAAAATATAGGTATAACTTATATAGTTATTTAGTATATGAATATACGTCACAACATTTCTGATATTTACGCCACCACGATATAATAATTGATTATGAAGTTACGACTTGTATACAATTTGATATTTTTTAATATACAATATTTTTATTTAAAAAAATAAAGATAATTTATAATACAATTTCTTACATTTTGGTCCGAGGGGCCCCTAAAAAAATGGGGCCCAGGGCATGTGCCTTTTATGTCACCGTAAATTCAGCCCTGTGTATTAGTTTATTAGATGAGTTTTATAATAATTCTGTCAATCAAGGTAACGTGTCCGAACACAAAAGATTGCGTTTCAAAGAAACCAAACACTAACGTAAAATACAGGTATATTATGTATATATGTATACACGTTTAAGTACTACAAATGCTTATAACCTTTTTCATTTTTTTTCTCCACCAGAAAGCATTGTGCCGATGTTGTGTTTTGTCAGGTCCAAAATATTGTCCCCGGATTCTATATTTCACACAGGAGCGTTTTATAGTACTTGAGTATTTGTTCAACCGACGACAACAAAGAAAACGTTTAAAGTGTAGAGGATGTAATTGTGCAGGTTTTACAATCATTTTGTATTTTTGTAATATAACCGCATGCATTTCATTGTATTGTATTATCCGGTTAGTATATACCTATATAGAATATGATATCATTTTTTAATCCTTCTCTATTCAGAATTTATTTTATTATTTTATTTTTAATACTTCATATTTTGTCATACCAAAATGATTAATGTGATTCTATTGCAGACTGTTTATGTTTCGTATATTTATATAATACATAATTAAATATTTATTTACTTGCCCTTTGCCCGGAAAAGTTATTTGAGTGTAATAATAATAAATGTCCAATAATAATATCGTTCTCGTATAATATTCAATTCTTTCGTTTGCAAAAAAGGAAATATACTATATATACTTGACTATACCTACTGCAGAATAATATAAGATATAACTATAAAATGCAATAAAGAATATACAAATTTTAAAGGTATCTATACAATATTAGGTATACTATATATAAATTATATAATAATGGAAAAGTATTGTTTAAATAATAATACATTTAATTTTAATTGAAGACGAAATTCGGAATAAATAAATAAATTTACATAATATAGTAATAGGTATTATATAGTATATAAAACACGACTAATGTAATATAATTAAAATATTATACACATAAATTAAAATGGATTTTATAATTTGTAGACCATAATTTCCTTGTTATATTCGATGTATGAATAAAGATAAATACATCGCGTTAAGCATTAAATACAAATTATTCAATTAGAAAACCCACAGTAATTGTGTGACATTTTATTATAATTTATAATAGTAGGTAGGTTATACATTATTCTGCCTAATAATTATAATTAGTATCTATTATCTTATTGTTTTTAATATTATAGCCAATTAAAAATGTATATTGTATATTTTTTCATATTTATGCACTATTTTTTAATAGGTAGGTATCTATTGTACAATATAATATAGATTCACTTTAAGAGGTACCTAATCATTAAATCGAAATTAATTTATGTATTATTTTCATCATAGGCATTATTGATTGTTCATATTTACTATACTTTCATTAGGTACTTTATAGTCTATAGATAATAACTGTATTCATCAGTCTTAATAATAATAGTTAAAAAAATGTACAACTTATTTTTATTTATATCATTGATATTTAAATATATATAATATGTTACATGTATACAAATAATTATAATTATTTACGTAAACTTGCGATTTATATGTTATATATTTATATGATTATTGTATTACATTATTTATGTCTTAGTCTGATGATCCCAGAACAATGTACTTAAATTTTAAAGATTCTTGATAATAAAACTATTTTTACACTGCAGATCAGATTAAGATAAAAATGGTACCGTGTTACCAGGCGTGGTTTTTCTACTTATATTAGTTATTTACCTATATAGTATATACCTATAGGTTAAGACATTCCATCTGATAGAATACATAAAAGGTGTGTATTTTTTATAATTCTTATTATATGTATATTTATATTATTACTAATAAACTTATCCGTAATAGTGTAGTGTATTAGTGCATTTTTTTTGTTATTAAATAGGTATATTAGTAACAGTTTACTCTTAAATATGGGTTTTAATAATGACTAATATAATTTAATTTTAATTTTTAATATGATACGATTTATGAATAAAGAATACAAATTGTATTTATATATATATATGATAATTCAATAATTAAAAATTGTTTATAAATTCTATTTAATTCGATTCAATACGATACTAATTTTCAACTGATTAACTATTGTTAGTAATAAAATTATATCCATATTTTAATGAAAAATACCTATTGAATTTTTTGTCTAATTCATTTGAAATATTTTTTTTAATGATAAAAATTACTAATCAAGTAGATATTTTAAAATATACCTATAGTAAACAGTACATATCTACCTAGTACCTATAGAAGTTTAAATAGGTTCTAAACAATTTTAAAATAATTTTGTTTTAAAGATCTAACCATATATTATTATTATACTGTATATTTCGCATATTGTGCACATGAAAATAAAATTAATAGCAGGTATCTAATTACATTTTTTATACAAAATTAATATGTAATATTAAATAAACTCGTTATTGAAAATATTTCTAGGTAGTAAATATTTTGTAACTAAAATCATTATTATACATTTATGATATAATATTATAAAGGACAATGGTAATAATATATAAACTTAAGTTGACTGCATATTTGAATGTTGAGTCATTTTTAGAATACACGTCAGTATATTTCTCAATATGAAAAATAATAGTAACTAAAATGACACATAAAATAGATGTAGACTGTATTGTTGTTTTGAATAATTAGATACACTTTGGTCATTATTTCTATACATTATATACAATACTACAATACAGCTCCACTAATTATAAACATTATTCTTATTCATTCAGACATATATTGAAAATATTTATCATTTTCTGTGAGCGTGAACACTGAGTTGCTAACTTGTTTTACCTTTAGTATTTTATTATTTATATTTTTCAAAATATTTAAATTCATTCTTTATAGTCAGCGCATCAGAAAAAAAAATATATATCATTCTGAATATTAGTTACTTGAAAAATAAAACTTGAAATTCAGAAACTATATTCAAACAATAATACTCTATAATACATAATATGTACGTATTTTTAAAATTTAAATGACCCACTCAATGATGAATAGGTCATTGATTTTGGAAACTGGACTACTCTAAACTCAATGTATTATTAATACACACGAATGAATTAAAAAACATCACATCCTTATAAATAATCATAATAAATAATGCATAGATTCCTACACATTGAGTAGATATAGTATAATAAAATAATAAATACTTTATATATTTGTATATGGAAAAATTATATTTATACTATGCAAAGATTACAATTGGTACCGACAATTATATTTTTTGTATATTAAATTTTGAGTAACGTGAGGAATGTATTAGTTTTACAAAGATGTTGTATTTTTTTTTTTTTTTTTTTTGATGCCTGAAAATATATTTTTGGATAAAAATAATGGTTAGATTACCACAAATAGGGTATGCTTTCAGTAGCAAATTGCATCTAGTTGGTACTTCGAATTTCTCAAAAGTTTTTCAATTGCATAAAGCGATGCCTTGTATTATAGTATAATATTTTTAATAATTAAAAATATTATATAATAATCATTTTTCATTTTTCCGATAGTTTCAAGAAATGGACTGAAATCCCTTTTGTATAAAATTATTTAATTGTTATAATCAGTGGCACCAGAACTTTTTGTCCGGGTGAGCCAAGCTGAGGTTTATGGTTTATAAGGAATGCCATTAGTATAACAAAAATCGCCAAAAACGATACTTTGAAATCATACAGGGTGGGCCAGTCAACTTAACCTCTGGTTCTAATATACTCGTATAATATTATATTTTACAGTAATAGTATCTACCTATCATAGTAGGTATTACTGTATTAGATATATATATCTATATATATAGGTATATTGGTCTTATAACATTATAAAAAGTTGTTAAAATGTCACAGTTTTGAAATTACTAGGACAGTATGTCACGTAAAATATATATTAAAATGTTTATATACTTATAATTTTTTATCAGTAATATGTCAATATAAATATACATAACTATTAATTTATGATTTTTTATGCTTAAACGATTTTTTTATCGATATTGTATTGATTTTTCAATAAATTTGGGTAACAACATTTTACTATAGGTTATATATAGAATATTTAAAACGTCTTACTTTGTTATCATTTATATTTATAAAATCTATTGTATATCTCGTATAATGCACAAGGCACAATGCATTAATAATATTATAAACTATTAAGTATAATTTTTATATCATATTAAATAATTGATTATATACCTAAATGTATGATTGGGTAACAATATTTTAAAGTTAATTATATAAAACAAATTCTGAATAATGTTGATTCTGGAAGTTTCTTTCTCTTTTTTCGATCCTCTATCGGAGAGATTAGTGGTGTAAGGAAATTGAGTTGTATTATAAATACGATTTGATATCAATGATAAATCTTCGCATTCCGGAAAACGATACTGAACTAAGCTCTCGGTTGTATATTATATGATACTAATATATTAATTAATTATTTTATATGATTAATAAATTGAATATAAACCTAATAATATAACCTAAACCTATAAAGTATAAATTCATATTTTTTTTAAAAAATATATCTTTAATGTCTGATGTAATTGAGTAATTACAAATTCTAAATAATAATCACAATTATTATGTTGAATTTACATAAATTATAGAAGTTAATATAAATATCTGTATATCTTGTATATCTGTATTCTATTAATATATAATAATGGATAAATAATATAAAATTGTCTTAAAAAATTCAACTATTAATTTTTAAGATATTTTATATGCATATGAAAGGATATATAATAAAAAGTGTATCAAATTTTATTTAATATTCAACTTGGCGTATTTAAATTAATAATTTTAATGACTTATAAAAAAAAAAAATGACTACAATATTTGAGAAATGATATATTTGGTTTAAGTTATTTATCGTTGAGTTTGTATTAAATTGTTTGATCTTAAAACGTAAAATTGAAAAATGCATTAAACATTAATTATAAAATACATAATTAGAATTTTTAAGATTTTTAAATTCATAAAGTTTGAACATTTTATCACTTTTAAAGAATATTTATATTAATACTCAATAACAATTAACAATTTCAAGTCCACTTTTAAGACCATTTTTTCTTTAATTATCATAATATAATAAAATCAATAAAAAACGATTTTTACGTAATTTTCTTTTCCCTTACGTTTAAGTTCAAGAATATTGTTGGGAAATACGAAAAAAAAACTAAATAACCAATTAGATAAAATTATCTACTGAACCTATCCTATTTAATATATATAATCAGAGATCAAACCATCTACCATCTACCAGAAAAAAACGTCTAGATACATAAAAAAAATCGGGAAGGTCGATTTTGGACGTTCCTCCTTTGTCCCTTCGGTCCTCGGAAAAATTAGTGGTATTTAATCATAATTAAGATTTGAATGCAATGATATATTATACTGATAATCCTATCCAAAAGTTTATCACGTGTGTAAATTACCTTGTGAGTACTCAAAATTTTTTTTAAATCTCTACGATCAAAACTCAATTAGTTATCACGAAATAAACGATTTTAAATTATGAAAGTTGTAATATTGCCGATTTTCCGTCATTTATTGGTATTTTTTCTTCTCTTTGAAAAGCTTTGGAGAAATTCGAAAAATGAGCTAAATAAAGCCTACTAACTAGATGCAATTTGGCACGGAGAGTTATTTCTCTTCACCCGAAATCGTGCTTTCAGACATAAAAAAAAAAAAAAAACATCATTGTAAAACCAATACCATTTTTCGCTTCGCTTAGAATTTCAGATAAAAATAATATATAGATAAATGTACAAAAATTTACAAATTGTTCAGGAAAATTCAATAAGTGGTCGGCAAATAGGGACAGCGAGAATAGCGTAAACAATTACAGATAATCACAAATTCCTAACCAGTATATTTAACCTGAAACACGCGCACGCGCACAAAATGCAAATGCATCAAAATCTATAAGCACTGTATTTATAACGAATACGATAAATTTATAAGTATTATTGTGACGGCGATATCGGGACAAAATGCGTGTGCATTGTGTGCAGTGGTGACGTCGGCGCAATCCCAATGCGGCTGACACACACACACATATATTTTCGGATCGATCCGGGTCGTTCGCGCGAACTTCACCCCGCGTTCGCCAGTAGACGCGCACGCACGCACGCACACGCACAAATACGCGCACCGGAAAATATGAACAATTAGAAAAAATAAAATAATAATAATAATACATTTTTCCGCGATTACCTTTTACTCGCAGACACGCCATTTGCGTATAAACCACACGTATAATAATAATAAAGGTATCGTCATTTGTGATATACACAATATTGTATTATACTCAGGGCTTAAAGCGGGAAAATATTCCAGGGGGGACTAATGTCTCCATATAGTTTTAAGCGTTCCATATATAATTTTATGTCTCCAGAACGTTTTTTAACGTGTAATATTTGTTAAAGGGGACGCTTTTAAACCACCATTAGAGGTAGGGGAACTGAGTCCCCTTGCGTCCCCCCTCACTTTAACCTCTGATTATACTTACCAGTTACCGCTGTCGGGGTCTTCGGCGTTGCTCGCCGTACACGAATTATCACGATTATTTTCATAACTTTGCTAACTAGACACGTATATTATATTTAGAAGGAGATCATAGTTAGGTTTTAGCGTCTATACTTTATACCGTTTGATTTTAAAATGTACAGAAATTGTCACGAATTTAATAATGAACTTTTTCATAAAATTCATGTGAGCTAGTAATTTTATAGCAGTCGTCATTTTTCAGAAATCTAAACCTAACCCCTACATATTTATACAACATGTTTATACAAAGAATAATGCTAATTTTCGGTCCGCGATGCGACTAGTCTTGTATTACAAGACATATTGTGCAGCTGCAATTGTAAATATAATAATATAACAATAGTGTTATTGCGAGTGCATTTCTTATTAGTTATTATTTTATTGATTATTATACGCGATAGTACGATACAAATTGAATCGCGATAGTCCTAAAAATACACGATTATTTTGAGAGTTTCCGGACCATTGAATTATATACCAAGTATAATTGTAACTTTATTGTACACGAACTTACAAGACAAGGATGAATCCAACATGTGTTAAGGTGTTTCTTTCTTCGTATATTTTTTGTACCGAAGTCACGTGTGATTTTTGTTTGTTGATTTTGAATATAATAGATAATACAATCTGGTTTTAATTTGATAACAAATTGTACAATATATACAATTATTCTTGTTTACTTAAATGTCATTTGAATGAATCGTTTTATATACATTCAATTATTAATTTATATATTAACATCTTACGCCACCACTTCGTCGATCGCATACCCGCCGTTAACAATAGTCGGTAACAAAATATTCAAAAATAGCACATAATATTATTTTTATATATTATAATATATATCATGTAAATACAACGAAATGTATTATTTAAAAAATTTCCATTCAGTTGATTCTTCAACTCTAGACTCTTCTAGACAGATAGTATTTTGGTTGTTGTTGGATATCTTCAATTTGCCGAGTAAAAAAAAGTCCATAAATATAAACAATATGTTACATAATATTATTATACTTATATTTTAATGAGGTGACATGGTAATATAACTTTAATGACTATTTATTATTCTAATTATTGGATATGTATGCGTGTGATTTAAAATTCTGTAACGTTACAATATTTTACTCGAAATTTGGTCTTACTATAGATAATTAATGAATTTTAATTAATTAAATCAATCATTATTATTCCTTCATTATTATCAACGTGTTTTGTTATTTGATATAAATTATTGAAAACAATAACGCACAAACACTGCGATATACATAATATATTAACTAATTTATTTTATATAAAATATAATATATAGCTATATTATAATACATACTCGGCATATTATGTTATACATTTCAATTTTTCCAATATTAAAGTTTTTAGAACATATATTATACATTTATAAATATATTAACGTTTCTTTACACGATTATTATAAATCATGCGTGCAGACTATATATCGTATTTATAAATGCACTTATATATTTTAAGTAAACAATATTTATCGAACAAGAACAGAAAGTTTAACTTTGAGATATTAGTTCATATATTGATTATAAAATATACGTTGTACGTGCATAGTACATAATACACATAGTTACTAAAACACTAAAGGTTATGGTTATTCTGTTTGTGTTTTTATATATATAGATTCAAAACTCAAGCTATACAAGAAAACTTTATACTGTTAAGATTTACCTTATTGTCTAAATTAAAAATACCTACTGGATATATTAAAATAAACTACATTATGATTTTAAGACTATGTTATATTATAATAATCAAATTGAATTGAAAAACATGCAATTTAGGATAACTAATTTTAATGTGCTGTTGTAAACAATATAAACCTCGATTACTAAAGAAATATTGTTTTTATAGAAAATATGGTCCACGAACGTGAGTCAATTGAAGTATAATATAATGTTAAACATACGTTCAGAATCGAATTTCGTATAATAACAAATACATCCATAATTTAAGCATGAGTTTAATTCGTCATTTTAAATTTGTATGTAACCGTCAAAAAGTGTGAAATGCGATTGTCTGCAGTTATTTGATATTTTTATGCGTTTACGCTTGGCGAATTTATCATGTTTTTGGGTAAAAGTCGATATTCGTCTTGTATTCTTAACATATATATATATATTCTTTTGTGATAAACCGTGCTATGCGCGTATTTAACAGCTTATACATACAGTAAAATTTTGGACAATGCTTAAACCCTTTATATTATACATCGGTACAAACGATTGAGACGTTTCATCGTGTATCATACGTATATAACGTATAAAAATGCCGAGATGTAGAAATTACAGGTGATTATATTGTAGCAGGGTGTATAATAATAATAATAATATAACAATAGATAGAGGGTGCCAAAGGACAGTCGATAATAATCTGTTCTGCAGGTCGCCACCGCGGGATCGTACCCTAAATCGTAAATCACATTTTACGCGGGACACGACCGTCGTTGAATATAATGTACCTGTATACATATATATATATACGCTATACGCACGCAGCGCAGGGTCTCTATTTGTTGGTTTTTTTTTCCACTCCCCCGATAATAATCTTATTAGAAACCCTTCTAGGAAAAAAAAAATAATAATAATAATAACAATAAATATAACCACGCGTGGATAATAATCGAAAATAAAAATCATATACGATAATATTTGTCTGCGTCGCGCGCGCCGTCGGAATTCAAATTGGAAACTCAAACGCGCGTATACGTTATGTTCGGGTACGAACAAAATATAATAATATTATGCGCTCGACTTGTATAATTTTTTTTTTTGTTCATACTCAATTCCACGCGTGTATAATATCGTATCGTCGTTACGTGTAATTGCCACTTCTATTATTTATGGCGTGGTAATTGCTGATGTCATTCAAACTAATTGTCTCTCTGGACTCTCGGCGACGGCGGCGGCACTGTTGAGATGCCGCGACGTCCTTATAGTCATCACGTCGCACAACTGAACTGAATGTTGTTAAATTTTCCACCAGAGCTCGGTGGTTGGGTTAGGTTATGTTAGAACTAAATGAATAAAACAAAATTTAAAGTCCCGTCGTACCTATATATATATATATATATATTATAATGACTGATAATAAGTAACTACGCAATGTGGTTGATTTTAATTACAACTATTTAATGTCCGCAGGGTTTACGTTCGTAATAATACGACGATGAACACGAATAAATGAAGTGATCGGTGTTTCGGTATATAGTCCTGCCAGTGGTTACCAAAATTATTTTATTTGCGGCACGGTCGTATATATAAGTCGTGGCACTAACAAATCAATTTTCTCGTATATTCATATATTCGTAGGAATTTTCGAATCACACATTTTACGATTTGTAATTTGTATTCATTAAAAATTTTAAATAAAACGACTCAAGGAATATTCATGACACGATTACGACACGGCCTTTGGCGAAACGCTGCTGGTATATGATAATGATAATAATAATAATTATAAACAGCGATAGTATTTGTATAAAAAATACGTGCTCTTCCATTGTGTCTTTGGAATATTGGCCTGGAATCAACGAGTTTAGATTTACCGTCGATTTATAATGGTCTTATCACAGCCGCAGGACTTAAATCATAAATTATAGGTGACCGGAAGCTACCGTGATGATTATTCAGAGTGGCGTAACATTGCAAAAATGCGACGAGTTAAATTATATAATCATAGTCATGTTTGCTCTTTTGCGTAATACAAATATTATGTGGTTAACATTTTTTTTTTAAAAAATATATAACACTAAACCGAAACAATTTGAAGTTATAAAATATTCAATTATTTTATAATTATGTAATTTTAATATAATTTGTAAATTTTTTATTAAAAAAATCCACGAAAACTCTCTGGTGTGTTTGCATTTAGTGCTTTTTATAATATATTATAAAATAAAAAGTTTCCGAATGAGGGTTATAAATGGTGCTTCACTAAACATTTTCGCTCTAATATTTATTCTCAAATCTGTATATATATATTTATATTTTTTAAACTTAATATAATTACTATAATTACTAATTTTGACAGTAAATCCGTAAATCATTGATTTATTATTTATTAAGATTATGATAATAAATTAATATTTAATGAAAATAAATAATTTTATTAGATTTTAATGGTATAGTGAAAGTTATTATATCTAAACTGATATTTGAAGTATATTATTTAATATATTATAAAGAAGTGGATCGTTTAATTTAAAACTAAATTGATATAAACATGCAGTGATTGTGGTAAAATAAAATGAAAACCTCATTATACTTTATAAATTTAAAATATCTCGATAAAGTGTCGTCATGAGGAATAACTCTGAGTAATGTTATTATATTTAATAATCAATAAAAGGGTGGTCTATAAGGGGAAAATATAATTTTCATTTAATGTTTGGTAGAACGATAATGGTTGATGTATATCGATTTTGTAGTTTATAGAGTGAATACAAAATTATATTTAAATATAAATATAATATATACCTAAGTTAAATAAAATGTTTCATTTTTTGAATAAATTTAAAGTTTTTTACTAATATTAAGTTGACATAATAAATAAAGTCTAATGTATTTTTTTCCACATATGACGCGCAACGTGCTAAGTAGGATTTTTCTATATTAGCAAACGAAATTTAAATTAAGGTCCTTGTATATATTTTTTTGATTAATATTCTATATTACGTATAGGAATTAAAAAAAAAAATATTTCTGTATTATCTAATGATCTTATAACAATCATAATCTATAAATTTTAATTGGTGGATATTTTGAAAACACCAACCTATGTTTACTAGAAATACAAAAGTTGGTTTCGCTTCTTTAATAATTACCGTTTCTCATTAATTACCTTTCAGCGCCATTATTTTTGACACCTAGCCTGAGTCTAGCTGTTTTACACTATTCGTGATCCATCATTGAAATTTGAGATCCATTTATTATTTAATGCTTTTTCGTGTTGACATAACATACAACCCTAATTAACGTCAGAGCTGTCGGGATTTCTTCTGAATACGAAGGGTGCCAAGATATTAGATAAGTCTGTCGGGCATATGTTGGTTTAAAAAAAAGGCGTTTGCTTAGGTATACTACTATATTCACTGCGGTTGGTTTTACACAATTTTGCTGATGAGCAATATATATTATTATTTTAGTATTTCGATGTATTATTTAGAATTATATTATCACGTATAGTTCCATGTTCTGGAATTTTGAATATTGTTAAAATAGCTGGATTCAATATAAATTTTAATAATATATAATAGTATTGTTAATAATTAAATTATTTTTTTATAAAAAAAACATTGTAACTTGTAACTTGTTTGTGTAACGTTTTAATTGCTCATATAGCAATTATTTAAATAATATTTAAAATTTATAATTTCATAATTTGTATGAATTTATAAATAGGTACCTATTTAAAACAATGTTGTATAACAAATAATTGATTATAATTTAGTTAATGATATAAAAGTTTCATTTTCATAATATATTTTTTAATAAACGTATAATTTTTGTTTGTTATTAGTGTAATTTTTTAGGTTTTTAATGTTGTTGCCTACCTATGTGGTTTAGAGTTATTCCATATTCATATTTAATTAGGTACCTAGGTAATCAAATAGTTAATTAATACATACAGTTATATAATGCTCGCAGAAAAGTCCTATTAACGCGTTATAGCTCAGCTATAAGTTATTCATTTAAATATTCATACGAAATATATTATATTGTTATTGAATAATTATGTGGTATTTTAATGACCAGGTTTATCTTAAAACAACCAAGACTTGTTTTGTACGAATTAATACAATTTATTCGAATAGAAAGAACGAATTATTAAACTTGATTACAAGCGCACCATCCTGGTCGTTGGTGATCAACCGATAAGTTAAGAAATTATCGATAACAAGGAACATATAGCGTATGGGAGTTATGCCTAGAGCACGATTTGTAAGGTTCTTTTTAACGTCCTACGTGTACCGTGTATTATACTGTACATACGCATACACTTAAATCTTGATAAACTAATAAGTTAACTATGTATTTATTGTTGCACAATCGTTCATTATACTAAGTTATTTTGAGTATAGTAATATTTAAATATATCATCAAGTTAGTATAAACATATTATGTGCATCTATGTCTTTGGAATTGAGTGGGCTCTAAAACATTTTAGTCCATGTTCATGTAAGTTTGTACATATTATTTTCTATTTAATTACATAACTAGGGCGTATAGAAGTACATGCAATTTTGGCAATATAATGTTTTATTATTAAATGTATATAATTTATAGGTTGGTAAATATAATATTTATTTTTGTGCGCATTTTATAAGATTTTATATTTTAATAATATTAAAGTAAACTAAACTATATAATGAATAATAGATAATGTACAACTTACTACAATCGTTTTTAATAATAGAAATATTTAATTACAATATAAATGATATATTTATTAAGTTTTACACACAACTCAAATATTTTCTAAATTAAAAGCGAATTTAAATTATAATCATTTGCAACTTAATTATAAAAATAAAAAAAATATTATATTCTTAATATTTTATTTAGGTAACAGAATTCCTTTTTTAGAACGATGTTTTTAATTAAATTTCATTTGTTAAAACTGCGTTTATTTGAAGTGTTCGTACGCACCAATGGGTACACAGAAAACAATGATATCCTACACCGTGGTTTTATAAAGAGGGGTTGACAAATTTTACAAACTTTTTTTCAAGAAGAAAGGTATTGGGGTGTTTTGACACCTAAGACACCCTTCTACTTTACGCCTCTAAAACCACAAAACCCCCATTGTTAGACGGTTAGGAAAAATACTCATATTTCCAAGGGAATATATTTAGGTGTAATATATATATATATATTTTTTTTTAAATCTGTAAATTAAGAATTAAAATATATATTGACGATATTAAGTTAATGTTTGTTGACAGTTGGTGAAACCAAATGCTTTCGTTTGGTTAATATATTGAAGTTTCAAATGCATCCTGATAACTAAAAAAAAAAAAAAAAAAATGCCTTCTCTAAAAAAACGTATATAACGTATTGGTAACCAGCTGCTAAGTATTTTTGTTACGTTTTTTAAATAAACAACAAATCAAAATATATTATATAATATATTTGAAATGTAGTAAGACTTCAAGTCAGACCGATAAAAACATGGTTTTTGTGACTCTTGTTTATGTGTTTAATGAGCTCTATGAAATTTGAATATTTACCGTTTGGACGTGACACGGCGGAGAGGTACCATAAAAATGTCTCAATTTAAATAACGGTTAATATTATTAATACAAACATATATCGTATAGATAATACTAAATACTATAACTATATACTGTTATATAATGTAGTCATATAGGTATTGCGATACTAAATACAAATTGTTTATATATATTTATATTTATAATTTAATCGTCTTTATGCGAAGACGTATATTGTGTTTCACTGTTTCGTGTTGAACATAATAATTGCATAATTGGTTAAGTAAAATATAATATTGTAGTAGTTAAGAAAAACACATGTAACCCATATGTAACACAATAAGCATGTGGTTGTTTATATATTTGATGAAATATAAAAACATAAATAAATTATACATATATAGAATGCTAATAAATTATTCCAAGATAATTAAGTATTTTATTCTTATTGTAGCGTGAGCTGAGGACAATAGGTTTATTAATTTATATATATATATTTTGTATCTAATAACAATATTTTTTTCTAGTGTGACTATAATACAATATAATATAACTTGTACGTTATACTTATTTCTTATACATTATGTATATAATCATTTTATATATTTTTTTATAATACATATTTTGTGTTCAATAGATATGTATAGATATAATATCTATATTTATTATATTTCCCTCATAAAATCATAAAACATAATACAAACTATCAACGTAATTATTATATGGTTTAATAACTATATTACGAACGCGTTGAAAATTGATATTTTATTTAATGTATTAAATTAAACATAATTTTTAAAAAGTGATTACCATTTTTTATAACAATATATGAAATCTTAGTTAAATCATTACTTTGATTTATATTACCTACTTCACTTCCATAAAGTGCTTTCATTGTGAGAATTATTATTATTGAGGATGAAGTCTTTTTTTTTTTAAAAACGAAAAGAAAGGATTTAGTAACAATAATTTTTGGGAAAATGTTATAAATGGTAATTTATTTTTTAAATAACTATCACAAATATTAAATAATACATCTATTTGTAGATCAACTAGTATAGTAGTATAGTTTATTAAGTAATAAACACGTTATGCACATAACACATATACATTAATATATATATTTGGTAATTTGTATTACCTATTTGTAAAGCTTTTTAAACAGATACTTTAATTTAAATTTATATACATTTTAAAAAGTATTTCCCACAAATATGTATATTATAATAGTACTTATCTATAGATTTATTGTACATATGTATACCTAAAAAATGAGTTATTAATAAAAATAATATCGTTATAACTGAGAATTAATATTTACACATTATACATGTCAATTATCAAAGTTTTAACTTCTAGCTATGTCTTCGCCTCAATAAACAATAATAAATATAATAATTTAATTTTGTGATTTTATAAAGTATTTTTTTTACTTTTCCGTAGTCACGGTACCATTTGTTTAGTAAGAAATGTGTGTTTTTCAGTTTTTTTTCCAACTCTAACCAATAATATATATAACTGCAGCTGTTTATATGTTCTTATATAGGTATACATATAATATAATATTAATATGTACTTTATATAGTGTTTGTTGTGCGTTTTAATAGAGCCGTCTGTCTGTTTAATTTGGGTTTAATCGAAAATGTAAACTCGCTGTCGACACGCTTTGCTGGATTGCTGGTATACTTGGTTACATGGTTACACCATGACGGACTTTCGGTATATAACGCTACATATACGTTTAATGTATAAATTGGTCCGTGCTACCCAGATGGTTCTGATATCCCGACCCCGACGAGGGTGCTCGTTAAAAACGTTCGATCCTTAATTATTATATTATATAGTGCCCGGAGAGTATTTTCGCCTTCGAATCTAATGCACGAGTTTATATCTATATAGGACGAATGGTTTTAATATTATGTACCTATATGTTGTATGTGTACGGTGTTGTTGTTGTTGTTTTTAATTCTATTTTATTTATTAAATCGAACACCTGGCGTATCGAAAAATGGCTAGGTACACGATTGGCTGCACGGCCAGCACAGAAATATAATATTATTAATATTTTTTAAAAAAAAAAATTAAAAAAATATTTAATCTTTTTATATTGTTTATAATATGCGTACCTACCTCAGGTTTCGTATTAATAAATAATTGACCCATCGTTTAGGTCCGAAAAAAATGGTCGGTGTTTTTTTTTTCGTCGTCGTCCTCTTTTTCCTTTCTATAAAACGAACGGAAAGTTGGCTTCCGTCCCGACGCCTCCGGTTATTATTAATAGCTCGTGACAGTTAAACATGTGCTGGTAATAATTACTAATTAAAACTGAGATATCTCTATTAAAAATAGGACAACGTAACCCCTTGAACTGGGTATTTTTTGTGTTATTTCGTTCTGCGTAAACTTTTTAACGCATCCGTACACACACAATGCATCTGAAGGTTTCCCCATCATTAAGCCCTATTACACACCGGTAGTGTGAAATAGAAAACGCTGGGCAATATAATATATAATAACCCGCTACTGTATTTATTATTATTATTATTATTATTATTACTAAATGCTTGTTAATGTGTTTTTAAATATTGAAATTTTAATTATATGTAGATTTGTAGTTGAATTTTGTATAATTCTATATATTATGATATTATCTATCTCTATAGTCCCTAATTTTTTAATGAACTCCGACATAAATATGTAGTCCGAAACAGTAAGTGTGCATTACGGATTTTAGTTAGTGTATACTTGCAAACAATTATATATTTACAAAAATTTAGATTAACTTATTAATTGTTCAATAAAAAATAAACAATTATTTGATACTTTTAATATCTTTAAAAATAAAAATATTTATAATCTATGTAATAAAAATAATGTTACCATTTGACCATAATTTACAAACAATTCCAGATAATTAATTCCTATATATTAATATGAAATAAGAGTATGGGTATACTAGTCCTCCACGTTTTTGTATAATTTTAATGTACGTACAATAAAATTGTGAAGTAAAAATGTTTAAAATAAATGCCAATACTATTGTCAACAATAGTTATAATAATTTAATTTAATTATGATTTATATATATACATTTACTAACATGTTCGCACAATTAAAACGATACAAATTGAAAAATGTGTGATACTACTTTTATTTTGGTTAAAAAATATTAAACATGGGTAGATACTTAAAATATAAGAGTTAATAATTTAATACATATAAGTAAACGTATTATAATTTGTAACATTATTATTACTATTATTATTTGTATTATTACTTGTAACAAATTATAAAATATTTTTATTTTTGAGATTATATACGTATATACCTACTAATTTGTACAATTTTTATTGACATGATTTTATTTACAAAACACAATACGAGTTTCCAATGGTATAAATTTATTCCTATCTTCTTTAGTATTTTAGACCTTAGTCTGCCTTCTATTGTTAATAAATATTAAATTATACATAGGTACAGTTAAATCAAATATTATAGTAAAAGGTTAACGTAGTATAGTACTGTAGTAGACAAAATGTGTATTTTTTATCCTCACTTGAATTATACTTAAATTATAAATGAACAATTATATAATTCAATTTTTTAATCGATTTCTAAGATTTTATCTGAAAACTATGATTTATGTATTGGTTTGAAATTTATTGTATACAAATATAATTTAAGTAGGTATATAATATTATAGTAGGTATACACGTTGATTGATCATTGGCTATTATTATTTATATTTTAATTACCACTTGTCTTTCTGTTTGATTGAGTGCGTTATAAAAAAAAATATAAATATCGTTTATTTAATTATACCATACCTATATCAACTATTGCTTGTTAGATCATCGCAATAAATTAAATATTAATTTTTTCCATTTGTATTTTATGATTTTACTAATCTACAATAACAAAACCATAATTTAGTGTTTTTAATTATATAAAACGTACATTATTTTTAACCACTTAATAAAATTAGTTTATATTAAAATAACAACATAAATAAACAATATACATGAATTAATATGAAATATACTATAAAATAAATATATTAAGTATCAAGAAATACATTTAATTGTAATTAGATACCGATTGAAAATTACGAAATAATTTTAGATTCTGGGCGAAGCGAAGAATGTATTGGTTTTACAATGATGTGTGCTTTTTTAATGTATGAAGACACTTTTTTGGGTAGAAATAATGATCCAATTATCACAAGTAAGGTATGCTTTCAGTTGAAATTTTTTTATAGTTGGTACTATATTTAAGTCGTAGTTAGCTCGTGTTTTTATTCCTCGGTTTTTCAAGAACAATTTCACATTCAGAATGGCGGCAATTATATTTAAAACCCAAAATTACTTATGTATTAATTATGTCTAATCGTACTTATTTAAATATTTACGAAACCGAACTGAACTGAACTTTAATTTTTTTTAACGAACTTGAATTCTATCTATTTTATTATATAAATTAACAATTTGACATTAATTTGAGTTTAAAAAAAAGATATACCACAGATGATGTATTTTAAATTAGAAACAAATTAATAAATTCGAATTTCTAACCATACTAAAAGGGTACACAATAGTATTGCGTGATTTTTCCACATAATATGAACAAACAGTTTGATCGTTTTTATATCATAATATGACGATTGACAGTATATTATATAGGTACGTAATATGTTATTGTATTTATTCCAGTTTACGCACATAAGTATAATTCGATATTAACGATTTTTCAAAGACGTGAATAAATTGATCGGATCTATCGATAATATAATTAATAATAATTATTATACGATGTTCGTCGTTTTCGGGGTATACTTAAATTATATAGCCTATAGATGTATTGTGCTTGTATATCGTATAGTCTAACCGCTTAATAATGATGATATTATATGATTATAAATGTGCCTTTAACGATGTGTGTTTTATCGGACGACGGGACCGGTGCATTATATTATATTGCATTATATTGGTATATAGGTTCAAAACCATAAAAATCGTTACGACTGTCGACGGTGGCGGTGACCGCGTGTAAAGTAACTGTTGCCTGATACTTAGGTATATACCGCATACCTACTACTGAACTGACCATAATATATAGAATTATACCTACATACGCAGCCAAACCATGAAGCCAGTATACATAAGCGATATATCACTTTTGCAATGGTGTATCGCGTGTGTATGTCTGTATAGTCCGGTGGAGACTGAAGAGTATACCTATATAATATATAGGGTGATCAAAATGTATTGTTACTAAAATAATGGCGATAAAATTTAAAAAACGTAAGTAATTCCCACCATTTTTGTAACATGAAATTTCAATTATCTTCTTAAACAGGAGATTTCAGTTCGGGTCAATCATTTTTTACCGGTTTTTTATGTTTTCAAATTACTCATAAATTTAATAAGGTAATATAATAAATAATATTATAATTGTATTGTCTAATTATTTTTAAGGTATATAAATAAGTGTTCGATGAATTCCTAATGTGCAATATAAAACTTCAAATTTTTCAAAATTATGAAATAGATATAAAGTTATTGAGCAACGCGGTTAAAATATAGTATAATAATAATAATATACTTTCAATCAGTATACTATATTTATACCAATTGTGTTTTGGATTTTACTTTATAATTTTCGAAAGTTGCAAGAGCTGTAATAAACTTGACCGTATATATTTTTACTTACGGGAAAAATTCATAAAAATTGAATAATTGTGATGTTACAGTATTTACGGTTCCGCGTACAGAGAATATTTATACACTTCCATGATAAATACGAATTTTCGTTTTCAAATTATATAGCCCATGTCGTGTGCATATATAGATTATATAACAATGAAAATCGTTAATTAAAAATAAAAAAGTCGTCATAACGTAATATCATTTAGTATTGAAATAAATCATTTTTTAATAAGTACTACTTTTAGCTCGGACAACCCTGTATATATAATAATAACTGAGTACATTATATGTGTGTACTGTGTAGTGTGTGTGGGCATACTATTTTGCGCTCAAGATCGGCACGCACGCATAATAATATATACTTCCGGTGACCGGAACTAGAACGACGTCAATAAATTTTGCGGTGTGGAATGTATATTATGTGATGCGGTTTTTAAAAGTTACAATCCGCTGTAGCCATTATTACTCACATTTGTATTTCTCGAAAAACGTTTTTCCCATCAAAAAAGTTACTATTTAATTTTGTTTGCGTAAGAATGTATAAAATGTTGACATCGTCGTGGTCTTAATATTTTTGGACTCACAACCTACTTAAATATAATTTTTTCGATTCATAATGTCTAAAAAAAAATTATATATTATATAATTATATATGAAATACACTTTTACTTAATTTTTGTTAGTGAATCACGATTTAATCCTGAAGCTCTCGAGATGATCTTTTGGGGCTCTGGTTGGAGACCATTCGTATGTCATATTTCAGTGTATAGGAAATGGAAGGACGGGTTTGTTGTACTTATATATATATATAAAATATATTATTTTTGGGACGTTTAACAATATAAAGCTTTCATGAATGTCCAATGAGTTTTACTATACCTCAGCTTATGATCGTCTTGACGATTTGACCTATACAACGATCTTTATATGCGCTATAACTCATTAGTTTATATCCCGGAACTATTGAGACGGGCAAAATCAAATTTAACTATATAATTTTTAAACATAAAATAAAATAAAATCATTATTTACGGGGGAACTATATAGGTAGCGAATGTCCGAGGACTTACCGCAGAATGTCGTATTATGGATATTTTTAGAGAGGGTTATTTTATGATATTATGGCCTCGACATTTCGTTCATAAAATATGTACTACGAAAATTTCAAAGGGAGAATAATTTTCCCCGTATAAAACGTTACTGAGCACACGCAGAATCGTATTTAATGTAGGAGATCAAAGTGGACCCCCGTTGGATTTGTGCTCGTATTTAAATAATTTTAAAATTGAAAACATAGTTTCAAACGTTTTAAGACCAAAATTGCAATTTTACAAACTAGAAGGTGTAGAGTAAAGTATTTGTAAAAAATAAGGGGGTTGTCCCAACTCATCAAATCAAGGACGATAAACTAAACAATAAATTTTATACTGTTCGATTGAGAAATCGAGATTGTTGCGTATATATGTGTTTTTATTATATCTCTTCCGCAATTATTCCACACGCTCTTAATCTGCATAGCAAATGCTATTTTATTTTCCTCGTATAGATTATCCAATGTAATTTTCTTACTCGTAAATGTTTGTCAAACGAATTATTTCAACATTGTTAATCGACGAATGGATGAATGATATTATAAATAACGTCGTGTGAGTTTACAACATAATTTTTATTTTCACAATACGTTTTCTCGAACAATATAAGTGAGCGTTATTATGTACAACGCGAGTGCGTGTGATATGTAAGGTACCTACGTAAGTACGCCGCGGTGTGTAATAATATATTATTTAGTTTTAGTTGTCGTCGTCGGTGTCGCAGCACCATTAAAATACACACACACACACACATATATATATATATATGATAAAGCGTACTATAATATAGTGTTGGTGGCCGTCCGTCGACGTCGACGATCGCCACCGCCACCGTCGCCGCCGCCGCCGCCGCTGTGCGCGAGATGAAGATGCGAACTCGTGTGCGCGTCGGTCGATCGGTCGGCCGGTTGTGTCTCGCAGGCGCCTTTACAACACGCCGCGGCTTGGGAGGTAGCCCGTTCGCCAGAGTCCGTGTGACCACCGCGAAGAAACCGGTTTGAATCCCGGGCGGCCGCCGATACATCCGTATTGGAGTGGTCTCAGCGCGCGCAGTCATCGTGCACGTTCGTCCCGCCGCCGCCGCCGCCGCCGCCGAGTACATAATATTATTATACAGTATAATATAGATGCACGACCGCCGCCGCCGCCGCGCACTCACTCGCACCGCACCCGGTGCCACCGCAGCCGTCGCACTCGGCAGTCACCAGTCGCCAATACGCCGTTAACCGTACCGAACGTCGTAGCGAACCGGCACACTGCCGCGTTACAATAATTTATATATATATATATTTTATTATTATCGTCTTATCTCGATTTTAAATTATTATTATTTTTTCGTCGTGATATTTTTCGCGTTTCGTCCCCGAAAATGCCGTACTTCGCCGTCACTATCGTCTCGGTGTTGTCGTCCGGTTAAATCGCTCTCGTTTCACACCCTTTTTCCTGTACGGTAGCACTGCGCGCTATACTACCGCCGCCGCGCGTGTTCGTATTAAATGTTTGTGAACCGATGTCATCTGCGGAATCAGCTCCTCGGTAGCGCAGTAGTAACCGTCGACGGACATACTCGGCCGAGGACGATCCCGCTCGCGGGACACTCGTTCTAAGGTAAGAGTGACACTGAAATTTAAATCCCGAGGGATGAGTATAGGGGGGGAGGGGGTTCGCAAGGTTTGTCCCTTCCTTCGGACAACGTTTAATTAACGTCCGTTTAACTACCTTCGATCGGTATGTGTCGTTTCTTCGGAAAATGATCGGAAAACAAGTGTGTAACTGTGAACTATTATCGTTGTGAAAAATAACTTAAATCTCTTGCTTTTGATTATTACGATGTCTGGGAGAATAATACTAGATTTCTAGCCAGGAAATCACAAATTGAGTTCGCCATCGCGGTGACTGCGTAATATATTACTTAACGATTTTAGCAATATCGAGTATAAACATACGGATTAACTACGTCTGGATCACGTTTCTTCGTGATCTGATCTCATTCGATTGTCATAATATATCTATTTTTTTATCGTACCCATCGCAATTTTTATCCTAGCTTCTGTCATTTTGCACGTGGTGCAATACACTCTCGGGAATAATGTATACTTATTCACAATATGTTTTATGATTTATGAGTTTTTCCTCCGAAATATAACATCGTTATTTACATTCATTATCCACGTCATCGACAATATAGTTAAGTAATTTGACATTTTCGCGGCCGATCGGGTGTACGACATTTCAAAATATGTTTTAAATGTCATAACACTTTTATGACCTGGGTTTTCTAAGCAATGTATTTGTGCATGATGAGTTGAGTTTCAAAATCTATTATGAAATTAATATAATAAAATACATTTGATTTAAATCAATATCGTATTTACTTTCATAAATGGGCAAAGTGTCGAGGTCTAACACCAAATCTCCACTATCTTAATATGGTGATACAAGCATGATGCATTTTATTTATGATAAATAGCATTACTAGTGTCTGATACAATATATTGTCACATCATTATTGAAAATATTATTGAGTATTAAACACTAATAATTATTATTATAATAATTACCAAACAATTTTAATACCTAAATGTTTTAATAATTACTAAATAAACAATGTTTTTTTTTACTAGACCTAATAAATATATTAATTTACATATAAAATATCATGTAACAATTGAAAAAAGGTTTGTGACTATTGTCTGTTAGAGTTTAATTTTGTAGTTGTTGTATTACGTAAAACGTTTCTGTTTTCCGCCTGAATGGAAAACTTTTTTTAATTCCAAATAATAAAAAAAAAAATTTCTTGACGAGTTTCTTGTAGTACATATAAAACAACTTATATCTATAATATAATTTATATACATAAACACTTTGGTATGTAAACAAATTCCCATAACTCAAAATAATAACCTAGATATTTGTTAATAGTTAATAATTTTGAGTTTTTTTTTATGGTATACGTAAATTCTAGATAACAATTATATAAATGTAGGAACACTAGCAGTATTTTTCGAAAAACTCAAACTTACAATATTTTCAGTGAGTGGGTGAAATTACATTTCTTATATTTAAAATAACGAATGTATGTATACCTACGGCTACTATAGTAGGTTATATATATATAATTCACGTATTCGTACTTTACCTTTTTTAAAAATGTATTACTTTTTATGTATTTACTGTTTATCTATATTAACGGTATTAGTTTTACATCTATTCGATTTCCCAGTAGAACGATTTAAATTTATCGAATTCGCAATAATCCATAATCATTAAAAATGATGGAATTACATTATATTGTTTTTCGCAACTACGAAATTTGTTAAAAATCGATTATAACGGTTTAATTATTGAGAATTTGTTATAATCCATCGACAATGATTATGTTTATGATTAGTTATTTCAATCAAACGAGCTATAATATTATGTAAATGAAATGTTTAATGTTCCAACTTAAAAAGGAATTTCAAGAACATAAATTTACTCAACACTAAAAGGTACATTATATATAATGTACATTATGGAATAGAAATATATATATATATATGTATAGGTATATAAGTAGTACATATTCAATATTGGTTTCACAAAAATAAATTAGCAATCAATAACACACCAAACAATAATGCATTGTACAGTTTATGAGTCAGATTTTTTTTTATTATGCAATATTATTACTATCTTAATTGTCTTAAAGAATATAGAAAACACTTTTACCTGCCCCCTCAAAGATACATGTATAACACGCGAGAATACGAGATAGATAATTAACTGTAGTATGATACATTCAACGTACACTTTACAATATCTTCGGGCTCCGAAGCTCCTACTCAATTTCAGCGAAAAAGTGAATTTAAAATCAAATAACTATTAAAACCGTCAGAGTAGAGTGTTCGTTTAACTAAGTCATTATAATATTCAATAACGGAACATAAAACAATGTTTACCTATAATCTATACCTATATGTATACGATATATATAATATTTGTACCTGTTTAATATATTTGAAATATAGTCTTATACGTTCTATAATAAATATCAGTATTTGTATAATGATTTGAATATTTAATATTTTGAGTTCGCCAATTAATAATTGTCATAGTTTTTAATTTAAGTTCTGGATTTGTATTCATTTTTATATTAATTGTATTAATAAGTTTAAAAAGTAGTTAAGGTAAGTTACAAATTTTAATCCGAGTTTAATGAGTTGGCGGAGAAAATTTTATTTTACATATTTGTATTTTACTTATAATTTAATATTTTTAAAAATATAATGCTTATTATATTTAAAACATGTTTTTATAAATATTCTTATACATAACTCAATGTAAATAACTGATTAATGATATCGACGTATCGATCATTAAAAATTGTTTACCCATATATCCATATGATCACAAATCGGCTATTTTTTAATCGATATTGTTTATCACATAAGCTCGTTATAATAAAATAAGGCTTGCTGTATCAGTATTACAACAATAACGACAAATTAATGAATATTAAAATAATGTATGTAGTTATAATAATTATTAACAACAAAAAGGGCGACGATTTAAACTTATATTTTTAACATATTTGCTGAAAACCACCGATCATTTTTATTTGAACATTTATCGAAGTCATTAATTGTCAATTACTCAGCTGCAACTCTTCCGGTAGAATATAAAAAAATATTAGCTTCGCTCAGAATCTAAAATCTACCTACTAATATTTTAAAATTGCTTTTCGTTTATGACTTCTTTACATAGATGAGTAAGCACTCGAAATACAATATGCGTAGTAATCAACTAATATGAGTTGTAGAAGTTCAATAGAAATTTAGTTTATACATTTTTACACTCTTATTTAATTTAGTCAGAATATTTTAATTACAAGTACATAATATCTCATAGTATGTTTTTAATAGTGTATATTAAATTTCGGGCCCCAGTCGTTATTATATATTATTGTATTAATTTGTATTATTTTTAAACTGCAGGCACTTGGCAGGTGTCAATAATATGCAATTACCCAATCATTTTAAATTTGATTTTAAGGCGTAATCGAGTACCTATACCTGATAATAATTAATACGTGATCCTTTCAGGCGTTTGTACGCATGTCTAAATGTCTTCGAATTCGAACGGGCACTGTAATGTTTATATTGTAATTTGTAATTATAATAATTGTGACGTTTTGGTTTAACGGTCGATAATTATATAGTATGCATACGGCAAACCCCGAATTTTTTATAATATTATTATAGTATACGTTCTCTGGGCGCCGAAATACCTATATAAGAGTACTAATAACAACACAATAACCACACGCTAATTTGCAAATATGTTAACTATCCCAATCCGTACAGCACGTAGTTTGTAAATTTCCAAATAGAATAACGTAAAAATATTTATTATTTCATATTTTCCTCTTCGACTCGTTGGTTTTATTATTATTATTCGGTGCCGTCGCCGCCATTCCGGTTTTGTTCTAAATAAAGTCATTAAAAACAATAAAGCCATTATTTATATGAAAAAAAAAAAACCAGTTTACCCAGACCCGGTAGTTCGCAACCCCTCAATTGTTCGATTTGATACCTGCCTACTCGTTACAGTCTACGCCTAGAACACAATAATTATGTATGTAGTATATATATATATATATAAATTTTTCCCTCTTCTATGTTTCAAAATTTTTTATTTTATCCGGATGCTTTTGAAATGTTTATATTTAAATAATCGTGGAAACATAGATAATGATTATAAATTATAATTACTTCGACTAAAGTTATTAATTAACTGTTGTTAAAGTATAATATGTTGGATTTTTTTTGTTTAATGAATTAAAATATATAACACTGTAGTCACTGTAGTAAATTTTCGAAAAATTATGGAAAATATTATTTAGTTTTAAATTTCATTCATTTATTTAATCATAAACAAGATTATAAATTAAATATATTATTGACTTTAGTCGTTAAAAAAATCCATTTATTTTAGTAGGTCCAAAATAATCATATAAATGATGAAATTATATAGTAATTTCAAACGCGAATACGAAATTTGTTAAAAATAAAACATAACGGATGAATTATTGAGAGCTATCCATCGATATTGTTATTTTAATCAAACGAGCTAAAATATTATGTTAATGGAATGTTTAATGTATCGACTTAAAAAGGAATTTCAAGAACATATATAGTCATAAATTCATAGTATTATAATGATATAATAATAATGTATTATTTATATTTATTTGCGTGTAGTTTTTATGTTCAAATGTTTTAAAAATTTTACTGAGAGTCTACACTGCTAACTAATAAATAACAAATATATAATCCGTTAATATTATTCATTGTGTCAATGTGTAATTTAGTTGTAAGATGTCACTTAGATTTTTAGATCACATAAGATTAATTCTAGTTCATTATAAGATATTGTAAAATTAAAATGTTTTATTTTATTTGGTTACATAATATTATGTAGTTGTAGGTACGCTTGGAACTAATAATAATGTATTATTGCTTAATAAAAAAAAGTACCTAATTTTTTCTAATTTCTATGACGCCATTTCGGTTCTCATTTTATGGTATATCATATACCTATAGAATTAAAATCCAATTTAATCGTATTATGAACGATATTTACTGTATATAGTGGCATCTTTTTAAAATCCTGTTTTTGTCACTTAGCGGTCACTTACGGTGTTAGACATTAAAAACCAATAACCAATAAAGATTAAAGAAACTGAATGAATCTGGTTTTAGCACGTATAGACAATATTCTTATAATGTATTGGCTGTTGTAGTATAATAAAGCAATTAGAAAGATGATATGGTAATAAATAATAACGTGTAATAATCTATTAAAAAAAAATTATAATGAAAATGGTTAATGGTGTGTCGTAATAATAATATATTCTCATATCCCATTTGGGTACACATATATATATATATTTACATCATAGAAGATCACCGAAAAATTTTTACGTGCGCGTATAGCATTAAACGGAATTCCAAACTGACTACAGTATTATTATAATGTGCTAAAACAAATTGTGATGGAAATCGAAATTATTTTGACGACATTATCATCGCGACGGGAGGTTTTCGACGCGCTTATAAAGACGTCTACGTGACCGTGTACCACTATTGTGTTATGTGGTATAATACTGTGGTTATACAGTCATAAAAATGTTGCACAGTCGGCGAATCCGCCGTCGTTCGATTTTTGTGCGAAATAATAACGCGGAATCGGATATTTCATAATTTGCCATATGCAGTCCGACCCTGAATGCGATGGTGGTCGGGCATTATATTATTATAATAATATATATATATAAAATGTCACCAGAATTCTAAAAATCATTTTTCAGCGTGAATAGAACACGAATACGTGCGGCGAATGGAAAAAAAAAAAAAAAACGATTGTCGGTTAAACGTTTTACAATAGTAATAATCGCGCACAGTATACGTCATGTACATATACTAGTGGGCTGGCCGGGTAGGTAAAAACGTTTGAACTGTCGAAGGGAAAATCTTTCTTTATTTTTTTATTGTAACTGTTCGAACAATTTTACCACGTCGACACACGAAATAAATATAATACAGTCACTCATTAAACAGTTAACAATGATGTTTCTGATCAATTGTCGTCAATTCAATATAGGGAGGTTTCCGCGTAGTTGACACATGTAATTCTTTAGAATGAAATATAATATATCTTTTGTATTATTATTATTATTTTAAATAACAAAACAAAATCTATATTCGTACAGTAGGCTACAAAATACATAATATACACGTCGTGCTCAACAGGGTGGATGATATTTTTTTCTAACGTGAACAATTATTATATTTTTTATTTTATAATAGAGGTTCTTATTGGAGATGATAATTTTATTAAATACTTAAGTTATTTTCTATTACAGTTATTAACAGTAGAACAAATAATTTAAAATGCATGTTTATACATTCTAATGCATATAGACGCATAGTAGATACCCATACTATATTATTACCTTAAGGTATCAAAGCAAAAGTATTTGTTCATTTATTCAACTTTTATTTAACTCGTTTTTGTGTGGCGACGTGTATTGTGTGATTGTGTGAAATGTTTTGATTGTCTGTTTTAGTGTTTTTGAGTGTGACTAAATGACTTAATAACCATGTAAATCGTTATAGTGAACAAAACAGAAATGTCTTCTCGTTTTACTACAAATTTTTAAATTGCATATTACAAATACAATGGTCAACGGATAATGGGAATTTTAAATCAGACTAGTTTTTTGTGTAATCACTAATCTAAATCACCATCATTATTTTTTATAAAATAAGATTTCGAAAACCTTGTACAGAAATAATAGTACAATGACAATATGTAATTTGTATGATTATTATATATTAATATTAAGAATCTAAAAATGTTCTCAAATTTTAATATTTTTATTATACATATACGATATACCCACGATATATATTATAATGTACGGAAGTACCGTTTATACACAATGTACTTGATAATGTGATATAGTATAATTTAGTACTGTGTTTGAAAAAAAGAATACGAATTATTTTAATTTAACAAAAAAGGTACCAACGAAAGACAGATTTTAATAAAAGGTTATTTTTGTTATTCTAAGGATATTTTTTATTAGTAGGAGGTATATTAACTGAGCGTATGATTCATAGAATAAAACGTAATATTTTAAGTCTTATTGGTTCCCAAAGTTGTACTATTTTCAATTACATTAGGTCATTTAAATAATAATACATAAATATAATTATTTGTATATGATATTGATTGACGTGATTTATTATATTATTGTTACATAATTACTTGTGTATAGTAATGTAAAAAAAATCCCCTTGATTATTATATTTTAAATTTTATTTAAATTGGAGTTTAATATATTTTCCTTGTCTCAGTATTATGTTATTTTCCTATCAGAGTTATATTCGAAGAATCGAAGCCCTACCGATATAATATTATCGTGAAATGAAATATTATGTTATGTATATTATAATCTATTTTTTTTTAATTTTTTTTTTTTATATATATACTTGATGGACGTTACTGACAATACGTTATTTAGACGATCAGAGCGTTAGTTATGTATTTGTTGTATAGTTTTTTTTTTATATAACGAAAGCTATTTAAAGATAGGTGCTCGAATTTCATGTGATTTACATAATATGAGTGAAATCTATACCATGTAGTTTGTAACGACATAGTTATACAGTCGAATGATCAATATCACTGGACGTTTAGAAATATGATGTACACTATGACCGCATGAATGTTCGCACTGGTGAAAACGATATTTGCATAACGTGTTTTATCGTCGTTTATGTATATATATATATTTATATATTATATTCTGCTATATATTCCATCGGTCTACATTCAGAGTTCATGATAATAAATAATAACAATATATAGTTACGTATACTCGGATACTGCGGGATTTATTATATTTTCATTGAATCCGTATAATATCATAATTTATAATATGTATACGAATACGAGCTGTAAGTACATAAATTATTAATATTTGTATTGGTCATTTACTTTATGGAAATGAAATGGGAATTAAAACAAAATGCATACATCATGATGAATGTTAAATATTAATCAACACGTGTCAGAAACGCCAGAGCGATTTCTCTTTATTGTAACCGAACTTCGTATCTTCATACCTATCATGTATATTATAATAACATATATACGTACGAACACACGTAATATTCAAAAATATATATAATATCGAGTTACTAATTTAACACGTGTCCTAGTATCGTCTCCCGACGTCGATAGCTCTGGTACTTTTCACACGTAAATTATTGTTCGAAATCTTAATAAGTACCTATGTCGCGTGTTGGGTAGATTTAGATAATATTTTCTATATTTTTCCTATATATGTAGTGTAGTTATGAGATAGTTAAACCGGTTAACCAATCACCCTTGCATGATTCCGCCCAAAACTTCCAAACGATTAAATGATTATTTTTTTATGTATCGACGAATTTATCTGAAATTTCGATTATCAGAATTGTTGGTATCGACTGCGCGGTGTCTAAATGGTTGTTATACATCATAACACCATTAAATGTAGGTACTTACTTTTTTTTTATATATTATATAATTATAATGATTCCCTGTTTCAAACACAAATTATATTATTTTCGGTGCCGCAGGCTGGAGGTAGTATAAAAAGCCTAAAAAATACACGTTTTCTCAGCTACAAATCATCGTTATTTAAATTATAGTTAACTCAATTATACGTATACCAATTGGTGTTTGTTTTTTTAAGTTTTTAACGTGCGTAAATAAGTAATTTAAAAATAAATTATATTACTAAAAACAAAAATTACAATAACATTACTGGATAGTGTTATTTTAAAATCGATTTGAATTCCAAAAAGGATAAATTTAATGGCGGTGGTACCACTTGCTTTTGTCGGAACTATTGTTATTTTAATTTGAGCTGTGGGTTTAAAATAACATTTAAACAACAAAGCGAGATTTGAAAAAAAAAACACTTTAATCGAGATTTGCTTGAAGAATGTAGAAATATATTATCTTTTACACTTAGTTTTATTTTATTATACGCTCTCAAAGTACTATGAAATCACTAGAATAATATTTTAGAAACAAAAACGGACAAAAAACAATTGATATATTTGCGAACTAAACAAACAAATTACCATATAATGTAAATTACATAGTGCAGGGAAACTGGGAAAATCAGTATTTACTGAAAGTGAATCAAACTTTTGGAGCGAATATATAATTTTTCATAGGTTAGATATAGTATCTAAATATTATGTGGCTGATTATATATTTATATGGAATAGGATATATATATTATTAAAATATTAAACTTATTAATATATATAGTACAAATTATAAATCTTGATATAATATTTTATCGTCTCAATATAATATAATATAACGAGAAAAATTAATCTATTCATAAGCGAAGAAAATGTAATTATAAATTTTTAAAAAGCTCATCAAATTTTATTAAATTAAAAGTAGTTTTAATTTTATGTTTAAAATATTATAATAGTTATGACATCAACATTTTTCGTTTCAACATCAGCTATTTTTGTCATGAGCTTTTTTTGTAGAATAAATAACGACCGAAAATATAAAAACGCATTATTTTTATAATGTAAATATACCAATTATTATTTGCGGTATCATATTATAATATGAAATATTGAGATTTAACTTTTATACGTACCTACATATATTTTATGACAAATAATAATGTTTTTTTTATATCTCAAGCAACGATTATCATTAATCACGTTTTTAATAAGACTAGTATTTCTGTCGCTTCACCCAGATATATACAGACCTATCGTGTAACAGGAAATGAAGTAATCGATGAACTATAGCCACAAAATAAAGACAACCGGATTTTGTTTCATAATTTAACTTTATAAACATTTAAATAATATTATTAATTTAGGGTTAAGATGTTTAAGATTTTGAATATTTTTAAGTTGTCATATTGCACGCCTTCTTAAATTGAAATTTGTTTCATGACATCTATATTATTCAAAATATAAACATTATATTATATTTGCATATTTTCTGACTATATTTGATTTATAAGTGCATATTTTAGTATTTTCTTCTGTTTCTGTTTTCACATATTCTTTCGACAAAAACTTACGTATATATATTGATATATGTTGTTATTATCAACTAACAAGTTTTATTATTGAATTTGGTGAACAGATATAGCAAACATAGCGAACATAAATTTATTGGTTAATTTTGTGATGGGAGCAAAGTTTTCCGTAAGAAAATTTTAAACACATGAAATTGACTTTCATTTTTCATTATACTATTGTCTAGGATAAACGCACATTTTTCATTTTCTAGAAGCAGTCAATTACTGATTTTCCCGGTATTTATTAAATTACTAGTTATACCTTACCACATTAAAAGATGGTTGAAATAATTATATGATGTGTATAACAACCGAAATGTGAAAAATTTGTTACCATTGAAATAATTCGTACGGGTATATATTATATTACAATAGATGTATTGTCGTTTTTAGCGAGTTTGGACTTTTCATTTTTATGCTCGTTTTTTCTAATACAAATCGCAAGTAGGTACAACAATATTAATAAGATTAAACAAAAGTGCACAACAACGGAAGAAACAACGAAATATGTAAATAAATATAAAAATATTATATTATATTTGTTATTCTATCCAATCGTTATTATAAATTGTATTAGGTATGTTATTTTTAAAAAGTGTCAATATAAAATGTTGTATTTATATAAATATTTAATGAAGTTATACGCTGTTGAAAACAATATAATTCTTCCGAATAAATATGAAAAAAAAATAAGTATAATAAATCCTTTAGTTATTTATAAATTAGCTTTTCGCATCGTTTCGTCGTAGTTATATACATGTGTAGGTAACCTAACCTATATTGTTTATATTTTTATATAGGTTTTGTGCACGAGCGATACGGGCGAAAAAAAGCTACCGCTATAGACGTAGTATAGACGGTCAGAAATAAGAAAAAACCAAATAAATTCCGCGGGCATTGTGAGAGCCATTTGTTTCGTAGAGAATATAAGAGGCGGCTTCCGTCGGGGAAAAAAACAAATAATAAAACACGTAAAATAAAAAAATAACACAACTGGCGCGATGACATTTGCGACGGCGGCGGCGCGGCGTCATGATTTAAGACTCGGCCGGGCCGCGCGAGTGTGCGTTAATATTTTATAATACGCGTTCGAATACGTCGTCACAAAGGGCAATTGTGTGCGTCTCTATAATATATAATATATAATAATAATATGCGCTTGTGTATTATTATAAATTTATATGCGCGGAGAAAAAAAACACCAGGAGACGATTAAATCTTTCTCTTCGGTTTCTTTCCTATATATATATAATATAGTATTATTATTATATTATTAAAATAATAATATTTAATATTATTGGCTCTCGTATAATCCCGGTGTCGCGGCGATGTATATTATAGCACCCTGCCAACGCATACGCATGTGCGCGAGCGATAGTATCGCTGTCTCCCGTCGGACATAATAATGACTCGTGCGTTTGTGTACCTACTAAGTTCTTTTTATGTACATTATGTATATTATGTACTCGTATTAACGGACCGACGGACGGAGACGATTTTATAATACTGAAAACATCCTCCTCTTGGTCTTCGGTGTGCTCGAGTATACAATGTTTAAGGACATCGTCCTTAGGGTGCGTAGGTTGTCCCACGGATACCCAACAAATTCAATTGTTTTTATTCACAGTTTTTAAGTTTGTTTGTTTTATTTTCAAAAAAAACTAAAAATTCATATAGTTTTTTTTTCTTCATTATACTGATGAATGGTTGTACTGCAACTGTAAACGACATCTATATAGTCTTCTCTCCAAATAATCACAATTCCTGAAAGGCATTCAAACTCCTTGGTTTTATCTCCCGTGTTACACAAGAGTTCCATTTAACGTCCTCACTCTTTATTGTTCCCTTGTTCGTCCCATATTGGAATATGGTTCTGTTATTTAGGACCCTCATAGTGCTAGAGCTAGTGCTACTGTGGAAATGGTCCAAAAAAAATTCCTACGCCTTGTTGCCTTCCGCTGTAATATTGTCCACCACATGATTACTTTCCGGTTATGTAAGCTCTCCAACTCACTAATCTTGCCGACTGCAGACATGTATCCAATATATCTTTCCTTTCTAAATTCCTAACCAACAAATTTGACTCCCAGGAACTAGCCTCCCTTTTCAACTTTAAAGCTCCCCTCCGAACTACTCGCTCGACGACCACCTTCCTTATTCTCCTTTCTACTTCTCTTTTTCTTGACTTCTCACCAATTATCCACCTAATGCCAGCAGTGAGCAGCTAATAGTGACCTGTCATTTAATATTTAGCCATACGTTTTCTCTATTTATATTTTGTATATATATTTGTTAATTATTATTATCAATAAAATTGTTATTCTCTGTTATATATATATTTTTATTTTTTTTAGTAGTACTATTGTTATTTTCGGGCTTTTCTGATATTTTGAATAAATAAATAAATATAGTTGCTAAATTTATCATATGAATAAACCCTGCTATACGTATTATATAACACGAACTTAAATTTTAAAAACATTTTACAAATATAAAATTCGAATTTTCAAACTATTATACGACTCATATATTATTTTATTGAGGTATTATTAGATCGAGGTTATAGATGTGGTCCACTGATTAGTTTTATATATATATTATATTGCATTATAATATACTGTATCTAGTATATAATATTTATAGTTAATATAAAACTATATATAGTTCGTGAAGTTGATCTTCGGGTTATAGAATTTTTGAATCGGAACGAGTCTACTGTATATAAATATAGAATAACGCGTGAGTCAGTTGAATTATTATAAATAATATTTCTATGTAAGGATGTCTAAGGACGTACTTGGATGCTGGGAAAATGATTATTAGAATTTATTCGACAACGACGTACACTAATGACTTCATGACTTCGAAACGGTCGTAGTCGTTATAATTTTGTAGTTGGACGACAATGAAAAGTTAAATCGGCAACACTTTTTCGATTGTTGTTTATACGTAGACGTATTTGTAATACTCAACTAATAATTATATGACCGTATAATAATACTAAATTATATTATACGTAAATATTCGAAAACATTATTACTTCATTTTTTTTTACGGTAGCTACCGAGTGAACAAAACTTATTATTAGTTTATTACTTATTGTATTTACTATATACTTCTTAAGAAGTTTTTTTATCCTTAATTATTGGAAAATTATATACAGTATAGTACAGTTTAGTAAATATACCTATAAAAATATGATAAAATAAAATATCATTGTTAAGGTTTTGTTCGATTAGTTGCCATTATAATGTGAATAAAAAGTAAAAGACAATATTTTGTGTACATAATATATAAATAATATAATTTTATTTGTAATATCGTAAAATAATTGTATGAAATATGATACAGACTTAACGTTAAGATAAATTTAGTTAGATACTTATCTACAATTTACTAAAACGTTAATTATAATTAGCTATAACCAGGGTATTGCGCCCGAATTAACCCAAACCTGTAATACCACCAAAAACCCTTAAGGGCTCTTTTACACGAGACACTTTGTATCCGTCCACTGCACGTTCAGACGAAACACGTCGTATCTTCTAATTGAAGTTCATACATGAATAAGTAATAAGTGGCCCAGGCACAAAGTATCACGTGTAAAAGCGCTCTTAAAATTCATATACCTGAAACCTTTATCAACCCGAATGAAAAAATTAACCCAAAATCTGAATAAATATTCCAAATTGAAAATTATTATGTTACGTTATTTGTATATGTATTTCTGCACTGGGTGAAAATTTGGTATCAATTTAAGTAGTATAATAAATTTAAGTTAATAAAGGGTCCAAATATCCAAGTCAGGCAATTGCTAATAATTTATGTGTTTACTATGCACCCGTATTAACCATTATTAATAACCCTAATATAGTAACACTTATGACTTATGAGTTATGACTTTATGAGTATCCAATTGCATTGTAACATTTTTTATTTTGTGTTCTAAACACCCGAAACCCATAATCCAAATAAATAATTCGGATGCAAAGTTTTGCCTATAACATAAGATGAATTTTTTTTAATAACTTTAGTAGTTCTATTTTTACATTATTAATCGCTTGAGTATAAAGATTTTAAGCATAAAGAAAAAAGAAAAATAACTTACTATATTTAAGAACGATTTATCGTTGTACAGATAAAAAAGATAAAAAGAAAATCATTCGAAAATAAAACATAATGCGTTTATAGGTTCTGTACTTTTTATTTTATAAATTTACAATATATTATAATTCGCGAATTCTGTACATTATTCAAAACTCGTGTGATACGCGAGTACCTATATAATATAATATGTACAGTAAAAATGATAACTTGTGTGTGAGACATTCGAATGTTAGTCACATTTAAAGTTTATTCAAAACCAATATTTATTTAAATTTTTAACGTCAATCGACTCGTAAACGTGCTTGGAATATTAAAATAATATTATAGTTTTTTATTACATATGACATATATATATATATATATATATATATAATGTATTTTATAGTGTATTAAATTTCGAGAAATCCGATATTGCTGATGTAGGAAGTGATGTATACATGGACGAAAAATTCAATTCAGCTGTAGGTATGTTATTAATATAACAAGTATATAGGTACGTATGACTACCGTACATAACGATCGGCTATAAATTCGTTTTTACATATTTTAACAATGTGAACAAGTGGGAAATTTATACAATTTATATAATATTTACACGTAATATACGACAATGATATATAGAATTAAATCTCTATATAATATACGTATTATTATATAATAGTTTTATTCAGCGATCGAAATTTAGGCATGTTATAATTCAGGGTCAATTTTCTGAGAGGGAGAAGTTTAAAATATTTTTTATTCACGTATAAAAATTACATAATTACGTGTAGACAAACTTTAATTATAATAATAATAAAATATATTGTTTAGTCGTACAATTTATATATAAAGTCAGTAATGTTTGTTATATATGATGTACATATATACCTACTTTAAAATTTTGAAGAGGGAGGGTTCGAACTCCTAATTCCTATGTATACGGGCCTGTTATACATGTGGTGAGAATTTCGTGTTACAAAAATGCTGAGGTTTACATACGTTTTAATGTTATTTCCATTATTTTTGATCAACACGTTTTATGCACATGTATTTTAAATCTATATAGGTAAGTACTGTACAGTACAATATGAGAACTACGTTTACGATTGTAGATTCTCGCGGTCACGAGCAATGTATGATCAGCGACGATGAAAGATTTTTCTGTTTTCGAGACATTGCACGCGTCAAACAATTTTTTATTGTTTTTCGTTTACTTATCTATCGGTTTCACACCGTTCTATATACATTAGGTGTATATATAATATATTTTATTGGTACTTCGTTTTACCCAACATACATCTCGACAATATAAATTTATTACGACTGCACAGTGTAGTTGTATTTTGTATATGAGTAGACTATTTGCAACCGCAACTCACACGCGCGCAACACATTCCGGTCTCGAGAATTTCGCGCGCGGCGTGTTAACGTCGGATTGCGGCGAGCCCACCGCGCGCCACAGAGAGTTATTACCGTCGCGGTACGCAGCTGCACACGCGACCATTTTCTTTTACTTCCAATGCGGATAACACATTGTGCATAAACGTATACCGTGGTATATTTTACGAGTTATAGATTATGGTTGTGAGGTTTGAACATTTTTCGCGAATTTTCCGGTCGTTTTCACGGTTCTCTTGTTTTTAGAAAGACTTCTATCCACCATTATCGTTAAGAAAAAAAATATCTCTCTCTCTTAAATATAGTTTCCGTTGTATTTTATTTTTAACGCGAAGTACATAAATACTAAGTGCTACACGCGACAACATATTGTGTGACGGTATGAATACGACTATAATATTATATAAAAACAATACAACCATTGAAATTACGCTGACACAAATTTTATTATAATATACGTATTAAATTATGTTATAATATGCTCGTTAATATTTAAAATTATTGTTATTGTTTTAATAAAACTAAATGTTATATTAGATCATAATAAGTTTTTCGTAATTTGTTACCTACCTAGATTCGCGTTTTAATATAACAAACTGCTGCAGGTCGTTAAAGTTGATAATAATAATTAATTATAATATAACATAATAGATGCGTTTTACAACATTTCAGCGCATGTGTCCACTTAATTCGAGTTTATAAATTGTTTCGTCCGTAGTGATGCCCTGCATTGGACAGCCATCTGGTGTGCGACCTATTCTCAGCTAGTCTATTTATTACAATGACTACATCTTTGCGACTAAATGTTTTTCATTACTTTCGGTCGTTTCGTTCCATACGTTAATATGTATCTTGAATTTACCATATTTTTTTTCTAAAATATTAAATCTATTGTTATCGTGTACTCTAGAACCAGTGGTGAATTTTTAGAGGGATTTGAGTTACAGATTCGGCTCCCATGACCATTTTTCTACATATTTTATTTACGATATGTTATAATTTTTGTATAACACCCATATACATTATTTTATAATTTTAAAATCCACCCTGTCAAAATATTCCTTATAAACACGCCACTTTTCATTTATATATATGGATGATATATATTCACTCATCGTGACTCGTATATTATGTAAGTCAAAGTGAGTTTATAGTACTTTAAACACTCATTTGCTCACCGGCGCGGATCTAGAAATATAAATGAGGGGATTTTCATCTAAGGTATGATTGACTAATAACATCATTTTTTATATAGATATTTTAGATTCGATTTACAATTAATGTTCAAGGAGGGTTGCAGATCCTTAGCCTCCCCTCCTTGATCCGCGACTGTTTGGCTCATCTATATATTAATAAAAAACGAACGGATGAATCGCAACGCGAACGAGGAAAAATGTGTCGACCTGCCGCCGCGACGATTAGCCCGAAACGGATTAACACGGTGGCACGCACTTCGCAGGCAATCGTGTACGTCATCGACTACGCGCGGTGACGACGTCCAACGTAAATAAGAATAAAAAAACTCGCGCGCGTTCTCCGGTTGTCACGATAGTGAAACCGATATTATATGGACAGAAAAATATCTCATTTTCTTGTCCGCGGGGTTCCGATTTATTATTATAATATATATATATGTATATAGATAATATTTGTGTCTAGAGCGTGTGTGTATCATTATTGTTGTATGTGTTACAACCTTCGACTGGGCTGATATAATAATAATAATAATAATAATAACATCTTGATTGCCACGTAGATTTATTTTTTTATTCTCTTTGTTAGGTACACTTATACGCGTTTTTTAATCCTTGCGGGCGCGCGCTTGTTGTTCCCGACGAAGGGCTTAATATATTATAATGTAAACACGAAAAAACCAGTAAATATATTATGGCTCACGCAGTCAAACACGCGAGTCACCTTGGGTCATCATCTCATGTAAACAATGACGTTTCCTGTAGAAAATACAAATTAATAATAAAATAATAAAAACAACAGTGCGATATTGTTCGACATTGATTTTTATAATAATATTCAAACGTTTTGTTTTTCAGGCTCTGGAATCGAAATCGTCTGATGCTTCTGCCAACAAATGTTTTAACCGAAGATAATTATGTAACGGAGGTAAGTTAATTTTTTAATATTCCAATATCACGCGTATTCTTCTATGCCGTTGCTGTGCATATGTGTACATAAAAAATGTTAAACGCGCAAAGTTATATAAACAAATGGGATATCTGATATAGTCAATGAAAAAAATAATTAGTTTAGCTTATACTAATGAGAGTTAAAATTGAATTTTAGCTTTAAACTTAATTATAAAAGGCATTTATCGTGGTATAAACAGTTAAATATTTTAAAGATAAATTGTAATAGGTATTGATGCTCACAGTAAGAACTATATACATACTTAAATAAATAAAATCGAACTATAAGAGTAATTAAATCATAAACACATAAATAATAAATAATTAATAAATGTATAGCTAATCCATTAAATCATTAGTTTTAATTTATACAAAATTTACTGTATAAGCAGTATTATTATAAAAATCAACTGTAAAAATAAAGTTAATGGTAAATATTATTTAACTACTCGTAATAGGTTTTGAGTTAAAACATATATTATGTATAATATTAACTTTTAAAGTTAACCTTATAATTATTTATCTATTATGAAGATATATGGTCCACCATTTAGTCATATCTTTTATAATTACCTGCCTATAATAATATAAGTATGATTGTTGTATCGCGACGAGAAACGAGATCTTCGTTTTTAAATTAAATTTTTTAAATGTAGATAATATAATCTCAAATAACGCGTAGGTAATTATCGTACACAATCACTGGCCTAACGACAGCATGTAAATATTGTAAACGATAGTTATAAGTAGGTACTCGTATTATTGTTTTAAAACATTCACCGACGATTTTATAATATTATTGAGTCGTATAAATAAAACCTGGGCTGAACCGACGAATCGCAATTAAGGTATGTTGTGTAAACACGTCTGTATTCTAGGAATGGACGTTATAGAGCAAACAGAAGTCCTCCGTGTGTCCACATAATGATGGTCTGTGATGAATTTAAAATGAGCCGTCCATCGGTGATTATTCCGATGACATTATTATGCCGCGCGGCGCGTCCTTGGTTTAAACAAATACGCTGCGGCGCGAGATAGACGTCGGAAATAATTATTTATATTTTATCATAATATCTACTCGTAATAATTATTTTCGAACGTATTTGCGCACACGACGGATTCGTATTATATATCAATTATCGTGCACGCATAATATTTACGATTAAACTACGTTTTAATAGTAATTAGAAATTTCGATTAAACGCAACTAAACTGGACGTGCGCCAAACATTTATTATTATTTTTTTTTTTTTTTTTTTTAGTAGGTTAAATGTGACACTAATGGGGGCGTGGCTGCGCTTTTCGATTGTACCTATAATATACATATCCATATTATTACGTAGGTACTATCCGTCGAGGTATTCTAATGAAGTCGTAAGTTATTCGTGTGCGTGCGCCAGGTGAAAACAATTTAATATAGACATTTTTTTATATAATATTTTCCTCCCCCGGTTGCATAATTTATATTATTATAATTATTATTAAATAACGCCATCATCAACATGCACGTTCTCATATGGGCCCCATCGCAGTCTCGTGTACTTTATAGCATTTATTTATTTATTTATTTATTATATATATAACGGGCACAATGCCCAAAAATGCAATTACATTTTACATATATTGAATTCCTGAATGAAAAATAATTGGTTGGAATGAACCAATTTATGGCAACAGAAAATAATAAAAATATCAGTTGATATAACTTAAATAATACATTTTGACGACATACAGTAATTAAACACATAACATATATAATGTTATAGACTAAATAAGGTAGGGTGTTCATTGGCCAAACGCATCATTCGATCAATTAGATTATTCTTACCATAGTTAGTATGATGCAAAGGAATTACGAAAGGATAACGTGATCTAGAAAAACGAAGTGATGTTCTAAAGTTAACTTGAGAGAGTTAGAAGGAAGCATCAATATAACCATTAATTAGCTTACTCAAAAACACTAGATTCGCTGTCATACGTCTATCAACCAAGAAATTCAATCCAAGCTTATTTGAGACAGGAAAGTAATCATGCCTAAGATGCTCTGTTTCTAAAATATTGGCGGCAGATGATAAGAAACGCCTCTGAACTTGAACTTGAGGAGTCAGTTGTCGTGTACGGATCCCAAAGAACGGACGTAAACTCTAGTAAGGATCGCACCAGGGAACAATACAGCGCTTTGAGTGAGGAGGTCAGCTTAAAGTTCTTCGACGTTCGAGTAACAAAACCTAGAGTCTTGAACGCTCTACAGCAGACTGACTCTATATGAGTGTGAAAATTGAGGTCAAAACAGAAAATTACACCCAGATAATTTTTTGTAGTGACCATAACTATACTTACACCATTCATTGTGTATGCGTTTACTATTGGTGAACGACTCCTTGTAAAAGACATAGACTTACATTTGTCAATGTTGAAATGTAGCCCAATAGATGTTAAATACTTTAGTATTCTGCGCTGCTATAATTCGGTTTGCGATAAGCATGTATAATTTAGTGTATATTACAAGGCCGCACAATTTGACTAATTTTTTCAAGTTAAAAGTTCAATGAAAATAAATGTAACTTTGTTAAACAATTTAACAAATATTAATCACATTAATTTTAAAAATAAAAATATTATTATATAGATAGGTTAGGTAGATATATTTTAATATGATTTAATTTAAAAAAATTTAATTTTCGTTATTTTTAATTTATGCCATATTTTTTAAGTACCTTTAGGCTATAACTACCTTTACAAGTATAATGACAAATTTAAAATTATTAAAATATAATTAGTTGTTGCAAGTTCAATTAAAAATAAAAAGCATTTAATTTTCTATATATTAAGTAGTTATTTTATTTTATTGAAACCAATACAAAAATAATTATCTGAAAAATAATTTGGTACTCAAGACAAATTTAAGTTAATACTTAAAATAAGTTACTCGTTAATTATTAATATAAATTAACTTAACTTTTTAATTTCACTTTAACTATTTATCTCGTTAATGCCCAGCCTTTATAAAAAATACGAGGGACGGATTATAATATTCGTACATTATACTTACTTATTTCTTCTATGAGATCGAAATCGCGCGACCGTCGCCGTCGCTGGGACCCACCCTGTACACCATTAATCATATACAATATAATATTATAATAATATCTTTATTTTATCGCATTTAACCTTATAATGATAAAATAGCACACGACACGCTACAATCGCTCAAAAACAGGGATTAAATACCTGCCTGTGGGTACTTACACGTATCCATAAATGTATTTTTATTGTTTAAGAACCGCTTGGGTCCTGTTGCGACACATATATTATATCAACGTAATACGACCACGGGATTTATTTTGAAGAGTTGACACAAAATATACTGTCCGAATTGATCTATCTGTTACCTGAAAATTATTTTAGTCTCTATAGATTAAAATCTTTTTTTATTTTTTATATACAATAAAATATTATAAAATCAATATAGGTATACTTACCTTTCATTTCTTAGTATATTTTTTCGATACCTGTATGGCTAATGTTTATTGTAATCTGAGTACAAATCATTTTTTTTTTTTTATGAACCGAGAGCCAGGAAGGAATACATATAATAATTATTTTTATTAAAATACGAACGATTTTTTTCTGTTGGGAGGAATGTATATACTTTAAATCACACACAATTATTATTTTCCCCGAAATTTTGGGTATATGTAGTTAAAAATACAAGTTATAATATAATATTATACTACAAACGTTGTATATTCTCTGGCAAGGGATGTCGGTAATAAATAATGTTAATAATTCTCATACAAATAATAACAATAAATTGTATTTGAGAACATATTATTTAATGGAACCCTATATAGTGGAAGTGGTCCTCGAATAATTTATATTCATTCTGTACCCGTAAGGCCTTGATTTTCATTTCTCGAATTTACCTATTCGATATCGACCGCAAGGACTTCCCCCCATCCATGGGGAACGTGACCCTGGTCGAAACTCATTTCATGGTTTAAAATATATTTGTTATTATAAATTCATATCCTTAGGTTTTATTATTTTAACTATAATATTATATATATATAGGTACATTGTTAATATACATCATAAAAAACAATCTATTGTAATTTAAAATTGTTTATATTTTGCTTCTACAATGGCCAACAATAACGATTAGACAGTTAGTGTCTACACAATATATACGATGATTGACATGAAAAAATGCTAATAAAATACATTTTAATTATTATATAATAATGACGTTATTGTTATTGTACTGGTCGAACGATATAGATTCCATGGAAATTTTGTATATATATATTTTTTTTTAATGAAAATGCCGTATAATAATTGTTCTCTTGTTCAAAATAAGACATTAACTAGCTATCTATTTATATTTTCTAAATAGTTATTTGTATGTTTATCATTAGTCTAATCATATTTTAGACATGTTTCTATATATATACCATTAAACCAAATATATGCTTACCATTAATTAATATTAGTATATTTAATAAATGTGTTTACTGTTCCAATATTTGTAATCGGATGTTTAATACACATCAGAATCATAGCTATAATAATAACAGTAGACCGTATAAGAAAATATACGTATATAGTTATCGACATTTTTAATAAATTATATTATAATATATTTTTATTGGACCACTTTCTTGCAAAATCAAAACATGTATGTTATATATTTTCAGTATTTTTAATGTGCTAAGCACAAATAAATATATATATATATATATATAAGGTAATATTATAAATAATATAAATACTACTTCGGATACACATATACATATAAACATGATTATATATTTATTTATAACATAATATTTATTTAATGACTTTATTATATATAAGAACCTTCCTACTGATAGGTTATTGCACACATAATAAGAATAATAACGTGACTGCAAAGACAAATAATAATTAGAAATTATAATTTATAACATAATAAAATTATGAATATCTATTGTTTTAAAATGTTATGTATATACAAGTACTGGCCATTGCAAATAATCCAATCGTTTTACGAAAGAAATATATTATTATATTGCGTGTTTAAACGTTTCGCGACTGGAGTGCGTGTAGAATTTCATCATTCCTGTCACGAAAACGGTATCGGAATTACATAAGATTTTTCAATATTATCTCCGTTATTTCTGTAACATAATATATATCATAATATATTGTATGATATAACCACCTATATAATTTAACATAATGTCGCGATGTTTCGGCGAGGTATGTACTCGTATTTACGAGTACTTCAATCGAGTGTGAGGGGACGGGGCCGCACATCACTCGAGGGAATTATAGCGATCCGACGTTTTATCCCAATCGATATCAAACAACTGCGGCGGTGTATAGAACATAATAATAATAATAATAACGCGACGAGAGGGTCTCTCTTCGGCATATAGACGTATCACGTACGTATATTATATTATATATTTGTGTGCGTATGTTATTTCTTTTGTCCAGCATTACAAAATGTTCTTGCCGTTATGACCCGAAGGTAAATCGTGTGTGTAGAACATACTTATATATATATATATATATATATATATATACATAATATACAGGGCGAACAGAATATTTTACGTTACAGAAATGATGGGAATTATATTTAATACGTGTTTCCAATGTTATATCTTTATTATATTTGTAACATAATATTCTGGCCACCCTGTAGATATAAGGTATATATTATATATAGGTTTCATAGCGAGCAGCAAGGCCAATGAGCTAAGCGATGTTCTCGTATAATTTATACCAGACGGATTATTATTATTATTATTATGTAATGTTCGGTATATTTTGGTATATTATATACCGCGCGTTACCAAAAGTCATATATCGTTAGTATTTTTCTCTACATAATAATAATAATAATTATATGCTCTCTCCGATTCGAAAAATTGTAAAGTATTAAAAGTTCCATACAGCGAATCCGAAGAGAACGAAATAAATATAATTTGGAAAATTTTTCGAGTTGCGGTTACTGAGTTTTTTTTTTTTTTATGAATTTTATTCCGAGTTATAGGGGGTATAACGTATATTTTACACCTTATCTGTATAAAATATTACAATAATTAATGATACAGTGTCGGCGCGGCGCGGCTGGAGCGTTCAAGTCTCCGCGCTGAATAATTTTATAACGATCTGGCTGGGGTATTGTCGTAGATATACTGTGTTGTATATAATAACATAGATACGTACATAATATTTTTAATACAGTATGCGTGTTGCGTTTTCCATTTAGTTGTACAAATAATAATAATAATAGTAGTAGACACACACACACACAATGCACGCAGTCGATTTATTTATTATTATTTTTTTTTTTTTTACCGACGGGGGCAGAGACGCGTTGCGGCCATGTTTTGCCGTCTCCCTCCACCCCCATTCGCCGCGGATGACTCGAGACCGCTGTCGTGGCCGACCGGTTAATTAAGGCATCATTTACACTGTACGTGAACACACTCCCCCGGTCGCTAATTAATTACGGAGAGATAAAAACAACGAAAAAGGCTCATACCATATTGTAGGTATATATATATATATATATATATAGGTTATATGAATAATACCTAACATAATAATGTATTATATACGTATTTCATACAATATTAATATTATATGTGTATAAACTCGGTGATAATATCATTGGTCTGTTGTCGGTGCGTGTCGGTAAAATATTATCATATTAAAATGTCCTGTACAGTATAGGTAGGTACGTATATAATATAATAAGTAATAACGGACATGTCCGGTCACTAATAATGTGACCAGTTCGTCGTCGTCGATCGCTGGTTAGGTGTATAGACGCGCGTATACAGGGTGATCAGAAATCCGTGTTACCAAACCTACGGAGATGACGTTTTAAACGTATGTAAATTTTTTTTGTAAAATTAAATTCCGATCATCCTGTACACAGGTAGGTACTTATTATTTTCAACGCACGCATCACACTTTAGATATTACCATAATCTCGTGACATGACACTATTTTGTGAGGGCGAGAGAGCTCCCGTAGCCGCCGACCGTTTTTCTATAGGTTGCTCTCTATACACATTGTATTTTGTATTTTGTATACAATAATATTATTAATATTACATAATATATATGCCGTACAGAACGAAACGACAGTTGTTTTTCAAAGTGTATAGTGGATCACTTCTTAAATTAGACTGGTAACACCATTGAATAACGTATACGTATTATACCGCACGTGCGCAGGGGAGATATTAGATTCGAGAAAAGATACGCGAAGATTTTTTCATACTAAAACAAATTTATCAATTTTTATCTCTTATCTGCGCATATGTCTGTAATATTTGTGAAAACCACTTTCACTCGTATAATATGTTATACTTATAAGAGTGTGATAAAATAATTAATAATTATAATTGCAGCACGTCATATAGGTATAATCTGCTGGGTATAATATAATAATATGGTGTATATAATATGCATATTTATTTCGGGTCGGCCTCGTGCAGCATGGGACTTGGATATAATATAATATTTTTTTTCTCAATCCGTCGAATGATAATAATTATATTGTATTATATTATACGCGTATACAAATCACAAAATGTATATACATCACCGTGTCCGACGACGAATATTTTATTATTATTATTATTGTCGTTCCGCGCGCGCAGGTGATCCGACGACAATGCGTACGCTGCAGCATCTTACACGCACGCACGCACGCGTATAATAAGTACATCGTACGAGTATGATATTGTATACATACAGATATTCACGGATCGCACGCTATTCGAGTACCGTTTTCGTGGCTTGCGTGTATAATATTATATGAAAAAGAAATGATGTATTATTAATATCGCCGTGATTTATTTATATATATATATATTTTATAAGAAGATACGTTGTGCGGCGTTTGTTCTGCACATTGTGCACAACGCGTATACCATTTGTTGTTATATATATCGTTATGCTGTAACCGTTGACATCGTGGTCCATAGTCGAATCGTTTCCACCCGAGTAGAATTCCTCTGTATAATAATATAATTTATACGGTTTTTTTTTTTTTTTTTTTTTAGTCGTGTATTAATCGTCAGTGTTTTTTGGACATAATATTTCACTGTGATTGTACAGAGTGTAGCGAACCCATAGCACGAAAAATTGTATTAATTAATAAATATAATTTAAACTTTAAATTAACATTAATTCATTACCCACAAACAGTTTAGAAATGAGATGACATATTTTAATTTTATATTTAAACATTTTATTACAAAATGTTTGCACACCATGTTGGCCACCCCTATGATATCCGAATCTATACCTATAATTGGTACAATAATATAATACATAATATTATACATATAAATACTTATTATTTTTCATTATAGATCAGAGTTTCATAATGAGTACTATGTGCAGTAAGCCAGTAACTGGGGACTCGTCCAAATTTAATTAAATTCATTAAATCCAGTATATGTTGAGAATATTAATTTTTGTTGTAATTTTCCGGTAATATTTTCTACAGCTTAAACACATTTTGGAAAATTTTGCTTTTAAAGTATCATATGCATACAATTTTTTACCTATCTCCAGGGGTGTATTGGTAAATAATGTCTTGAGTATACGCCATATTTTTCTCAAAATTACATTAAAAAAGAAAAAATTACTTGAAATGATTATCATGACATTCATTTTTTTTTTTCATTTTTATTCAAATAATTAGTTTTTATCCTTAATTATAACTATGAATAAATTATAACTAGAACTCTATACTTTATTAAATGAGAATTTTTTTTGTTTTAAATTTTTTAATTTTAAGTCGTAGAGGTATATAATATACTATATACATGAATTAACTAATATAAATATAATACCTTTTACATATTTATTGTCATTAAATGTACAACAAATTTATAAATTATAAAATATTATGGCCGTTTGGCCGTATACCTACCGTATACTTATAAAATTATTATTTAAATTGCGTATACGTACTTTTATAGAAATACTCTCGTATAAGCTCCAATACATCACTGCCTATCTCATAACACATTGGTAATCGGACCAAAATGAATTATTATATTAGTAGATAGTTGCTTATTATGAGTTATTATGGTTTAAAACACGTGGATTCCTATATACCCGTAGGATTCCCGATAACAAAAACTTTGAGAACCGCTTGGAATTAAGTATATATAAGTATGTATAAGAGAGATCTGTCGATCTAACGTATAACGGATAATCGTATAAATTTTCACATTTTCCCGTATACAGAATTCAAATGAATAAAATATAACCGTTGGTATACCATATACGATGTACGTGTGGTTCTCGACGATTATTCCACGTGAATACATTAAATTATATTTCGCTCTTTTCCATGGGAACCTTCAGCGTCACGTCGTTTTCTTTTTTCGCATATATACGTACAGCCGCATGGAAAATACGTCTCGTTACATATTATATTATTGTCTATATATATAATATTGTATTGGCGTGTGTTCAGTGTGCATATACATACATTATACAGTATACGCAAGTGCAATTTATCATGTGTTATCCCCGATATAAAACAGCGAGTGTCCGCAGCCTGTTGTTGGTACGCCTGGCGAAGATTTAGCGGTAAAGGAATACACATTTTACATATTATGCGGCTTATATATATTATTTTATATCGACGTCGCGGTTATATTGTACCTATAACCACTACCTATAATATAAATATATATATATATATTAAATAAAAAATAAAAAAAAACACGACTATAAAAGTAGTTTATTTTATAGGACGCGTCTCTTTATATGCGGTCCATAGATCAAATCAGTGTGCGTATAATATAATATAGCTGCGCAGCGGAGCAGTAGACCGTTTTTAAACTCTACGGGCCTAACAGGAAGCTTCACTCGGACGTGAATAACAATATAAATTCACCGCGGCAATGACCAAAGTCCATACGGTCCGTAAGTCGTACGAGGAAATGCGCGGGAGAGAAACGAGCAGACCGCGGCGGCGAGGAAAATTTACGACTTCGCGCTATATATAATGCCGTGTTGAGCTGCTGCAGTTTTCTCGGCCAGAATATAACAGCATGAGCTGATGGTATAGTTATCATTAACTTTCGTACGAAATATAATGTATAAAATGTTTTGACGAAAGTTCCAAAGAGCCGACGGGGGCAGACCGTGGAACTCGCACTAACGATGACCCAGTTGTATTTAAGTATTATATAGGTAGGTATATAAATCGTTTTATATTCTCACGGGACGCATTCCGCGTTATTTTCGTCGCAGAGCGTTTAATATTCAACGACGAAACTTTATTCGGACGGAATTATTGCCATATAATATATATACATACAAGTATAAAAGAAATACCTCCGGAGAATTATGCGCGGAGGATATAAAAATTTAATATAATTGATACTCGGTTTGTGAATGAGTCGTAATATAAAAAAATATACAGTCTACTTATAATTTGTACGGATTAGTTGAGATTTTTGTTTAAAAATTCCAGAATTTTTGACGTCTCTGTAAACGTCTATATGGTTTACGTTTATTTTGGAATCGTATCGGACCGGATTATATTATTATATGGGGATAAAAACAACAAAAAACCAGAATATAATCAAGTGGAAACTCGTTATATTGGGCCGCGTCAGAACGTCAGGTGTTATTATAATAACATATTCTCGTATATTGTGTATAATATACGTTCAGCATCAGCTCTCGGAAACAAGTTTAGGTATTATTGTATTAAACCATATATATTTATTTTTTGTATTTTCGTGTCGTTATCGCGAGATGAAACAGCATAATATTGCGTTTCGTTTGTTTCGATTCTGTGGTTTGTTTTTTTGTTTTTTTTTTTTAACCCGCGTACACTCCGGGCGAGAGCTGCCGAAAATCTTGTTACGCGACCGTACAGTAAAGTCAATCGTAAATCGGACCGCGGACAGGTAGACAATACCAAATATAACGTCGGTGGTTTAACGCTGACGGCACCCTGTACGTCAGCGGCGGCGGCGGCGGCGGCGGCGGTGGTACTAGGAATGCCACCTGGGAGGCAAACATGCCGACCTTCGGCAGACCGCCGCCACCGCAGCCGCCATCGCTGCAGCAGCCGTCGCCGTCGAGTGATGTCTTCATCAGCACCCATCGAGCTCTCACGCGTTCGACCGTCCGATCATTATTATTATTTTTATTATTATCATTACAACCCAAAACCGTTCGGGTTGCGTTTCATTTTCACGCATCGTGTACAGTGCACACAACACAATGTAACAATAAAAAAAAAAAAACGTTATTGTTATTACACTTTTATAGAAAATAATACGTTCAGTCGGTTAATCGGAAATATGTGTTGCGTGCGATTGCGGTTTTTAATCGAAACTGCACATTGTAAACGCGGGACGATTCATCGGACGATCATCTTCATATATATATACGTTACGCGTAGAAATGGGAATGGAAATGGAAACGAGCAATTATTGTCCTTGCCAATCGAGCTAATCCGAATGAGATGTCGCGCGCGATACCGAGTTAATTATATGGCATTCCGCGTACAAATTACAATCATTAAAAAAAATAAAATACCGACCCGACGACGCGACGACGCGACATACGGACGAATACGACTCGTATAATATAATACTTCAAACTAATTACCGCCGTATAGTTTTCGGTTTCGGGAACAGGTGGACGAAGAATTTTTTTTTCGGATAAAGAATTAAGAAAAAAACAAATTTTCGAACGCACTGAACGACGATAATCGCGTAATATTATCGAAGCCTTTTTTTCTCAGATTTATTTACTTTTATAAATAATATATACACACACACACACACACATATATATAACCGGCCTTATGCCGACGGGGTATTGTAGACGTTTCCTTTTCGGGCTCACAATGAGAGAGTGAAGAGATTTCGCCTCGCGGTTAATTAGCCGAGTTCAACTGGACTCGTTTCGAAACGATGACAACATTATACGCGTATAATATTACTATTATTATTATTATTATTATTATTATTATTATTACGCGTACGTATATATTATTTATTGTATATTATACTCGCTTTTCTATTTCTGGTTCGTCTGCGGAATCCGGAAATTTGCATTGGCTAATTAAACTCGCATCGACCGCATACCGACGCGCTACATACGAGTATATTATAGGAAATATACTACTGTATACACACACAGTCTGCCAAGAGCAGCAATACCAAATCTGACTAGATAAAGAGGGTGTGTGTGTATATATATACGGATTAATCGAAAATTAACATTACAAAAAGAAATATAATAATAGTGAGAATAGTCGAAAAAATTTGTCATTTATAATATATACAACATTTTTCATACCTAACGAAAATATTGGGTTTTTTTTTTTATTAAAATATGTCAATGTACGATATAATATTAAGTATATTACGCGTGTGTGTTATATAGTATTAAGTTATTATAATAATGCAGAAGATTATTCGCGTGTGCGTAGTGGTCGTATTTCGGCGCGGCCGAAACGGGAGGATTAAAATAATCCGTAAAGTACAAGATTGAGATTTCTCGATTTTTGTCATGATGCTGCACACACAAGACGATCATCAGAATTTCATGTTACAACAGTGGGAATTACATTATAGACGCTTATATATTTTTAATATTTCTAATATTAAACTCTGTGTCTGTATAGATATCACCTTTGTATATATATATTACTGGTCAATATCATACAAAAGGCTTAAAAATTTACATTTCATATAGAAATAAAATTCGTTTAAAACGTTATCCAGAAAAAAATACCAAAGTGCATTATGATAACGCGTTTTACTAGTAAAAACCTCTAATATATTGTATGTAATGTATAGTTTGTAAAGTTCGCAGAAAAGAGATGTTTTTTTTTATCCCGACGCGATTTCGAGTCGTCCGTTCGGACCGTTCCCATAGTTTTTTAATTGAAATAATGAATGAACACTTGGAATGATGCCCAAAACGTAAATTATATAGCGTCCTTAAGCAAAACAAATTTAATAAAATATGTCTCCTTAGATATAATATAACGAGTAGATTATAATAGATTATATAATATTATGTGTAATGTATTCGTATATCATTATATTATAATGCCGATTGATTTTTTTCCACACGCAAACCAGTATAATAATATTACGGTGTCGCTCCCGACAAATTTCCTACGATAATAACACGATATTATTATTGTTATTCGTTGTCTATGATTTAATTGATTTACAACCGATCTTACGAGGAAGCCATCGATTCGCTATGTGCGTCGTGCGGCTGTAATAATTTATATAATTTACATACTTAACACTTTTGGATAGGACGTGCGTGCGTGTGGGCTAAAAAACCTAATCCCCTTTGGTCTTCAATGTTTATCGCGAAATTGGGGAGACAGGTGTTGTCATCATTTACATTGTTATAATTTGTAATACGTATATTATATTATTATAATATTACGCATCACGTCTCTTTTGGCCGTCGCGTTATTATCGTTGCAGTATAATTAAACCGCGCGCTTCCATCTATGTCCTATATAATAAAACTGTCTCGAAAAATAAAAAAACAAAATATTCCGTCCAAACACGATCGGCATACCTATCATAACAATTTACATCCTGTGCGCGAGGGCACGGTACATCCAATGTGATGGTCGACGATTTTCTTTAATTTAAAAAAAAAAAAATGTTTAGGAGGAGAGCAAACACTATTGTTTATAGGCCCTTTTGTCATTGGCACAGCACGTTTATAGCCTTTATATGTATATATAACATGTATAGTATTTATATTTTCCACTTCGTCTAAAAATATTTTGTTATAGAGGTTACGTATCGTATAATTTCCTTCGTTCCTAAATAATTCTCGTCAGATTACACACTAAATTATCATACTAAAATATAAGTTGTATATAATTACGATATTTGGTTTGAATTATCGTGACTATGTGTCCCGGCAATATAATAATATAATATACGTATAATAAATATTATGTACAGCACTACGGCAGCATCCTGCTGCAGACAACGACGAATCAAAAGAGAAACATAATAATATATATAATATAACGATTGCTGCTGACGCTATATAACTACGGGGGTGAACAGCAGGTGTTGGATATGCGAAGAAAATAAAATATGTTGTTAACCATTATATAAAAGATTATATATATATAAATTTTTTATTTTTTTTTCACCACTGCCAGTGTGTTTATTATAATTGAGTTGTTCGGCGTGCCACACAGTCCATTTCCACGCAAGACGTATAAATTACGTTATACGTTTTACGACGCGAATTACACTATATACTATATATAGTATATAATATCCACGAGATATTGTATATATAAAAAAAAAATTACAACCGCACACACGCATTGTTATATTAATAATATATAATATACGATGGGGTAATGACAACGAATTTTCGAATTTCCTTCGCACGTCTTGGTAAAATAAATGATTATAATATTATATTACAAACTATATAACCACGAGCGCCGATGAGTATATTATATTATAGACGGGATCGTTAACTGTGAATAATATATAATATATTAGCATATTATTATTATTATTATTATTATTGTTATTATTGTGTTCGCGGTGGTGCGCGCGGCGAACGTATAGTTCGGAAGACTGACTACCGTGCGGGTTTCGAGCTACCGCGTGACGGCGATATGAGCGTTTCCTGCAACGAGATGTGATATTATTATGATATTTCGTAGAATACAATAATAATAATAGGTATATATTATATATTATAATAATATTCTTCGCGGACGCGTTGAAGATGATGTGCGCGTGGTCTTGGCGTACGTGTATACATAATACAATACGGAGGCATACACGTTTAACGACACGGATTACATTGTTATATATATATATATACATCGTGTATACGTTTAATAACATACATATTTTATATTATTATATTATATGATGTTCCTTTTCATATAAACGACAACTACATCGACGACGACGACCGTCTGCGCGCTGGCAGCCAGAGTTAGCTCGACCAGATGAGAAGACGACGGCGAGGGGTTCTTCACGTATAATATTATATTATACATCGTGCGGTGTCAGGCGGTTGTCGCCGACGATTGTGTCACGACAGGGCGCCTTTTGATGATTGGTACACCACCGCGCGTTTGCTTCAGCAGCACATCTCGTGCACACATGCAGCATCGACGGTACACAATGGGCTCCCCCCCGTCCCCCCCGTCCCTCCACGGTTATCCGGAAAGACGCGTTTATTTCTGCAGGGTCTGTACATGCATATTACACCGCGGTCGCAGCCACAGCATCCCCTTCGTAAATCGGATTATGCCGTTGACGACGACAACGACGAAGCCCGCGCATTGTCCGAAGTGATGGGCGGTTTTATTGACCGAAATCGTTCGCTTATGCCTAACGTCCTATTCCTATTATTATAATCGCGGTTGTAGCCTTTATTTTTACGCGATCTTCGCGTTCCACGATATATTATACGTGTACACCGTTTCGACATCACATTTATTCCACAACGATAGAGTCGAAGAAGAAGAATAATATAAAAAAAGAAGAAACCGCACAATATAATATTATAACACAAGACACGACCCTAACTCTGAGCATTTGTACCCCGTGGTTCCTTTTGTCTCGTTTTCACACATATTAAACTATAATACTGCTACTATATATCTATATAATACGTGGAGTATAATATATTATATATATATATATGACCTCCTCAAAATGGTCTTTACACGACATAACGTCTGCTTCTGCAGATTTTATTGCTGCAGTAGCCGTCCGGCGATGACCGAGACAAGTCACATTTTAACCGCAGAGTCGGCTCTGCAAGTCCGATCGCCACCGCCCGCTACACCGGTAGTACCGATGTTGTTTATCGTATCCGTTCTAAATTCGTTGTCCGGTCTAAAGACAAATTTATTGCGCGACACATGGACGCTAAGAGTCATGGTAAGCAAACACGTTATTCAAACTGCCATTGGTCGTTTTTATATCTTATATAAATACATATGTTGTAATAATATAATTATACGGTTTTGCCATTGCCATAAAATTAATAGCTTATTTTTATAACGTGTGCTTGTTAACATCTTTCTCAAAATCGCTAGTGTATATATATAATACTATACAACGATTTGAATCGAATATAATAATTATATTGTTTATTATGTATTGTACGCTTTATTGTATAATATGTGGTACAGATCTAATTTAACATAAAACTGGGTTCGGACAAATCGTTCATTAAACTGCCCACATTCTGATTATTATAGTCCACGTCATAAACGTATGTATTTATTATATTGATGGAACCGTCGAATTTAAATTTGCTCGGGGGTCGTTAAATACATGGAATTTTTCTTGTACGAACTAATAGTGTGATAAAGATTTAACCATAAATCTGTCATGTATATGATAATTTGCCTGTTGAATATTTATCGAAACCTAATTTAAAGGTAGGTATATTAAGGAATCATTTCAGTTAGTTAATATAATAATAATAATAAAAATTGATCAAAAATACAAATATTTTAATTTTTTTAAATATATTTTTTTTTCTCCCAGCCCACTGTGCACCGGTTACAAACGATATAAATTATCGAACTTGTTTTTTTTTCTTTCTCTAAAACCGTTCGGCTACACACATACACACAATATTTATACGTTGTTTGTCGAGAAACAGGAGAGAATCGGTTAGGACCGCGAAACAAGGTCGCGTGACAGTGCATGTGCCTAACCCTATATATATTATCTATATAATAATGTTCACGGAAAAATATTGTCTACACGATTTGTATATTTTGTTTTTTGTTTTTTTTCCCATATATTTGTATATGCATGTTATATATTATATGTATAATTTTCTCCGCCGGAACACGACCGGTCGAATAAATCACTACAATAAAATATATATTATATTTATGCTCTTTGGAGCCCACTGATTGCGTCTTGCAGTGTTTCGATCGCGAGCTCTATTACAAGTGATTTATTGGACGAAAAATAATAGTAACGTGTATATTATAATATCTATCTCACGAAATTTCTTCTTCGGTCGCGTACACGCCTCGACGCCGGTTCTTCGAGTCTAACATAAATATGCGTATACGTTGTGTGTATATTATACTATATAATAATGTATATACACATATTATTATACGATTACACTACTATATGGTCGCGTTGCTCGCGCGCAATCGCGTTTTGTTATCTCTCTCGTTTTATTTATTATTGTTTAGAAAAATAATATGTAATAAAAAAAAAATAATAATAATAATAATAATAATAACCTCTTTAATTGGCGGATCTCTCATCCCGCGACTCGGGCGGCGTGACGAGCGCGTATTATACACGATAATGTTATTATAATCCATTCGCGTGTATAACATTCGAGTTTCGACGACGGTTAATTGGTCCTATATTATATTGTAGCAGCGACGACTACTCGAATACGTCACGAGATTATCGCGTCTCGCGTTTGATATCGTATAATATATGATACACGAAATTCCCCGCGCGGTAAATATACATTTTATAATAATAATACGATGACAGTGTGCATAATATTTCGTACGACAACTGTAACCACGGACATTGTCTTGGTACAGCTATTGATAGCGGCGCGGACGCTGAGAACCACTGGACCGACGACGGGCCGAGTTAATGATGACATTACCGCGCGGTCGAGTCGTGACTGACTGCAGCGTACGGAGAAGAATATCGTAATATCATTATATGTTTTATATACGCCGTGTCTCTCGGGCTCAGCTTATAGGTAATATGTGTTGTAGAGAACACCGTTCGTATTATATTTTCAAAATATTATATAGAGGCGGTTTGGAGCCGAACCGATACTGTTGTGTTCTTCTTTTCGTCGTCTTCGTCTCGTTCGCCGCCTCCACCACCTCCGATTCTATATGTATAGAATATATCTATATCTATATAGCTGCAACAATTCGTCGTGGAATGGCCCCGATCACCACAGCCGTCGGTCTATTGAGATTGTTATACGTGTTCCTTTCAACGTTGTAACACACCAATTTTCTCGTTTAATGTAACAACTGCGATCGCGGGCGCGAGCGCGCATGATCTCTTCATCTATCCGGTCGAGTTTTATTGCGCGGGAACCGTGGGTAGGTCGGAGGGGGAGGGCAGGACAAGGGAGAGGAATAGTATTTTATACTATATGTATACATTTTATTTTTTATTTTTTTATATTTTTTACGCGTGTGAGTACGCGGTACCTCCGGACAAAAGGCACACCGGGATGGGACGAGGTGGGGACGCGCTCGGAATGATGAAGACATTAAAAAACCATCAGACCGCGAAGCGCGCACCGAAAATCCGTTTTTATCGGGTTGATTACACAAACACAATATAAATTGTGAGGAAACGCTGCGGCGGCGGCTGCGGCATAATTACTTGTTTGGTGTGTTTATACTCGGTCGTACGCGGTTCGAGGCACACGATATAATAATATAATATAATATTATATACAAGTTACACATTGTGAATACCGAATTATATATACCGCGGGCGCGAGACAGAGACGGATATATACCTGGTTGATACCCGCCGTGAAGTGTTTACGGAAGCGTAACCCCGAATATATAACATATTATATATTATATATATTGTTATTTATTTGTCGGGGGATCTTTATAATATTATATTATATAGGTAAGCCGCCGCAGGTATAAAATCCGCAGAAATCGCTACCGCGGTTCATTTATCGGTCGTGTACGCCTATATACATGTAAAATAATATGACATGTAATGTTGTACCTACCCATATACATATAAGTACTCCAAGTTTTAATTCCATGTATCCGCGTTTCCCATGCAAGAGTATATATTTATAATATTATTATTATTGTTACATACTCGTCCGTCGCGGCTGCAGCTGCCCAATCATCGTCGTTGCGGTCGCGGCGAGCTCTCTCATATAATCGTATTTTTCTCTCATTTTTTTTTCCCCTTTAGTTTTACCCTCAATTAAAGACATTATCCGTGCACGACGTATATATATAATATTATACGCTTATTATAAATAATAACGTGCTTTGTCTCGAAGATTTATTTTTTCGACATATACATATATTATATATTATGTTGTCATCCATATTATATTATTATGACGCATTCGCGCGACGTTCATAATATTATTATCATCATTACGTACCTTTAGGACATATAGCCATGGGCATAAATACTATTTGAGATAAAATAGAAGGGGCCGAAGTATAATACGAAACCTTAATGTAGGTATTAATAGAACCATAAAAAATCGGTTCGTTTTACTGTAGTAATTTTTAAGAAAATTAATTAATTTGTTTCCAAACATATGTTTAACGGAAATATTAACAACTTAATTATTTAAGCGATGTTAAGTCCTCAAACCCCCTAATTTACGTCAATATGCGTATAACACCTACAGTATATAATATTATGTCTATAATCGTTTCTCGGATTATTTCTTTCCCTCACAGTTGGATATTATTTATATCGATGTCGTGTGATGTGTGCACTGTACAGATATAATATTTCTAAGATATTGAGTATAATATATTTTATTGTAATATATTCATTAATTTATGCAATAAAAACTTACGAAATATTCAAAGTAAAATATTCATGTTAGTTAAATTAAAAGAAGTTTAAACATGTATGAACAAACTTCAACAAACAAATGAAATACAATTATTTTATATTGAATATAATTAAGCAATATTAACTGTATTTTGAGTATTCACTCATCATAAATTAAAAGTCATAAATAAAAATTAAACATGACTAATTATAGTATATTTTAAATTGTGTATGTAATATCAAAAAAAAAAAAAAAATGTATAATATTATACCTAGAACGGTAATACATATGTGTTTTCAATATATGAATTATATTTTTGAAAACAAATTTATGCATAATAATTAAAAATGATTCAAGTATACAAATTCAAATTTTACCGGACAACTAGTTAACTATATAAGCTTAGATTCGTATTTGTTAGACTAATTTTTAATGAAAACATGTGAATGCAAGTACAAATCTCAGGACCTTAATCCAACAACATACTCGATGTTTGGAAAAAAAAAATGTTTAACAACAAACCCTTTTCAGCTGACCCTTAATATCATCGTTTTATTATTTTAATTTTTGGTCGTATATATTATATGACGTTATGTTATTATGAAAAAGAGTAACTCTTTGTACGATTTTCTTTTCGAAAACTTTCTAAGTGTTTACAAGGGAATCGGAATTTCGTGTAATAAAAATAGTAGAGAATTACATATACGTTTCCAGTGTTATTTCCGTTATTTTTTAAACGAAAATTACTAATCACACTGTACCTGCAATGTAGTTATATGTGTATATATTATACGAACGATATATGCATGCGTATAAACACCAATTAACGCGTGAACACGTGCGAATGGCCGCGATCCGATGGTCCGTCGGCCCCTGAGGCACCTTCGTACACAATATTATACATCAAATCGTTAGTTCGTGTTTGCGATTACCTTTACCGCCATTTTGTTTTGTTTTTTTCACGTTTTAATATAATACGGTGTATTTTAAATCAAGTCGAACATTATTTTAACCGCGAACCTACTTATACCTATGCGCATTGTTAATTGTTATAAATTACAACCAATGGCGTTCTTTCGGGGAAACGGAGATTTGGAGATTAATTCCTTCATTGGTCTTTATTTTTATATTTTAATTATTCACACCTTAGGACAAATTTTAGTCATTTTCCCTCATTGAAAATTGACGTCACTGATTTTATATATTATAATATTTATAACATATAATATATAGTTGAAGTGCTGTTAGGTATTATTTATTAATGCTTTAATAGTAATGCGATATATATATATAATATATACTGTATATATTATAATATAATGCAAACATCAAAATTCAAAAATTGATTAAAAAGGTTTCAGTGTTTTTTTAATTATAACCATTTATATTATATATAAATTATATATGCGGACTACTGAAACAGTAATGGTTGTTTAATATTTTATTACATTTGTGGACGTTTAATTTAACCTAACCTAACTCTATTAGAATATAATATAATTATTATAGTCACGGAGTGCATATTTTTACTAGAAAAGTATTTACATTTTTACATATAAAACATGTATACCTATTTGGCTATTTGTCCTTTATTAATTGTATATATTATATTATTACCTATAGGTATATAGGACAATGTAAGTTACGTATACAGAATGGTATAATTTGTATTTTAAGGGAGTGTTTTTTTTTTTTTTTATATAAATAAAACGTTTGATTACATTATTACTACAATAATTATAATATATATATATATATATAACGTATCCCTTATAATATCATTAGCTACAGTATATTATTATAATATTATGTACAAAATGAATGATGTTTTTATACGTGTAACGCGGGTATAGTTTTCGTCATTTGACCTCATCCAACGCTTATTAATTTATTATTAATATTAAGTCACGTTAAAATCAATTATTTTGACCACTAAATTGTACTGTTTCAAGGTCGTCGCAAACACTAGACTTCCGATTAAATGAATGTAATATAATATTATAATAAAAAATATAGCATCTTTTTTACTTAATTACCTCATGTTTTTTGGAACAATAAAAAAATATATTTTAACAAAAATCATCATTACACGGTATGTTGTGCATACACGTGTTCGTTTATAATTTTTTATACTCGGACGCATATTAGTGTACGAATAATTATTTAAATGCCACATTATTATTTAAGAAATCCGTTGGTTGCGTTTTTCTAAATAGACATTTCGATGATTTATACGTGTCTTCCAGGGGTCTCGCGCGGAGATGCGGAGTAGGAATGTAATAAAATTTAACAATATATTACTATACCTATCTATTATTCGTACGTCCGCGCGGGATCTGCCGACTTAGCATAAGTGCGTAGGCTAAAAAAACACAAATAAACACACACACACACACACACACTAAACCGCAATATATTTATATATACATAATAAATACCACCTATATATTATGTGTTAAACACAAAACAATGGGACATTGCGCGCGCTTAATTTTTTTCTTCTTCATTTATTTTCTTTTATTTTTTAAATCATGATAAATTGACCTTTTGTTTTGGTATTTTATAATGTATAATATTATCTATATTCTATATATATATATATATTTATTATTATTTTGTTTTTTTCCCCCTCGTTCGTGTGTAGGAAGAAGACGATTATCAGTGGTGGACCGAGGAGGACCTGTGGAAGTTTCCCCCGCCGCCTCCCCGTCCACCGTTCCTGGAGCCCCCTTATTCGGACGGCTTGACCACTTGCGACCTGTGCACATGGGCCCTACAACCTCTAGACGGCACTGACAACGGTGAGTGTTTAAACGCGGCTATTATTATGCAGTCCGCTCATTGTTTTATATATTATGTAATATGTTGAACGTTCCTTTTGTATTGTATTTTTTTTTTTTTTTGTACATACCAAACCTGGTACATATACTAAACCTGGTTTATGTAGTGTAAACTTACCATCACGTCTATCTGAATTGCACTTTGCTCGTCGTTAATGATTTTCGTTTTATTCACGCATTCGTTTGCGACCGTAATAATTATACAATTTATAATAAATTAATAACAATGTAATAAAGATATCGTTCTGCAGCATAACATATATTCTCGTATTATTTTGTGTTGCTGCGAATTTATTATTAAATGTATTATATTATAAAATATTTGCGCGAATTGTCTTTGCGATCTGCATAAACTACATCGAACACCTCCTCTTTAACGATGATGATGTCCAAATCACGAACGTTTTATTTATTTATTCAATTATCCCTTTTTCTCTCTTTCTCCATCGTATGCATCTGAAATAGTTTTCAGCTGGGCCCTGCTGCAGCCTCTGCGTACAGAAATATACGTTTAAGGGATATACGCCCAACAGGAAATTACTCGTTGGACACAATCCAATTCCGATAAATTAAACGATGACAATTGGCTCGTCTCACCAAAGTTTTCATTATGTTTGCCCTATCTGTGTATACAATCTTAAGTGAACAGCTATTTTGGATATATTTTTAGACGATAATAATAACATTTCCGCACTAAAATCAACGGCATTTCAATGGCTAATTAGACGCGTAACGCTTTTCTTTAAACAATGTTATGTAGACCAGTTGGATTATTTAATAATAATAAAAATAAAAAATAAATTAAAAAATGTACGTCTACGTAAATGTTTGTCTGTCATTTCAATTGTGTAAAAAAATTTAAGTTTTCATATAACCAGTCGAAGTATGCCGTGTAGGTACATCACGTTTTAACGATCGAATATTTGTCGGAAACATATTTTATATATACGCATTATACGTATATTGTGTGTTCTAAAAACTAATCAATTTTAGCGACTTTCAATACGTATATTCAATGACTAGGTACCTAATGAATGATTGCAGTGATTAATCTAAATATGTTTTCTGATATTTGTATTGGGCGTATAAGTAGATTGTTATTTTAAGTACCCGCGAACTCGTTGGAGGTCATCATCCTGCAGCAAGCACGCATACCTCCAACTCGGGTTATCATGTGCTTTGGTATATATACCAAATACGTTAATTGATGTTATAAAAAACAGTAAATAAAAAATGAATATTATTAATATAATATATTTAACACGTTTTGTTATGTATTTCGGTTTTAAATCTATATTCAAATATTATAGAAGAAAAAAAAACTCATTCGACGTTTACAAGAATACATTACATGCCAACACTTCGAATGCATCCGTATTCTGGCATTTGGTATTGTTTTTCGCGCCGATCCGTTTTTGTGATTAACAAGTCGACGGATGTCTATAATAATATATACGAGTATTATTATACTGACTATGTGTGCATATATATATATATATATATAACACGTTTGATCTCATTCACGACTTGGGTGATTTTGCATTTCATCGACACGTGCTATTTAAAATAGCAACAAATCATCGGCCTAATGACTTTCTAGTCGACGTCGAAGTGTTTTTTTTATTTTTTTTATATAGATGTTATGCATCCCGATCGACTTGTTCACGTTGATTGCGACTGACACGATTACGTCGCCCGACAGCGGGTGGTATTCCACCAAGAGGGCACTGCTGATATAATATTGATATATCCAATATATTACATTAAATATTTTATATATTATAATAATATTTTTACGATAATTCGTGATAATCATAACACGTGATAACCGGTCCATCCGCTGTCCGCAGTCAAACTTATTCAAGATAAGTTTAACACAATACTTATTCTTTTTATAATTTTTTATGCTTGCAGTACGTATAATAAAATCGTCAACACGATTATATTATATTATGAGCTGCAGGACCGGCAAACGTTTTGTTTTTGTTTTTTTTTGTTTTTTTTCGTCCCATCGAATTCTAATTTTCTTATTTGTTTAATTTTCTGTATTTTGTTTATATATACGCGGTCATCGTATAATATTGTTAGCGTCCGGCATGGACTTTTATGTCACGGCCCACCATGTACACGACAGTGGACGGCACAAACGATATAATATATAAATATATTACAATGATACACGAGAACCCTTGATGAAATAATTAAATCTTCGTGTTGGAAAAACACGAAAAACACACATCGTCAAACCCACACGCTCGTACAGAAATTTCCGAAAAAACATTTCAGATGTCGACGCGCGATTGTGTCTTCGACTACCTGTACCAGCAGCAGAAGTCTAGGTAATTTGTATTCAACTACCTACTATATATTATTATTATTATTGTAATAATATTATATACGTATAAACGTGTTCTTATATTTCAACAGACGCGTTATAAACACGTAACTGAAAACCGAATAGATTATACGACGATATATGTATATTGTATATAATATATATATATATATGGTTTAACGATACACATATTATTATTACAAAATACAACGGGCGAAGCACTCAAGCACGTATATAATACTAATAATATAATTATAAAAAAAACTTTGGAGGCAATAATGAATACGGTAAAATATCTTATAATTTTTATATACGTGATATAATGAGTTATTTATTGCGTTAGTGTACTTATTATATACATATTATAGGTATTGGTTTAATATAATATATAATAAGGATTATACTCAATCTTTGATCGTCCGTCCATTAATATATCGACCGCATATAGATAGGAACACCTCGTTTATGAGAACTCTTTGTAGATATTTTAAATTTAACGCTAAAATATCAACAACTTTATTATCGCGTTTTTAACAACTCAATTTGAGAGAATATTTAAATAAATTATCGTTTTTCATTGACATTAAAAATAATATACATATGATTTTTAATAACTGATTATACATATAGTTATTATTAGATATTATATATGCATTAGCGTTATTTTGATGTCACGTATAATATATAACGATAAATATATATATAATTAATTATATATCTGTTTATTATATTTATATTATGCGTTCGAGACGTTTTGGCTCGTTTGGTTTATATATTATTTAAACGTATTTTATTTTTATTTTATTTTTTTTTTTCGTTTCTTAAAATCGCATGTTACCCAGACCCGAGTCATAAATTTCAAACGCTAGGTGTGTAACATACATATATATATAAGACCCCGGACGTTTGGGAATCGACTATGTTATTATAGACGACGACGGCGGTGGGACGAACAGTCGTCGCAGAAAACGTGGATTTTGGCATGAAAACCAGACCACTATAATATATATCTCAGGTCGCGCCGCCGATTATACAGGGCGCGTGTAATAATAATAATAATAATAATAATGATAACTAATATATAATAATATTTAATATTATAAGCTCACGCTGACGCAAACCACGCGCAGAATCGTCGTCGAGATGAGGAGAACGAGAAAGGAAAACATTAATCACGTCACTTTTAACACGTCTATCGTGTATACGTTACACTATATATTATAATGACGTCAGTGTCAGTGTAATTTTTTTTGTTTGCCGAAAACCAGAAATGTTCGTATATTATTATTATTATATAGTGTTACGCCGCCGACACAGCCCAAAGGAGCTTATGATTTGTGTATCGTAAGTGTATATATATATACACGCAATTACGGTATACACGTATAGGCGTTTAACACCGACGACAAAATGAGTTGTTATAATAATCAGTGCCGCCGGAAAGAGGTGTAACTACGCGCGTCCTGGCTATAAGGATACACGTCCTTAATAATATATAGGTTTTTACTTCGTCATATTCTTCTTCTTCTTCTTCTTCTTCTTCTCCTACTTCTTTATCATTTTCTTCTCGCGTCTCCGTTTGTGTTTTCAAAACCGGACCCGCTCCTGGATTGGATAATGACTGTTCGGAAATCATTGTATAATGAATGGGTTCTTATTAACATGGGCGAAAATATCACGTTGCCCCTCGAACGTTGCAATGGCGGCGTCGAATTTATGTACACCCAATATATTATATGTGTGTGCGTGTGCGCGACTGCGATGAACGGTGGGGAAACGACCGACGAACGGTTTTTTTTTATTTTATTTTTAATTTAGCTATCAGTTGATACAATATCTTTGACAGGTATAATTATGGTTGCCCGACAGAGACGGGTTTGTGTGTGGATCCATGACACTTAATTAAAATATATCAGTGTTGGTTATATAGAGAGAACTGAGAAGTATATACGCACTAGCCTCGGGCGTCGGCGGCTGTGGTGTGTGGAGGTGCCGCGCGTTATATGGGCGCGGGATGTGTTTTGTTCGGGCCGAAACGCGCGGCCGGGAACAAAGACCCGAAAAATGGATGTCATTTTTTCCACTCGTGTACAACTATAATGTATAACTATTGTTATTTATTGTGTCTGCGAAGAAAATACAAAAACACGACGTCAACATGCGATGTTGCAATATTATTATGTTTTTACTATTGGATATATCGATGATAGACTATAGGAGAATTGGTCGTCGGCATCACAATTCGGTTTGTCCGAAGAAATTGTTGAAACAAAGATCGAACAAACATAATAATAATATTATATGTTACCGTGTGAATTTTGTTTCCTCTTAGGTATATATAGTGCAGGTATATACCATCAAAAACGAAATGTGAAATATTGAAATCAATATTATTCCTGAAATAATATCGGTTGAAAAAAAGTATCGAATGCGGACGGCGGTTTTTTCTTTCTTTTATCGGTGAACGATTTCTGGCCGATCTCATTGTTCTTCTCTCGCTTTACGAAAAATGACGGTAATTCGAAACTCACCTGAGACATAATACAGCTGCATTTTTCTGTTTTTTTTTTTCTTCTATTTACCGCCAATATTTACATATTTACGGTCCGAAACCTTTTCAACTATACAAACAAGCAGACATCTCGCGCTCTCCGACGTCTCATGCGTGCATTGGTTTACCAGTTCATTGAAGTCGGTAAAGAGGAAATCTAGTGAATAAAACGAATGGAAACAAGTGTCTCCTTATATATGTGAATGTGTGTGTGTCTGTAAAACCGAATCCACGGGGAGAGTTCGTTAGATCACACAACAACGATGGCGGTGATGAAAAACCGGCTCGGAAATTATAATTTACGGTCTTCGAATATCCTGTCGAAAAAAAAAACAAAACAAAACGACTCGAACAACATTATAGGAAAACAAAATATACTCACACACACAAAGGTTACCGAACGAACGCATTAATCGTCAACACGAAATTTAAAATTTTTCTCTACAATAGATTCGAGTATATTGTGGTCATGTTTAAGCATCTCAGGAATAAACATTCCTTTGTAATATGCGTATACTGATTACAGATGACACTGATAACGTAATGGGCGGCGCAGAGAAAACAAATCGTAAATATATCCGAAAACGTCTATTAATTTTTATTTCACAGTCATTATTTTCCTATTATAAATTATATATACAAGACAAAACCATCGAGTTTTTCTCTATTCTACAACGTAAAATGATATATGTGCCTACCATAAAAATCTCACAAACTAATAAAATTCAATTTATGAAAAAAAAAAATTAAACAAAATAACCGCAAACTTTTATTTATATTGTTGTTATAATTTTATAATATTGATCATACTACATTATTATTGTTTCTGCGTTGGATTATATTCAAAACACATGAAATATTTTTACGATTTTAACATTTTCCGGGACGTATGATTGTTTTTTCAATAGTTCGCCAGATTCATCACTCATCAGTCATCAGTAAGCAAACAAGCGCGCGGCGATAATTGTGCACAAAATCTTGAAATTACTATGTACACGTATTTTTTATGGCATATGAACGCATTGGGAAAGTAATTAATAATGTAAAAATATTCAAAGCAAACTTCATTAAACACAATATTAATTTTGAACACATTTGAGCAAAGTTTCACAGCTTAAGCATAAAGCATAATATATTTCCAGAGATTATCGATTATTCCAATCAAATATGTAAATTCAGAAATTAATGTAGGCCCAATCGTATAAACATTAAATATAGTTTGCAACTTAAATATTTGCATAAATGTTTATATGTTCGCAATTATATATTTGGTATGACCTTATTGGTTTATATAATATAACAAATAACAATATTATACAGGCTGATCATAAAATTAGGTAATAAACATAATGGAAATAACATAAAAAAAAACGTATATAATTCATATCATTTTAGTAGCCCTAAAGATCACTCTGTATTATATATTTTATATGCATTTAATTATATTATATAGGGTTTTATCGTAAAAAATATGTATATTGTTATATTTGTAATTAATTTTGGTGTGTTTTATTTTTAATTAGACAACTAAAATTTATTTTTTAAATTTCATTATCCTTTTGTTTCTAAAAAATATAAAAATATATTTTAATATTTAATGTCATTTAATTGAATCATACTTTTGAAATAATAATTTAATTATCATTGAATTAATTTGTTTATTTCCAATTCTGTATAAAGTGATAATAATAAAAAAAAAACAAGACAGGAAACTAGTGTATACAAATATAGCGCTGACTAATTAAATTTCGCCGTCGAAACCCATTAAAACTACGAAACAAAGTTTTTTAGTGCACAGCAGTTAAGGCCAGTTAATCCTATTTGGAAATCTTTAATTTAATTTTAATCACTATAAACTATATACACCATACATATTATATTTATTTATACTCGAAGTAAAGACATCGTAATCATTGCATGATTTTATATATTATGATTATTAATTTATTTATGATTATTTTTTAATTTAATTATTACGGTTTTCGCGGTGATCAATTATTAACGTTGTGTAAGTCACGCATAAGTTTGTATTATTTTTTTTATAGCCTCGTATAGGAGGTATCTACTAACCCATAAGGAAAACATTATAATTTAAATAATAATTGTATTGCTGTGAAAAAACAAATAAATACTTTATGTATTTTACTGACGTTAAGATTAAAAATGTGTATCTACATAATGATTTTTAGTTTTGACGTATATAATTACTATTTTTGGGATATTAAATAATAGAATCCATACTATATTAATATAATATACACATTTTTTATGGCAACATATTGTAATTTGTTATAACGGTTGATGAATAACTTGAGTTTATTTTTTTATTCAATAAATCTAACCTACCCGGAGTGACTACCTATCTATATAACGACGTCAACGTGGTCGACCGGACGATGATTCCTTCAATTATAACTTCAACGAATGTCAGCAAATAAATTAAATTTTTAATTCGTTTTGAAAGTGGATGGACTGTGTGCGCGTGCATATTACATATACAATATACACATATATATATATATATAATATATACACTTACGTGACTACGTCACACCAATGACTGGGCTGGTGAACTTAATAATTATATAAATAAACGAATATAAGATGCTGGTACGTTTTTAAATCTGTCGGAGGAATAAACAAATACATCAGTTAATATTCATCGTAATTGTCGTCGACGACTTCTATACACACGTCGACACGTCGACACGTCGTAAGATGATATTGGCGATATACCAATAATAATAATAAAATAACTGCACGATCATTGTTCGCGTTCACAAGCAAAAACTTTTATTGAAAATATTGTCGATGATATTATTACATATTTATGTTTAACACGAAGAAAACGTTTTTTATTTCGCTTTTTTTTCAGTGTTCTGCATTTTATACAATATTATAATGACGAAATAAAAAATGACGATCGAATAATATCAATACGAATCGTGTCCTTATAATACAATAACAATATTTTTTCTTACTTGCCAATCGCATATCGGATATTATAACGAGCGTATTATTATTATTATTATTATTATTCGTCTGCGTATTTCGTTGTTTCCGACGAGGAACAGAAAAAATAACGAAATACAATGCAAACTAGTATAATATACGAATTCGCGTCCAAAACAAAAACTTATATACGAGATTCGCGGAAACCGCATTGCGGTGTTGTAATATAATACACATTTGAAAATCACAAACTTCGAGAGGATTCACAATTTATTTGTTATACACACATAAAACTTAAAATTATTTATACGAGCAATGGTAGTTTTGTTTTATGCTGACGCTCTATCGTGAACAATATTTCGTAATATCATAAAATGGCTAAAATGTCATTACATTATTATTATTATTATTATTATTATTATTATCGTATACATGATTAAAATACCGGGAAAACGGACAAATTGCACCGGCCGCGGTATGCCGTAGTCGTTGTCTCGGATGACAAAACGCCGGAATGAAGAGGTATTCGTGGTGAGTGTGCATTAAAAATTTATTGATACGGTCACGACGGTTTATCCTTAAACGATAGTGTCATATTAAATAGGTACTCGCGTATAAGTCGACGCGTTTCACGGAATCGTAAAATATTAATATAATATAATATAAAACACTTTGCGGTAATGTGAATTATAATATAGTTATTTGGACTGCACTTTCTCATTTTACAAGTCAATAAAAATAATAATAAGAGAATAAAATAATATAATATACAACCGACTGCAGTGTTTGCAACCGGTTATCGTCGTACGAGAATAACATAAAATCATATTATACACTTATTAACGCTGCCGCAGGTAGACTGAGTAACTTGTCAAGTCGCTAATTAGTCAACCAGGGTGATTAGTAACCCGAAGAAACCAGTTGAAATTTACTGGCGAACTCGAGTTAAGTTGTAAGCGCGCGGGCTAGCGTAATAAAAATATATTATAATACTATCAAAACACATAAATTCACTATTGCGCGAACGATATTAAATTCATATTAAAAATGATCGTTTATGTTATGATAGTATTACAGTTGGGCACTTTTAAACTTTGTTTAGATTGCCTGTTGCAGTGGAATTGCATGCCTTTACAAATTTGTCTATTTTTCGTGAACAAATTATTTAGAAACGTTTTATAATTTTTTCTTATCGATGAAATATTATCGACTCATCAATAATAATCACCTGTATCATACCGCGAAATATTATTATAATAATATTATGTTACACCTAAAATGTTTTTATTTTTCTGCTTCACCAGCATGTGAAATATGAATTCATTATCTGGATTTACAATTACGCGTGAGCGTTTCATCATATATATAGTGATGCTTCATCGTATACAAATATATATATATGACGAACTGAGTGCGTTAGTTACGTACAATCCGTTTTGACAAATATGATTTTAAAAATATTTAGCAGCGGCGTCCGACCTAATTTATTCCGTCGAGGGGTCAAAGCTGTGAAATGTAGCACATTCTCCTTCTATCTGATAAGAATTATAAAATTTTAATTTAAAAAACGTCAAACTTTTTAAAAATGAGAGAAAAGAAATTTAGTAAATAATAATATAAAGTTCTTATAAGTAGTTAAGACTTTAAGAGTTTTATTGTTGTTGTAGTTAACGTTTATTTTTTAAATTGACGGTATTGTGATTTTCTTTTACAATCAGTATTTTTATAGTATGATACTATTATTTAACCATGTAAAATGGTTACATGTTAAATGTAATTATATACTATGGTCTATGAATGTTTTAATTTTTATCATTATCAACGCAGTCATCACTCAATAATTTCATACTATAATAATTAATAAACAAGTCAAATCAATAATTTACTATTGGGGATGAAGATTTTGATGCATTTTAATGAATTAGTTAGTACATAGGTACACACTGCATAAAGCATACATAAATAATAATATAATAACTGTTATCGTTTTTTACTTATCGTTGGCTATATCACCTTCGAGTAGAATCGTTATACAATTTCTCGAGGTAAATATTATCTTATTTATAATAATTATAATTCGAAATGAATGTTATTATCGTGTGTGTTCGATTATATTTATTATTATTTGCCGCAACGAAATTTGCCAAGACACCGTTTTCTAAAGGTGATTTCTGCGTTGGCGTATTCCACATGTGAATATAAACCTAGTTTTATCATTGTTCATCTATCGTATTATACATTTATAATTAATAAAATAATAACATAGCTAATATACCTAAAATTAACTTTGATAAAATCGAGTTTGCAGAGTAATGATAAATAATAAAGTATTTATTTTGTTTTATTAAACCATATTATATTAATTAATATGTCCGATTCGATAAGCTGGTCGTGTTTAAAATAATTCTGTGGAACGTATTCCTAATATTATAGCTATAGGTAATATTAAATTCGTGACACATTTATTATAATAATATAAACGCGTATATATTTCTCGATTAATTATAAAAGAATTCGTATTATGTTCTCAACATAATTACCGCGTAAAAATAATATGCTTGGTAATCAATTATGTATTAAATTTTTTTAATCATACGTGTAAATAATAGTTAGACCGTGGAAAATGGAAATTGTTCTCTGTATTGTTTGTAGTAATTAAAACGAATTTTAATCTGACCAGTGTGATTAAAATCAGTGAACTAACCAAGATATTATTGTTTTATTAATGTACAATGCCGGATACCCGGATGCACATTTATAGGTATTGTTGTTTATTAATTTATCACATAAAATCATAATGATTAAAGTTAAAAAAATTGAATAATTTAATGGTGATGTATCATACATGCATGAAATATGTAATATGTAGTTGGTATTATAGACATTATTGTTCTGTGTTCATCATGATTGTTATTATTGTTACTGATTACTGTCTTCCGTATTGCTTCAATAACACTTAAGTCATTAGTTAGATTTCGATGTGCGAGAGATATCTCTTATCGGTATTCTGTATAGATTTAAACACGCGTGTACAACGCGGTGTCAAGGAATATGATGAGAGGGAATTTTGTTGAACGGTTATCCGTCTGACAGCGATCACTCGTCGTAGTATTTAACTTCAACACCGACGTCAGTCATTCCAATAATCTTATTCGAAATAAATTAACAATATAATACGATTATTATAATCCGAACAAATATTATATTCGTCGTGCCTATCTTAAAATTCCAATATTTCCTTTCGACGCTAAACTATATTAAAATAATTATAAAAATTTGCTATATTTTTAATATAATTCTGAACCACTGTGAATAATATAATATTATGTAGGTATTTATACTATGTTTTTGTCAATTATTAATACTGCGTTTAAATGCTGTGCTTATTTTGTATTTCATTACATTAATATCTAATTACGTACACTTTGAACTCCTGACGTGATTAATAATAATAATATACATGTTTATATAGAAAACGCTTAAAAACTTTTAAACTATATTCAAAACTCGCGTGGTAACATTACAAACGCAGCGTAGTATCTAACAGTAATTTAAAACTTGTATAAAGTTGTAACGTTTTCTAATTAAATTTAAAATTGAACGCAAACAATAATGTAAAATAATATAAATACGGTAGAATATAAAAAAAAATCGTTTTGTATTTTTTATCCGATTAAATTATTGAAATTTAAATTTCGTACACGTATTCTAATCGAATCCTATAATAATATTATTAAGTACTCGTATGTAAAATAATAGAAGAGGAAAAAACGCGGTTAATGCAATAAAATACTAAAACATATATTGTCGACGTGAAATAAAAACTATTCGCCGAATAAATCGACAGGACATTTGTTATATGTCTAATCGCGTTTTATAATTGATATTTCTGTGAGAAAGTATGCATTATATATATATAAGAAAAACGCCGACGCCATCGCGTCGATAGCATAATATAATAATAATAATAATAATAATAGTATGATATATGGCCGAAATAATAACTCAACATGACTGATCGCAATGAAATCGTCAGCGATTTTCCTCGCATTGTCTTGCACGATACACGTGTTCAGTGTGCTGTATTATACATTATTGTTGTTATGTGCACTTACATTATTATTATACATTTATAGTACCCGACTATTAAAAAATGTATACCACGGGAGATTTGTCGAGTGACAAAAAAAAAAAAACGGATTCGGTGGCGCGCGACTCGAATCCGATGCGGGTGCGACGCGTCTTTTGGACGTGATAGATAATAATAAAATATTATAAGGAAAATAAATTTCGAATGCCGTCCGACCGAAAACGTAATCACATATTTTCCATCGTTCCCACGGTGGTGTTGCGAGAATATAATATATAGCCTATAGGTGACAATGATACGCAGGGCTGTTCGTGTTGCCGTTGTTATTATTATATTTTATTAAAATAAAAAAAATGAACACGTTATACCATATATACCCCGTGTAATAATCGAACCATCATTGCGTTAGGTACGGCTATCGTGCGTCAAGACCGTCTTATAATAATATAATGCTGCAGGTCGCGTTTCTCGCTCCGCCCGCCGTTTGCGGAGGAGGATACAATAATTATAATATAATAATATCCTTGTTATTTCACGTATCGTATCGTATCGTTTTTTACGGGGGGGTTTTTTTTTTTTTTGTGTGTACGTATCTTTATTATATTATCGCCGCCATAATAGATGTATTATCTATATTATAACTGCAGCGTTATGTTATTATTATGTCGCCCGATGTATTTATATTATATTTTTCGTACGATTTATAATCCAATAAATAACGATGTGATTATAATGTTATTAGTGTTATTACGATGTTAAAAACCATTGTTGTGTTTTGACAGGTATGTTGACAGTTCCCATTGCCGAAGTGACGTGGCCCATGATATTGGTCTTGGTGTCGTTGCTGTCCGCCGCGATCGGCGCCCTCTTCATGGTCGTCTTCCTACACCTCAAACTGTGAGTATTTCAACAGCTATTATTATTATTATTATTATTAAGTAGTAGTGGGTATGTACCTATAATAGTTTTTTTCCCGTGATCCGCAGACGCCATATTGTTTTCCAGTTTCGGTATATTATATTATTATATACCCGATGCAGCAGTATATTTTTATTATACATAATAGCACACATTTTTATTTCTTACCTAGTCCATACTATGTTCGTATGATGGTATCGTATTATTGTTACCACTTCCTTTCTTATACTTCCCATCACATCACCCTTTCTATATCTTTAAAACTAATATTGTACATACTCATTTCATATAGAATTTCCGATATATGGCGTTTAATAAATAAATAATTATTAATGATCAATTTTATAAATTGTTTTTTTAAATCGGAATAATCGCGATAACTGACCGAGAAAATTGTTGTGCAATACGATAAAATAATCACCTTGTTCATTATGCCCGCACTTTGTGGTGTATAATAATATATTGATATTGCTATTATATAGTGAAGGATATTATATTATAGTTTACGAGCAGACTCTTTTTATTATTATTATTTTACGACAGTGTCAGCGTTTTATAAATATTATCGCGGAACAAAAATAACAATAATAATAACGAAATATTATATTTATTATAATATGTGTGCGTAAGAGCAGAGATATACGACCGCGGCGACAATATAATAATCATTACAAGCCTTTTTTACGACCGAATAGTATTATTTTATATTTATAATATTACGTGCGCGGTCACAACAAGGAGACGTATAATATATTATAATATTAATATTATATAAACATATAAATTTGTCGATATTTCTTTCCGATATTTGCGTGTCTCATATATATATATATATATATATATATATATATATATATAATATACGCCTTCTGCAGCAGTATGAATAGCTTGGTTGTCGGATGACAAGTCCGTATTATATTATATACGCGCGGATACAGCTCGACGCGACTTTTGCCCACACGCGACACGGTCGCGTAAAATTGTAAAACGTCAGTTTGCGCTAATGCGATTTCGCGCGTGTATACCTACGCCGGCGCAACAGGATAAGTGCAGTACTTACAATAATAATAATAATAATAATAATAATATTATAAAATACACACATAATACGTATATAATTACACGATTCGACCGATGTACAAAACATGGTTTTTTTTTGCTTTTTCAAGACCGTGCGCGCGACCAAGACACGACCGATTCACACCGCGTATAATGTTATACAATACCTACAAAATAATATATTATATTATAAAGAGTGTAACACGATGATTTGGCATTTTGGCATTGATATATTTTATTGCAACACGTCTAATCTTCGTGATCTCAGTCGATGTTTGTTTATTTATCTTATACGTTTATATATAAACAGTATACGTAACAATATATATTTTTGGAAAAAAAAATAAAAATATATTACCGTCTTTTATCGTTATTATCTGACAATATCCAATATTTCGAAGTATTCGTAAGTGTTTAAAGTTTGGAAAAATTACAGATCAACTCACGAGTTGCGATATAGTAAATTATGACTGTTCACACTCTCTATATTATATTACCAATTACTAAAAATAGTAATTTAATAATTAATACTCGTAAAATTTGCCATATTTTATTTCACACTTACAAGTGCGTGCGATTCCGAAAACAGTGGTCGCGTACCTATCTATAATGATATCTATATATCGTCTTATAGTCCGTCGACGTTATATACGAGTATTATTATTATAACAGGTGGCAGGTCCGTTTTCATTATTATTATTATTATTCCATGGATACGCCCACATTTCACTCGAGGGCTTAATCGTTATACACGTTATCCGCACATAAATAATAATATTAAAAAAATATATAAAAAAATTGGTTTTTTATATACGTTTGTAATAATTATGCCGACCCGAAAAACGTGATTATATATATGTATTATATTCTCAACGTATCTATCGATTTTTCACATTTCGATCCCGCTGTAATCTGCACCGGGCGGCTATATTTCAGCGGTCAAACACATAATAAGCACCATATAGCTGCGCGGTATATAGGTACGTCTATATATATACGTTGTTATTATAATATTATCTGATTTGACTTTGTAATTTAGCTTGAACTCGGTATAGAAAAAAAGATATTTTTGTTTTTAATTTATAAAAATTCATATAGATGAAACAAACTGATACGCGTAGTGTGTTGCGCGGGTAATACTTATTATATTTAAGTATAATGAAAATATATAAGGGCGAAATGCCGAAATTAAAACGATAATATGAATCTATAGGTATACGACATGTTATTTGTATACAAATTATAATGAGTAATAAAAAAATAATAAAATATATAATTTATTCCGCACGTATATATCGTAATATGAATAATATAATACACCTAATAGGTATTATGTTTATTAATCTTTATGAAAAACAACATGCGCCGATAAAATAATATTATGCATTATGCATTGCCCGTTGTATATATACTGCGCCAAATTTTTTAAGATGTAGGAAAAAATAAATTATATAAACATTGAAAAATATAATTAAATTTATTCTATTATACAACCCGCGAAATGAACAATCTCTATATATAAAGTTGACGATGCTGCAAGTATGAACCAATAAGGGTATAAGCTGCAGCTATGGAGGATAAAATAATGCATTTTATAAATGAACGATATTTTTTGCTTATGATGTATAAAATATATATAGGTGGTAACTTGTTGAACTCGTCGAGACAACGTGATAAGATCGAACATTGACTGCTGTACGGAGAGAAAAGTTCAAAAACCTCTTTAGTTATAATATATTATATGTAGGTACTTATATATAATATATATACGCGCGAGAAAGGCCCACGCGCGTAATAGTCCTCGCCCTTCGGTCCTCGAAGAAAAAATCATGTAGAAAATGTCAATAGCGTTTTTAACAACATCGTAAACCATTAACGATGAAATTTATTTGTACGCACATCCAATAACTATAAATACTCGATAAAACTACAAAAGTGTATTTCTATAAAGGCTATACCTACATCACGACCGTGTGTATTGTATATACAAAAGGTCATTTCCGATACAGGTCTAATGTGTAACAGAATCGTTGGAAATATAAAATTTTTTCAAAACCAGGTTCTAGATACAATTTTGAAAATGATTATACCGCGAAGGAATTAAGAGATTTACGGACAAATAAATCTTAAAATCCAAAACGAAGGTCATAAAAAAATAACTTCATGGGTGGTTGAGGATAAAAAATTCAAGGTTTATCGTGAAAAAAAAAATCTTCGCATTGTAGTGCCAAATGGCAAATGTGCACGTCAGATAAAACATGTATCAACTATCAAGCCCTTATATTTTCGTGGTTAATGGCCAAGTGAACAATAATATTCCTAAATAGTAAATCAATATACTTATAGAGAATACTTTTATGTTCAGATAAACATTTAAACAATTTAAAACAATAAATGATAATTCGCAATAAAGTATAACATATAGATTACATTTTTTGCATAGTTGGCAAGAATCGTAATAATTAAAAACAAAAATAACAATAACTCTGTTCAATGTAAAATAATATGTTAATAATTACTAATTACTATTATAAAATAACGTAAAAATGTTTTTAAATATAGTTGTAGGATTTAAAATATATGTTTTACAATTCCTGATGTATTATAATATAATATGTCATCTATTCATGATAATATAATTTGTTTAATCTAAAATAGAAATTATGCAGAACCGTTGTAGTTATATGTTTAAATAATTGTTTTATTGTCTAATAGAGTAATAGTAATACTCTAATATTAATATTAATTTATTTTTTTTTATTAAATTTTATAAAAATACAATAGATAGTATAATGGTTAAAAAAAAATTGAATTCATTTTAATATTTTAATTTAAAACTAATTATTATAATTTTAGTTATAAATTCGTATTAAACAAGTTTTAAAAATGACAAATTTTTATTACTCCTGGATTTTAAGAGAAAAATATTAATAACACATTTTTAATGAGGGTTTAAAGTGTATTAAGTACTCAGACAACGTTAAAAACAAAGTTATATGTTCTGCCTTGAAATTTTTAATATTTAATACGGCGTTGACTGTTGCATTCAATGTTTTTAGTTTTTACGTTTGTATTATATATTTTTACGTTTATCAAATTTTATGGAGGTATAACGTCAACTCTATCACCGAACATTAATTAAACTCTGCCAGACTTCTCGTAAAAAAAATAAATAAATAGCGTTTTAGAGGATTTAGTACATAAACTTTTACAGTGAAAATAAAATCGCACGCGTTTCATGCTTATCGCGAACACTGTGCAAAACATATTATTATTTTTAAGAACTCAAGGTTTTACGCGTTTAATGAGTGTTCGAATATTAAACAGTATTATTTCGAATGAAAACGTCACTGAATGAGAGTGTTAATCATTCGAATATTTAGCTAATTATTATAATTTCTGAAACGTCGTAAAAATACCTACATAAATGTTGTTGGTTTTTAATTCTGTTTGGCGTAATATATAAAGTTCGTTATAAAAATTTTGTTGGAAAAAACCTGCTGAAAATAGTAATAATAATGTTTTTTTTTTTAATTTCGTAGTGTGGCTGTAATTGTATTAAAAATAAATGGCTGAAACGACAATGAATATTTAATACGCCGAGTCGCTGAAATAAATCGTAAATTATCTAAAAAAATCTCTATGTTCGGCTTCAAAATTATAATAATATTTTGTTGTATACCAACGTTTTATTATTAATTTATAACAATTATTATTGCAGTTTCCGACGATCACGCATAACGTAATTTAAGCAGTCTACAAGTGTATAAATGCATAATAATACATATCATATAGGTATTATGATAATATTAATGATATGAATATTTATAATACCTGGTATACTGTATTGAAATGGGGGTTTAAAGGAGGTGCGGGACCAGATTATTAAATTATTGTACACGTCGAGAATTTAATGTATATAGCTGACAACCATAACTGTAATATGATACCGAGTTCAATTAAATCGACAATGTTTTAATCCATCGGTAAGGAAATTAGATGAAGAAAAAATATGATCTCAAAAATTAAAACCAACACGATTGAAATATTGTGCTTGCAGATAAAGATCATCAATATTTTGTTGTATATAAAAAAAAAATAATAATAAGTTAAAAATATACCAATGATACTTTAAAAAATAAAAAATTGTTTCTTTTAAATAATACGATTTTTTTTTGTGTATGTTTTTTAGACGGCTTTCCGGACGCACAGCGCCGTCTCGACCGGGTGAGTACCTATCTACTTACATAAAACATATTTACCATTACAATAATATTTATGTATAGATCGTCGTACGACTTGTCGTCGACTCGTTCGTAACGTACCTACGATCAAATATTATTAACTGGGTTCACTTTGGAATTTATTTCACGTTCTTCCACTATGTGTATGTTATTAATATTATAAATTTAATACGCCGACGTGTTTATTTATTTTTACACCACACACTTAATAAACCGAACAGCAGCAGTATTATATACATATATTATTAAATAGGTAGGTTATAACGACCGATGGTATACGATATAATATATTATATATACAATACATATGTTACATTATAAGGTAATACGGAATTTAAAAGTAATAATAATAACTTTTAATATACTTATAAATTATGTTATAATATCATATCAGCAATATATCGGACTTAGGATTACGAGACTTGACGTTTCCGAGATCGAGTGTTGCGTATATAATACGAGTATATATTATATTTGATTATAACAAGAACGTTCTTATAATTAACTCTTTAGTCTTTGATGTTATAATGGAATAACTTAAAATTAAATTCCTTTAATATATTGTTTGTCGTTTCTATATCTTTACGATATACATTTTCATTAAGTTATAAAAACAAACATTTTAGATTGTTTATTTGAATAATTGTATGCACGTATTAATGAAAATAATGGCTTTAAAGATCAAGCGTATATGCAAGTAATAGTATAACGTTCGACTAAGTACGCGGTTTTTTCATCATGTTAAATAAATAAAATATTAAAAACATTTCATACTAAATGGACGATTATATTTCCTGTAAGGTTGTGTATAATAATCATGATTTCACAAAACGAGTAAGTAGTTAAAACGCATATGCACTTTGCAAATGTTTGCGGTATGTACCTCCTTAAAAATCATCAACAATTGTTTTTAAGGAATCAACACACTTTCATACCCGAATAAATGAAAATAATAATACGTATATACCTATATTCGATTCGTACATTGTTTTGGATATCGTATAAACATTTATAATATACATTTTAATTGGAACGGTCGACACGGTTATGTTATAATATATTATATCCTTTGTACGTAGATCGCGAAGCCGCTTTCGAGAAACTGAAAACGTGGTTGTCTTATTTATTCTTTTCCCAGAATATACACTCGATATATGTATAATATATTATTATATACAGAGGAACATCTGGTAGAATTATGGTTTTTATTATTGACTCTTGCATTTTATTTTTTTTCGTCTTTAATTTGCTCCATCTGCGAGGTGAAAATTCCATGACGTATAATATTTTTATGTCGTATGTTAATAACGTTTGCGTGTGTGCGTTTCAGTGTTTGTATAACCTCAACGTACATAATATACACGCATAGCTCGTACATAACAATATATTAAATTATATAAAAACACAACCGTTGTTTGAAACACTCCCTCTCGCGACGGACATATTCGAAATTCTCAAAATTCGTTTCCATTATACGAGTAAATAGTAAATTGTTCGTACATAAACTATTTATAAACTTAAAACGGTAAATCGAAAGCGGTAGCGAATGTAATGTATGTATGTATATATAAATACGTTTGTCGATACAAAAATGCCTATTAAAAAAAAAAAAAAAAAAAAAAAGGAAAATAATAATGTCAAGTGCGATCATCAAGTTTTAACTAACCCAAACAATATGCGTTTTATGTATATTCTAGTAAATGTTTATGTTTTTCATTTATACGACAAAATAAGATTGCGCGATACGCGATGTTATATTATTACGAGTGTTATGCGGTCGCCAGTAAAAATAATATCTATATATAAAAAAACACGTTTGGGATCGACACAAATTATAATGTGGGAAAGGGAGTAAAAGAAAAAATTTTTAAGAATTATTTCCTTTTGTGTGTATACGTAATAAACTAATAAATAATAGAGTTTGCATAAAAATATAATAATATATAACGACAATATAATAATATGATATATAAATTATATTCTGCAACGGAACAAACATAGTTATATTATAATTTAATATATATTTTATACAAAACTTTGTCCGATGTTTCCCATATTTATATACAGAATGATCAAAATTTCGTTTTACTGAAATGGTGTGATTTGCATACGTTATCAATATTATTTTTGTAAAATACAATTTTGATCACTCTGTATATATATTATATTGTATGATATATTGTATAATATTATATTTCTTCAATGGATCGTGTGAGAAAATCTTAAAGAATTGAACTTGTATAAGCCTTTAGAAGTTATATATTACAACACAGTGTATATTATATTATTCAGATATCACATCTCGTATGTTATTATTATGATCTATCGTTTTGAGTAAAATATTACGTAGGCTATGTATTTTTTTTTTTATTTACTTATGCGTATATATTATTATTATTAACGTCGTATTATTCGTATGTTGTGTGATACGACGTCGCGATTGGAGGTTAAAAGTCTAAGCGGTTGTATCTCGCCATCGCCTTCCATTTACTGTATTATTTAAAACTTAAAGTGTTACATAAAAAATTGCACTATTATTTATTTTATGAAATACAATTTGCGAAAAAAGAAATAATGTAAATATTCTTTTATTTTATAGTATTTTTAGTGACTTTTTTTGGCCCTCTCTTTTGTGAAATCCTGTGTAGGTAACGCGACACATAATAATATATAATATACTTGGCGCACAACCATCGCGTATAATAGGTATGCGCTGGTTTATTACGGACAGTCGTTGAAAATAATATAAAATAACAAGGAGGTATCCCAAACACATTTTTTATATTTGGTTTGCTGACAGAACAATACCAACCCGAGTAAATTAATACGTTAGCGTTAGCGTATCGCAGATGAAGAGATAATAGAGTGCATATAGTGGTATACGGATATATATATATATTATAATATTATATATTATACACTCTATACATACATATATATATATATATCCTTTTATTTTGTTTCCGATTATTCTAAATTATTTATACGTTCCGAATCGGACGTCAGACGCGGGACATTTCCAAGGCGCACTGCATTAAATACAAATATATACAATTCAGTTGTGCGACCGTTTATTTACTTTCCGTCTACGTATAATAATATATACGATTCACCATATTAATATACCTTTAAAGTTAAATAGCTGATCTGTACATAATAATAATAGTATTGTTGTTAAAAACGCGTTGCATCATTATTGTAACAATATTATTATAAAATATAAACTCGCGTTATTATTTTAACGTTTTATATTTCGCGGTCGTGTTTCCGTGCCGCGGCGACATGATTACGAAAATAATTTCCGTTTTCTTATAATATGTTATAATATATTATTATCATTATTTTTCATTAATATAATAACGATACGCTGCTGCGACGTATCGTTAATATTATAATATCGCAACGTATATTCAATTACTTATAAAATATTGCGGTCATAAACTCTGGGTCGTTTGATATTTATTCACATTCGAGACTATTAAACTGCGGCCAAATGACTTAGAATTTATACGATCGAAATTTGGAACGCGAACAATTTTTCCCAGCCTAAACACGCGTAATATATTGTCTTAATTTGTACATTACGGTGCGACGTCACAAAATATAATATAGACGTGTCGTATAATATAAAATTTAATATGATAAACGCGTTAAAAATTATTTCGTATTTTATTTTATTTCATTTTAACGCCTATAAATATACATTTAACCTATTTTTCGATTTTATATAGAACATTATTTATATTATTAAAGAACAAAAAATATTAATCATAATATAAAAAGCTTTTTGAATTAACTCGACAAATAATAATTCATATCTTAAGCACTGTGCGTACCAGTATATCATTCTACATTTGTTGGCTGTAATGTGTTTTAATGTAACAAAGTGTTTTCCCTCGTCATTTCTCTAATAGTCTAATATGAATTAATCGCATTTTATTATTTAATTTAACATATTATTTTATGTCAACAGGTATATAAATTACAGAAATGTTTTTTGTAAATTAACGTGTTGTGATAACGACATTAATTAATCTGTGTGTCAATACAACTTATAATTTGCGTCATTATTTCATTCAATAATTAAATTATAATTGATAATAAATCATTTTTTCTTTATATTGGGGAGATTATATTATTTTAATTTACACGTCGTATATAAAATATAATATAAAAGTGATTTTCTATGTAACTTGCGACTAATAAATATAAAATAAAAAAACGTGTTTCGATGGGAACACAAATTTCGAATATTATATATGCTTAAAATTAATTAACGTTTTTTTTCCCCCCAATAATCGGTCTTATATATTTTAAGTATACATCGAATATATTTAATATAGGTTTTGAATTTTTTACCGAAACATTTCCGAGATTTGAATATAATAATACCTGTCTATTGCAGCGATCTGTTTGGTTGTTATTTAATAAAACTTCGACAAACTCCATTTATTTTTCGTTTTATTTAGATATTCATTCTATACATACTATGCATCTTATAAGATACACGTATTACAAAATATAATATTCTCAAAAGAAATGTATACTCTTATTTCTTATGTATATATAGTATAATATTAGTGCATTTGTATTATGCATACAAATGCTTAAACTTTTCGTAGACAAATAATAAAAAGATGATCGTTTATCTACGTGATATTTCATGTTTAAATCAAAGAATTGAGATGCTCTGAAAATACTACGTTCATAAAAAATTTGAAAAATATGATTATATAAACTGTCATTGTAGAAAAAAAAAAGAAGAATACAAAAACCATAAAAAATATACACAACATAATCATAAAACACGAGTGGAAACATATTTTTCTTTTTATATATACATAAAAAACAAACCAACAAAAATAAAATATTACTTTTTGTTGTAATTATTTTTAGAATTCTTAATTTTATTGAAATAAATTGAACAATATAAAAAAAAATTAATTTGTGTTGGTTAGAGTCCACTTTTTAATAACTTTTTGGTGGTCAAGCATAATAATATATCGTTTTTGAAAATACGTTTTCTAATTATAATTTTGTTGTGTTCACAGAATGTCTGGTGTCTTTCGAACCGCCCACGGACAGAGTACACCACCATCACCACCATCAGCAGTTGCACCATCACCAGCGGCAGATCGCTCAGATAGCGGCCGGGGACCATCATCATCTGAATCATCTCAACCATATGAATCATCTGAATAACCTCAACAACCTGCGCGCCGGTCCGATTGTCCGGCGGTCCGGCGGCCCGGACGGCACCGTGTCGAAAAACAACACCGGACCGGGACGGCCGTCGAACGGCGGTCGCGCGCGTAACGGCGGCGTCGCCGGCGGGATCGGTGGCGGCGACGGCGAAGACATGAGCGGCGGCGGTGGCGGCGGCGGCGGCGGCGGCGGCGGCCTCGTCGGCGTCGGACAACTGTCCGTGAACCCGGGCGATTGGTTCCGGTGGTTCCGACGGAAACGCGGTGCCGTGTTGCCGCCGGACGCCGTTCCGTCCAATCAGAACGTCGTCCGGGCCAACCATTATACGGTGGAGGAAGCTGCGGCCGCCATACCCGTAGTGGTGTACGCGTCCGTCATCGGTGACGGTGGCCAGAACGACGGGCCGCACTCACCGTCGTCCACGGTGGACGACGTGCTGTACACCGAACTGGACCGGGTGCCGACGCCCGCCTACCACAATGCCGGTTACGCGTACGACCAGCACAGCAGCGCGTACTACTCGGACATGTACGAGCCCATCGACCCGTATCACCATCACCATCACCAGCGGCAGAACTCGCTGCCATCCGACTACGTCTGACATACACTTCACCGCTACCGCGCGACACTTGCACCAGGTGTCGCTGCACCGCGGATTCACCGTCACCGCCGCCGCAAACCGTCACGTCGAAATCGTCAGGTCTGCGTGCTGCGCGCACGTGACGACGCCCCGACAACGACGATCTCGCACATATAATATTATCAATATAATATAATTATAAAGGTGAGTTGATCGTTATTCATTCTACACGTTTGCGTGTGAACGGTCCCTCGAAAATCATTATTATATGTACGAGCATAAAAAACTTGCGTATATAAATTACTGTTTTTGTTTTGTTAAAGAAGTTTTAAATTTAAAAAAAATAAAAAAAATTATAATCACACTCGTTTATATACAACGCGACTCGCGACCCCTTCAATTTATCACTTTTATAGATCTCTCCTCTCTCTCTCTCTCTCTCTCTCTATACGTGTGTGCGCGCTCGCTGTTTTTGTATAAATATCGTTATCTCAGTTTGGGGAAAAAACAAACACTCGTGTGGAAACAAGAATTTTAGACCTACGACTTTTTTTCCATAACGTTCAACGCATGAGAATTGAAAAAAAGAACCGTAAAATGCTCAGAAATATTCTACATATTATAATAATATGTACCCTACCGAGTACCGACGACGAAATTGATTACGCGAGTACCTACCTCCTATATACTCGAATATAATATTGTACATATTGTGTCGTATATGTGTGTGTGGTTTTTGTACGAATGAATTAATCGGGGTAAACAGACAACAGCAAACATAGAGGTTACCGCGACCGGAGTAAAGATTAAAAAAATATATACAATTGGATACCGTGCTAGATATATTATGCTTTTAAGCATCCGAAAGAAAAAAAAAATATTCTGTAAAACAAACATGAAAACAATTTTGATTCCGTAGTCAAACAAATATTACTATCGTGTATTTAATATATATATACAATTTGATATGAAATCTCATTAACTTCCAAATCGATATAATAATTATTTGTATATTACCATAATATACAAATATACAATGAAATATCATAAAATAAAATATTAAAACTATATAAAGAGTACGATAAATAAACGGCTAAATTTATAATATAATTATTTTTATTTATTTTAAAATCGATGATTTTATATAAGGTATAATATACATTATAACTGATAATAAACTATGCATAATTAATCGATTAAAAACTTGTCTTCATCGTAATTTTGAAAATTTTCATTCTTTTAAATCATTAACGCTTTAAAATAGGATATACACATTCACAATAATATTTATTATTCATTTTATGATTTCATTAATCAATAACAATACTAAGTCAGGTTAAAAGTAAAAGTACATTAAAAATTATGTTTTGCATTACAAGTTACCTTTAGGTACCTACTACATGTATTGTTATAATATGAACTGGTATTCGATTTGTTAGAGTATTATGTACATAAATATATTTTACGGCTTAAAAATTTCAAATATTACGATCAAGATATTATAATTCGAACGAAGTAAATATAAATATGTGAATATTTTATATTATCGCAAATCGCAAATCTTTAGATCGTCTGTTTGTAGAACAATCCAAATTACTTATAAACAAAAAGTTTTCTTCTATAATCGTTTTTAAATCAAATGAATATTTAAATATATACACGTAACACGAATAATACTATTATAATTCATTATTATTGTTATTTGCCAAGTATAATACATTTATAAATGTATTATAAAATTAAACTACGTTGGCTCCTTATCAATACGGTTATTGGAAAATAACGTTTTACCTAAAACGTGTTATTTAAAAATATTACATAGGTATATATGTATATTATTTATTATATATATGCATACAAAATTATTATAATAATATATAATATTATAATATAACATTTTATTTTTTCTATGAATACAATAAATGTATAAGGAAACAAATTCTTTGAATTCCAATACCTATAATATAAAAAACACCCTAAAAAACACTTATGTATGCAGACTGTGTCGTATTTCCAAGAGGTACGCAAAATGTAATATATAATAATAGTTTACATGAAAATCAATAATTTTTTTCTGTCGAAGGGTTACAGAAAAAGAACCAGGTACCTATATTTGTTTGTTGCAAAATTGTAAATTTTAAAATCATAATAAATAATCCTATACTTAACTAAACAGTAATATAATTAGATTTTGCAATAAAAAATTAATATATAATATTTAATGTATATATCTAACATTTGTCATTTAATCTCGTTTAAATGTTAATTATATATAAACGGTGTCTAGCTGTTATTATTACACTTTATTTTGCTTAACCACGCATTGTCGTCAAATAAACAGTTACTAAAAGCGATTAATCGCAGATCCAAGTGTAACATAGAAATAACGATAAAAAAAAAAAATGTACCAAGTCAGTCCCTCATGATATGTACAATGTTCAAACTACATATAAAATTAAATAATTATCGCTGTCCATCATCGCCTACAGGAAATCGTTAAAATTAATTTAAACAATAGATTTTTGAAATAAATCGAGAAAAAACAAATATTTTACATTTGTTAAAAAGTTTTTTTTCAATAATAAAAAAAATAATTTATATGAATATTGCTTTTAAAATGCATGATAATACGTTTGTAGTCTATTTTGATTTATACTATTTAAACATAATATGAATTATTCAATTAGATAATCGGTTTTGAACTTTATATACTTCTATGACTTATAATTGAAAACATAAAACATTTTCGTACACAAATTCAATTTTCATGCAATACGTCAAAAACATTCGAGAGACAGAACTAGTATTAGTGTACCTATTTATTGTTTAACGGTTGCAGTTATAATCGGCGCATCATTTTATATCTTCCTCAGCACATTTACTTGATAGGCCGACACTGGTAGGTAGTACGTAGAATACTATATAGTGAGTGCGTCGAGTTTTCATCAGTCAAGTTTTAATCGAGTTTTAATTTAGTTGAATAGAGCAGTCGTTCATATTTAGTTATTTAATTATCAACTCAACTCGGAATTCGCTACACCTGTGCTTATAAAAAATACTACGCTTCAAAAACAGGGTTATTTCAGCTACTTAAGTGATAGTGGATTTATTGTTGTATAATGTAATTGATAATTTTCAGTTATAATATTATAATGTAATTTTGTATAATATAACGTTGCCAGTTTCGTGTTTAACTGTGTTAGGTTAATTTCTAGGCCTGTTGAATGATAATAAAAAACCTTTGTTTTATATCGAACAACCCTGCTCAAAATACATATTAGTGTTGTAGGAAATAGCCAACCGACTGTTCCTTAACTGGATAGGATTCGATATATGCGTTGACGAACATCCGTAGGGAACGAAGAGTTCTCGTGTTGCAGTATATTATATTTTAAAAGAAAGGGGGCGGAAATCGGATGAAGCAATAAAGCGGAAAATAGTTAAATTTTATTTATGAAAGCGAAAAGTTTGCGATGACATAATTATAATATAATAACAATAGCACGTATATATTAAATATGAACGAATACGATTTTAAAAAACCGGACGTGTTATTTTTTAATTTCAAATTTAATAAAAAGCCTCGTTTAATATTTTATATTAGTAATAATTGTGCAAACGTTTATTTATATTATTAAATAACTAGCTTCAACACGTCCACGAACAGCTCCCTCTCGGGTGTAATAATTATATTAATTTAAATTGTATCAAGTATTATGTTATATAATAATTGCCGTTGCAGTAAATTAAACGTGTTTCAAAAACACTTTTGGTCACCCGCATAGTACCTATAAGCACGTTTTTCAATTGAACGCCATCCAAAATATTATATAACGAGCACGGCGATGGCAATTAAAAAATGAAAAGTTCACGTATAAGTGCGCCCTTATGTCTGGAATTTCACGATAGGGTGGGGACAAATATGGGTCAATTACTCCATTTCCTAGACACAACAATTAATTGGATAAAAATAACCTATAATATATTATATTTAAAAACAATATTATATTAAATTCAATTATTGTATAATAAATTGGAATAAGGACAAGATCGAAATTTTATAACACAGAGATTTTCCCGTTTTAATATGAAAAATCACTTAAAAATATAAACAGAGTGATCAAAATTTCGCGGTACAAAGACGGTGAGAACTACATACGCTTTTAACGTTATTTTCATTATTTTTGTAATGCGAAATTTTAAATAAACTCTATAATCTAATACTGTTTGATAATTTAATACCAAATAATATTAAAATAAAATGGGTACATCTATATACTTTTATTTTTGCTATAACATTTTTATGTTTTGATCATATTCATGATAGGTATTTTTTTATTTCGAATTTGTCACACTCCCTTCTAAACATAAAATATGTATTTTGATCTACTCGAAAACCATTTTCGTCTCAATTGATATTTAGATTTGTCGTGACTCGTGAGCCCTTGTCGTGTCTGCGACCGAAAAACGATAAAGCACTTTTGTATTCGTGTATTATCATGCTCAAATTTCAAAACCGAAAAAACGAATTACGATAATGTAAAAATATATAAACACGAATTTACATAATTTATACCTATATGAGATGGTTCGTGTGGGAACAGTCGTCGTTTATATTCGTTTATTTCGTGTAATAATAATAATAATAATAATAATGCGTGATAGTTTATCGCCGTTCTATCTGTCTTCGAAAGATTAATTACCAAAATTATTTAACGAGTCACACAGGCCGAGTGACTTGGAATTTGTATTTTAATTAAAAACTACGGTCTATAGATACCTATACTCACACAACACACTGCGGGTCGCCTTATGATAAAACAAAACTTAGGTGTACATTTTATTAATAATTTGTTGGAAACATATGTTATGTTAACCGGTACCTATAAAACCATATGCTAGAGAAATAAAATTATGCACATTTTTTGAAAATTTAACTGTTTTATAGATGGAATTGTTTGCGTTAACGTATGTTTACGTGTAAGAAGAAAAAAAGTAAAAAATATTTTATTTCCAATCATATTAAAACGACAACCGTAATTAGTAATAAAAATCTACATAATTATTATATAGATAAACGACATGATAAGAAAATCGTCTTTAGATCGTCTAACGAGTATTATAAATTATTATATCTATAATATCTACAGGATGATTAGAAATTCATGTTACAAAAATTGTAGACAATCTACTATTATCATCACCATCGTTTTTTGTATCATGAATATCTATTATCGTGACCCTATATATTGTAGTATATTATAGGCAGATGAACCATAAAAACGATTTCAAATTTATAGGAAAAAAATCATTAACATACTTACGTACGTTTAGTTATTAACTAACGAACTTTTACAAGTCGTAAAACAGATTTTTGCCCTTAGTGTGAACACACATATTTAATCAAATTATTATTATTATTTATATTTAGGAACTCTATATGTGTTATTTAACGTCGTCATTAATTTTATTTATTTTTTTATTTTTTCCAGAATTAATCGTCGTACAACACATATGTCATCTATGATCTTCGAAAAATATTTTACGATCAAACGTGCGATCATCTGCATACGTCATGCTGCATGGTACAATCAACGACCACGACCATTTTGTACCACGACCGCGGTAATAAAAAGGCGATTGTATACGATGGACAATCTGATAATTATTGCGTTCGTTTCAATCTCGTGCAGACTTAAACCATCGTTTAAACAGAAACTATACAACGTAACAATACGATACCTATATTATATAAAATATTATCGTTAATCGATCGACGGTCATTAAATAATATTATATTGTTATAAAACGAGACGCTGGTTGCAGGCTCATTCGGTGTAAAAAAAGATTATTATAATCACGTGTCGGACATTATTATTATTTTGTGCAAATTTTAAGTTATCATATTTTTATTATTATTTTACGTTTAAGTGTACCTAATTATTATGCAATTGATATTATTATTATCATTTTTTTTTTTATATGTATAATAAGCGTTTTAATTAGTTGTTGATTGTTTGTATATAAACAATAATTTTCAGTGATAATAATTAAGTGTATATAACGATTTATATATAATATTATTGTTCAAAAATCGAACAGTGTATATAGCGCTCGCGATTCAAACGCCAATGATTTGTTGTAAATAATATAATAATTATTAATTAATGATTTTAGTTCGCGTTCACCATTCACCTTTCACCCATAACCTTATCACCTATCACCTTTTACCGAAACCATATGTTATGTCGTCTGTATAATGCAAATTGTGCAAAAATTGTCTTTGATGTATATATGTAACACGTGTCGTAGTTCGTAGGTATATCACGTTTTTAGTCATGTGAATGCTATTTTTCTACGTGCATATTATATATATAAAAAAAAAGTAATTATAATATTTGTATATCATATTATATATAGATATTGTATAAAAAAATGAAATAATCTTTCTATTTCTCTTTTTCTCTATTTTATTTATTTCTAACTCTTTTTCACTCTATATATAGACTATCATCGTTATTTCTCATTCTCTCGATTTACGCATTTTTTTTTTTATATACATATAATACGTACCTATATTGTATCATTGATGTACCACCTATATTATTGTATACGCAAAAATATATAATACAAAAATATTCTCTTCCATTGTGGAAAAACAATATCAAATCGTTAAATTTTATTATCCAACGATTTATTAATCTATAATAATACACATACTATTATAATATTATACACTTGTATATTATAAGTTTGTAATATCGCAAATCCGAGCTGGTCGGTTAATAGTGTTTATACTAATGGTTATACAACAAGCGTTAAAAACCGTTGAAGTACCATATTATTATAGGTCACATAGGACATAGTTATAATTACATATACCGTGGTTGCAGTAACTTTTAATTGTACTTATATACGGGTAAAAAATACGTCCGGATATATCTCGAGGTAATTAAAATATGAATTAATCTCAACAAGTAAGTAAATATTAAAGTATGCTACGACGTATTTTAAAAAACTAAATTATTACTATAACAGAAATTACCACATTAAGATTACGTGTAGACTATAAATAGTTACTGTAAATTGTGTAACATTTATCAACGACTTGATTAACAATTCGACACGACGAAACCAAAGATTAAATAGTATCCTAGAGGTATTGGCCATATAATTATATACTTTAGTTCACTTTATTTTTTGTTTAATGTGTAGTCGTTTTTGTTTTTACTGACATAAATTGTAGGATATTGACTCATCGAAAAAATAAAACAACGTTAATAAAATTAAAAAAATATTTCAACTATCCAAGCATTCCATTTTATTTTTAATCTATCGATCGAAAAATAATAAACTAATATTATATTCCACACTCAGATATAGGTCTGAGTACATTGTGCAAGTTTTGTCCATTTCGAACGGTCATCTGAAGAACGAGTCGACTTTATTAAATCAAAAATCAATGTTAGTAACGATATTTTAAAGAAGAGAATGGAGGTATCTCGAGAGTTAAGTGGACCATCTATATCTGGCCGTTTTAAACGCTTCGAAACATCATGTTTATGTTCTACTATTGCACATTTACACACACTGTATTACCCATAACATAAACAACAGTTTTTAATTGGTATAATATATGCGGTATCGGGTATCGGTACACGGTTAAATACAGCTAGCTGCACACGAGCGGGAAACCATTTTCTTCATCCGAGTGGGAGTCATAAAGGAAAAGAAAAATTTTTAAAAATAAATACCAACCGGACAGTAACTTATAGCTGCAGGTTATATTACCTACACAACTATACATTTATGACGTTATAGTATATACAGGGTGATTATTTTATACCAAAATACATTAAGATCGATCTGTGTAAATATGTGAGTATTGATTAATTTTTTGGCAGACCAATATTTAAACACCATGTCAATTATTATCTCAATTATCGTAAAATATTATGTTTAATTTTTCTATCTAATTCACTTCGTAAACTCTATAATGAGTACAAGTTAAACATGTTATATTTTGCTACTCTTTTTTAGAATTTTACACGTACTGAAAATAAACATATTTCTAGAGAATATTATCCAGTGTAATTGCTAGCAATTTGGATGATATATGACTGGATCACGATAGAGAAAAATCATCTTGTTTATTATACAATAATTAATTAAGGTTCTTCTCTCGAACGTTTCTTGACTTCGATCTGTGACGCCAACTTATACAGACTCTTATTCGCCTAAATATGTATATACAGAGTGTTCAATATGGAAGATTGCGTTTTTCTCGCAGCCGGATTAACGAAAATATGAATTAAGATTTTTGTTTTATTCTCAAGATCAATATATATATGATTGAGTTGTGTAATATAAAAAAAACCAAAATACACATTCTTTCGAGGGAAATGGATAACATATTTGTCATGGACCGTATTGTTTTTCTTATACGCTCTGTATAGCTGCAGCCTGCAGATCAGTAGATGTCTATACATGTGTCTTATTATGGATATAGGTATCTTTTTTTATAAAATATAATAGTGATAAATGATACATATATTATGGTTGTGGTATAATATATCTTCTCCGATATACCTATAACGTATTATAAATATATAAAATATGTAATTATATTTTTCCACTAATGTCACCACCGAAGGTTGTACGTATTATTATAGATTGTCTTTGACTCTTAATTAACAATTTAGTTCGTTTCTATATTATATGCTTCTATTTCCACTTATTTCTAATAACAATATTATTAGTTATTATACTATTTAACCCTTTAACCTTATTCTAATTTTATTTATAGTTTTACTAATACAATGTGAAAATTAGTTTTGTGGTCAAAATATTTACTTTTGGAGTTTTGGATGCCAGAGAAACATACCTAGCCCAAATGACATTATAATATTTTATGTATTTTATCGAGTGTAATAATAATAACAATGCGGCGTTGTGACCACACTGAAGTTTCGGGTTTGACATTTATATCAGGGCTCGGATATAATAGCGCTAAAAATGTTGGGATATACGACCTTAATGCAACGAAATCTCGAAATGTGCGCATTAGAATAATAGTTTATTGCTACAAAATACCTATATAAGTATACATATTGACATATTGTATATCTAAACTAGAGATCCCTGCCACAGGGAATATTATTATTATACGAAGGAATAGCAAACCAAGAGAAATAATATGATAAACAATATAACGAAAGTACTAAGATAGTATCTATTTTATTATAGACGAGGTGAATATAAATGATATAAAATGAATATATAAGAATGATTTTTTAGTTTTTATCTTTGACGTTATACGCCGTACTGCAAACGATAATAACATAAATTTTTATGTTATTCGTGTAAATAATGAAAATCATATAAATAATATTTATTTTATATTCACAAATATATGTGTTATACAGTAATATACAATTATTACATTTGATTCAAATAAAAGCACGCATACCATAATAGTTAATATTATGATATTATAATCTATACTTAATAATAAATACCTAGGTTCATAATTAAATTGCCCTTCATCGACTGATATAAATTGACAGTTTTTAAATAGACATATTAAACAAATATTTAAAATTTAATACTCTTAGATTAATGGCTAAATTTAAATTTTGATAAATAAATTGTTGTAGCATGTGAGATGTAAAAAAGAGTAGTAGTTTATAATTATTTAGCCTATTTTGTAACAACTAGAACTAATTTAGTGGTGATTATAGTGAAAAAAACGGAGTTTTGTCCCTATGGTCCTTGGTGAAATTGGTGGTTAAAAAATACGATTCTAAGCGAAACTCAGTTAGAACATATCAATACATCCAACGAAAAAGGTAGTAACTCCATTTTGTCAATTGTTCAGGAGGAGCAAAATAAAATTTAAAGTTAATTTCTTATTTTATTTTTTTTTACTATAATATTATTTTATTATCTCTTTGGGATAAATGGAAATACAATAATTTTCTTGGTTGATAAAGAAAAAAATCTTTTATCAGAATTCAGTGTTAAAAGTCGTAACTCAAAAACGAAAAAAATTGAGTTACTACCTTTTTCGTTGGATGTATCGATATTATACTCATGACAAAATAGACAGAATAATCTATTTTGTTATGATTTTACTGATATACACTCACAATTCCAATAGGCAATTTATATAATTTATAATTATAATAATATGTAAATTATATATTTGATATAATATTGACAATAATATTATCTAGTTAGAAATGAAAACAACGTGTCACGTTCATGCGTAGTACTTGCCTATCTAAAAAGACATCAGGCGGGTAAAAGATCCATGACATGTTTTAAAATTTCGACCGCCGAGGTCGATACGTACCGATTTAGCTTCAACTATAGGGACATCTCTATCAAAGTACTCAAGCTTAAACTAGTATTTGCATATCTTTGTTACGGGTAGAACCGTTATGATAAGCAAATTTAATGTTATTGTTTCTATTGTATGAAAAACCTGTTATTTTACCCTTATGTATAAGGCGGGTGGTCCTTCTGAAGTCTCTAATTATAGGCCTATTTCCATAATTCCTTATCTAGCTAAACTATCATAGTTATAGTCAACGATCGCTAGTGTATTTTTCTATTAAACGTAGTTTTAATCATATCATTTCCGATGATCACCATGGATTTCACCCAGATAAATCTACTATCACTAATTAGTATAATTTCTTTTCTATCCTACATACTTGATAGCTTTGAAAACAGTTCCCAAATTGATTTTATTTTTACAGACTTATATGTGTATATCGTGTATGCAACAACTTTTTTTTCCAACTTTTACACTGGCTTATTAGTTAGGTTAGGTATACTTATATTATACTTATTTAACCTTTTATTGAACTTAAAAAATATTTTAGGCAGTAGGTAATATCTAATTTGGAAGGTGTCAATAAAAAATCACAATCGTGTTTTATTAAAAAAGTATGTGTTGAAATTAGTGATCTTTGAAGAAATTAGGTACATAAAAATGCCTTTAACATTTCAAGAAAAACAACAAACCAATTTATGATTTTATTAGGTGCATCTAGTTATTAAATAATTGGAATTATTGATTGCACAGTGTATATACATTATAATTCAGTCATCAAAGCACTACACTATGTGATATTTATTTCAATAATTAAAAAACAGATAATACAATTAAAATAATATTACGATACGAGTAGGATTAGTATGTTCTAGACCCACCGTCTCTTCCAAACTCTTTAAATTGCGGCGGTGGTAGCGGGTCTAGAACATACTAGTATATCCTACTGATTTGATACATGTCTCCGTCATCTAACGGGGATATAGAAAAATCACAACAACGAAAAACTTAAATTGTAGTATTTAGGTTAAACTTAAAGTATTAAAATCTATTAACAAATTTAAAGAGAAGTATATTTTGGTGAGAATGTTATATCCGTTTTGTAAAATATCATTACTTAGAAAAACGTTATGGCGAATAACAACCAATTATCTACACTATAACTACTTTGCCAGGTGTTATTTTATAAACGAATATGATAATCTTGTGACAAATATACTTTTCTTTCGGAGGACATCATACCCACATGTTTTGTTTACATAAATATAACGGGGATATAACAAAATCACATCAACTTAAATAATAATGTTTAGGTTGAACTTGGATTTTTCAATCTAAACATTATTATTTAAGTTCTGCGTTATTGTGAATTTACTTATAATCTCCGTTAGATAAACGGAGATATGCGAATATGACGATATGACATTGTAGTAAACCGAGATAGGTATTTTGACTTGGTAGCAATACCTATTAGAATATAAATCGGTTGTATAATTAGTTTCATTAATAGATTTGGGAATTGACAATAATATGTTGTTTACAACTCTAAGCACACAATAAAAGGTCAAGATCAAGATTTGAGTCAATGTACGAAAACAACATTGTAATTAACTATTTGTTGTAAACATCCTTTAACCCATTTTTGATCTACTAATATAAATACTGTATGTGTATAGATTTAATTTTAGATTTAGTTCAGATTTTGAAGACATCTATGTACGCTCGTAACTTAAGTCTCAGGTAGATGCAATAAGTATCTATCTATATATTTATGTAACAAATTTTGGTGTATGTTTTATTTAAATAAATAGTACTAAAATAATAAAACTAAAGTCATAAAGCTTATTTTATTTATTTCGAAGTAAATTACGAAATCTTACAGTGGCACTGACTTCGACATTTTAACGTAGAACGTGTTGCTTGTGGGTTCACTATAACGTCCTCTTAAAATTGCTAATAGATGTTTATACTTCTAAATTTACAGTAAAAATCATAATTCAAGTTCTGCGTTGCTGTGATTTTCTATATCCCTTGTTGGATAAATGTTGACAGTATTAATACATATTAATATCCTATTAATTATTTACAAAATATGTAATGCCAATTAATGATTGTCTGTTGGTTTGGATAGATTGGTGTTGACTGTTGAATTTGTTGATAATTTAAACGGATACAATTTCGAAAATTTGAATTTTGGAAATAGTTTAATTTGAATTTCCACTAAAACAAATACAAACAAAAATATCGTTAATTATAGATATACATCCCCAAAACGCTAACAATGACCTATAAATTACTGAATTATCACTTTATCAGTCTTATGACAGTATAATACTTTTTATCACGCAATCATATAATTATAATATTAGCATGATAATAGCATTATTTTGTATACACAAAATTATATCCCTTGTCCTTACCGTTTAAGGAAAATATCCCGGATATCCAACTGATTTCTAAATGATAATATTTTAACGTTTTCCAAAGGGCGAACACTATTATTACTTCAAGTAGAATACAGTTAAGTAGTGTAGTTGGTAAAAGACAAAAAACACAACCAATGCTAAAAATAATCATAATAAAAGTTAATAAAATTATTCCGCGGTCATTAATGTTTATCAATAAACCATTTTCTCCATTTTTATAATTGGATACCAACTGAAACAGAAAACATATAATAGATTATTTATAAATTATAGTATAATAATATATAAATAAAATTGACTTGAAGTTTTTAAAACAAAAATTCTACTATTTTAAGATATGTTTCCAAAAAATAATGTTTGTTTTGTGAATAATAAGTTATAAAATAAAACTCTTCTACGAATGCTATTTATCTATATAGGTAGAATTTAATAGCTTATTTATTTCCAAATTACATAACGACTGCCGATTCAAATAAATAGCTATAATAATATTGATTTTTTTTTTAATTAACTAAATTACCAATTACATTAATTTAATTTAATTGGAATTAAAATTTGTTGAGGAATACAAAGTAACTGTCTCCCCACCAGGTAGTTTTTCGCGTACATTTAATTTAGAAATATTGAATGCAGAGCTATAAAAATCCTGGTTACAATAACGGTTACATAATAATAATAAAATGTAATATAATATTAGCCTATGTTATAATATAGTCGTGCTTATTTTAGGGTCAATAAAGTTATTTAGTAAAATTTACCTAAGTCACATGTTTTTCCTAAACGAAATGATGAAAATTAATACAAATTATCAACCTAATCATTGTAGTTACGTCCACTAATTAGAAACCAAATTAACTAACCATTTATCAACTCAATATGGGGCTCCCAAATAAATGGATATTATATCAAAATAATAATGAATAATTATTTGGACTCGGGCCCCGTAAAAAACTTAGTTGCGGTAAGGACACTGATCGTGGTAGAAAAATAATAATTATCGTCACAAAAAACTGGTCTGATGTCCTATCCATTCATTATTTTATTGTACGAGTATATTTTATTTTTACCGCTTCTTTCGATTTCGTTCTGTTCGGTGCACATTTCTGTGGATGATGTTGATTTAAAACAGTGCAAAGGGTCTTATTTCTACATTGATTCTTCAATGACCCATATAAAAGGTAAATGTTTGCGATGACTATAATTGAGAACGTTGAGATCAATGCTTTTTCAAAAAAACTCATTTCGTCAATTTTGATTCTATATAAATTTTGCGTAATTTATTATTAAAAAAATTATTAAATTTATTATTTATTAAAACCAATTTAAATGTTTACTATTTGATTTTGTACTTATACGTATTACAGTATCTATAGATACGAGTATTATATTATAAAACCACATAATTTTTTAAAAATTATGGTACCCATAATACCTATGGGTAAATATAAGTACATGTATTCGTAAACAGTTGATATTTTCAACAGGTAATGTGACTTTAATTTAAAAATAATAGTAATATAAAAAAACAAATTTGAATTCAAAATTTATAATTTATCGGTTAATATACATAAACAATTTTGAAGACATTTTTAATGTCTCATAATATGGTAATATGTTATTACCAGTAGGTTGGAATACATTCTGTTATCAAAATGCTATAACATATTATTCTTTAAATTATAAAAATGTAATAGATTATAAAGGTGTTATTGAGAAACAAGTTGTAATAACTTCTGAATTAATTTTCCATTATTAAATAATATAGGTACATACCCTTTTGATATTAAATCATCAGAGAAAATAATTATATCATTTGGCCAAAAATATACAAGTACCAATGATGGGTGGATCTAATGATTTAATAATTAATTTTCCAGATAAATTATATAATTGATTTATAATAACCATATAAATTTGTAATAAATATCATGTTTTTAAAATATTAGGTACAGTATGAAAAACGCGAAATTGGATATTAATATTTGCCGTTTGGAGTACATAATAATTGTACACAGTCGACTAATTTAAATAGTATGAAATAGAAGATCATTAAAACAAATATAAAGAAGGTTCCGCCTTCGCAATACGCATCATCTTTATAGGAAGCTGATTATCAGCATAATTTCAGGTATAAACTTACTGATACAGAGAAATGGTATGTCTTATACCTTTAGTTTAAGAAAAAGAAGAAACTTTAAACTAGGACACACTAGCGAACTGTAAAAAATACAACAATGGCAGAATCGACCATGACATCTCCACAACTTAGATTCAGCACTGGGATTAGACCGCACCAACAATATGAAAATATTAATTTGTTTTAAAAATATAAACTTATTTAAACTATTATTAAATGTAAATGTAAATATAATTTATATTATATTTATATATACTTAAACCTTATGGTAACTAATGGCTCCTGATAGCGAGGCTTGAATTAGATAATAAAATAAAAATAAAAAATAAATATTGTCTGACATTAAGTTGCCAAGGAAGGAAATGTTGTCTTTAACTCATCTATCAGCTAGCGAGGATAATTTTAGAGATGTAATAATAGGAAAATCGTACGGAAAGTGATTTATTTTTAATATATACCTATCCAGCAAAAAACAAAAACGTGTACTAAGCAAAATCTATATAATGTTTGTAATTTATAGTACCTACTTATGTGAATCCCACGAGATACTAGGATATAGTGGTAATGTTTAGCTATTGATAAGATGAAAATGTGTACTAGTGTAATAAGATTTTTTTTAGTAAATAATAACTAATAAAGTATTAATAAGTAAAGAAACTTTTAAAGAATAATATTTAAAATAATATTAAAAATAAATATGTCTGTTATAAATTATTATATTATGTATATAATATATAGAGCCGTAGCAAGGGGAGGGTGAAAAGTGCCTATGCCTCGGGCGCAACAATTCAGGGGCGCAAATTAAACTGAAAACTTATAATACAAATATTTATTTTAAAATTTGTTTAATTAATGAGTTATTAATTTAAATAAAATTACTAAACGACGATCATTTTTTTTAGAATTAATCTTAATTTAAAGTTCAAAAGGGGTGCATTTTGAAGTTTTGTCTCCGGCGCAATATATGATTGTTACGGCTCTAATAATTTAAGTATAATAACCATAAACATATTATTTTCGTGGATTTTTAAATATTAAGTTATGATTTTATGAAGTAATAAAAATGCCTGATTAGAAATTATATAATCCGGTTAAACGCGAAAACACGCCTTATATAAATGCTTAATAGGTACTAATATGTAAGATATAAGTTGAAAAATTATTTTCTATAATCAGGGCCGGTCCTAGGTAAATTCACGCCCTGGGCGGCTAAACTATGGCGCCCCAAAACCATTTAATGTGATTTTTTAAAAATTATATATTTAAAAATAGTAACAATCAAGTTTAATTGAATTTAAATAGTATACAATATAATAAATGATAATTTAAAAGGCCCTTTTCTTGCTTTAATTTTTGCAAATTCATTTACCAAACTTGATACATCAAGGAGTTTCAACAATATAATTTTCAATGGATAAAATTGTAAGTAATGAATGTCTTTCATTACACATAGTCGATCTAAAATATGTCTTTATAAGTTTTAATTCTTAAAGACTACGTTACCCAGTCGCCACCATTTCTAGTATTGTCAGCATAATACGTATAGTGTAATATAAATATTTGAAAATATTTCTTTCATATCACTGTCCAATATATATCCTCGATTGAGGGAGGCTGTGATAACGTTTACCCTTACGGTTATTTTAATATAACTCTGGAACTGAACTCGAGCAAATTCATGCTAATTGTGTGCTAAATATTGGTATACGCTACATTTTTCGAAAATCGGAATGAGGGGGGCTAGTGTAAGAGACGTCTCAATAAATTCTCCCTTATTCACTCAGAATCATGAATAAATACTAACCTGTCGACCTCCAATATTCTTTTTATGTCCAGTGCTGGATATTCAACGATCAAACTTTTCCAGATTTCTAGTGCATCATTGAGTAGTGAGTACAATAATATTGGTAAATTCTATTTATTGTTCTACTATTCCTTCCATAATCTTATTTTTCTATAATTAGGTATATAATATTATCAGCTGGTGTCATAATTTTAATCTTATTATTTTTAATTTTGTTTTTTTTTTTCAATTTATTTGATGGAATATAATAATATATAGTCTGTTTGTCTGTTTTTAATTTTTTTTTGTGTAGTCTATATTATAATACAGTATAAATGTATAATAATAATTGAAATATAATGTAATACTTTACAAAATTTCAAAAAAAAAAAAAAAAAAAAAAATGTAAATTGTATATCGAAGGGATATAATATTTTATTTTATATTAAATCAATTCGATTTAAATCAAAATAAATATCATGAGAAATTAATAAGATCTAAATAATATATTGAACGTCAATACAATCGTTTATATAGGTTGATCCAATTGTGATTTATATGCGTTAACGTGATCGACTACACAACAATTAATTATATTATATTGGTGTAATAAATACCATTATAATTTACAATAACTTACGCAGAAATACCTACATAGGTATATGATATATACTTCATATATAAATATTATGTTACGAAAATAAAGGAAACAATATTGAAAACGTACGAAATTCTCATAATTTTTGTAACTGGAAATTCTGATCACTCTGTATACACAGTACAGTATACTCATCATTTGCGGAGACACTATAATAATAATATATTCAAATAAAATCGCGCGGCGAACATAATTTGAACGCGCGTCATCATAAACAACAATATACAATAAACGATTAAATATTAATAAATAATATCTGGCAACATGACCGTTTTTTTTTTTTTTTTTTTAAATTTTGTTTTACGATTATTGCATATATATTAACGTATACATATTTATTAGTAATAGGTAGTCTCGCGGGTAGATATTATATTATAATAAATCGTTTCTTCTGTATTTTTGCTCATACGCCTTTTGTATAAAATAATAGTACCGCACGACGACGACGATTATCGACCGGAAACATCGTATAACACATATATCAATATCTAATGGATAGGTACATATTATACAGAGTGGAGCCGAAAGACAAAAATCTCGAGATATTTCGACTTCTATTAATTATATTACCGTTATCAGTCGCTAAACAAAAATAACAATGAAACGGGTCGCGGTCTTACAGTTTATTTTCGTCTTCTATTGATTGCGATGTCCTAAGCGAGATAATACTGCAATACGGGAGAATTCGTGAAATTTCTTGTCGTTTTCGAACAAAATGTGTTCTTTTATAAGACTGTTGTTATCCTTCCGTTTAAGAGTAAGGATTTCCTTTTTTATTTTAATATGAAATATTCATTTCATTTTCTTCCAATTCTTATTATACCGATTAAATTTAAAATTGACTTATTATTACGTATTTGGTACGCACAACAATTTGACAAGACAAGTTGAACGTAATATATATTAAAATTTATAAAAAAAAATCGACGTAGAACTAAAATTTAAAACCATGTCACCGCAACCAGTCAGCAGTCATTAGCGACCGAAAATTGTAATCAGCAGCAGCGACCGGTCATTTAATATTTATATCATTATTACGTGATTTAATTTTAATATTTATTTCATTAAAAAAAGTACAAATAATAATATATTTACTTTCTTTGTATACTTCATTACAATATTTTAAAATTTCAATTATGTGTGTATATAATGTATATAATGCATGGTAACTACTATAGTTTTTGGTTAATTAGTAAAAATTCTAAATTATTTAGCTTACCTATATATTGTAAATATAAAACAAACAAAATGTTTTTTTATACATACAACACGGTTTTTTTTTTATCTAGATAATTTAGTGTTAATCTTTTTCTTTATCTAGATAGAAAAATACTTATCTGGTCTCAACACTAGATGACAATATTTATGGTTTTTTTTTTATTTATATATAAAATAAACGTAAATATTGTTTCCATTATCTCATAATTTTTTTTTTATGTACATACCTTAGAGTTTAATAAATATATTGTATAAAACGAAATAAGAATATATTTTTGTATACCGTATTATAGTCATAATATTTGATAATATCAAATTTTAAGCACGCGTCAAACACATATCAAGTATTTTATTTCGTATCGGTTTAGTTTTAATTTACTTATTACATTTTTTTTTTATAAGTTTATCAAATTGTTATTGCGTTTTCCGGCCATCGAAACATTTTTAAATTTAAAATGTAGACTGAGAGTCCAAAAAGGTTGCCTACCAGACTCGGACTAGGATACTATGCTACTGTTCTACATCACAGTAGGACGCAGCCTACACATTTATAATAAAACACTTTAGTTTTATTTTATATCTTAAAAATCATTTTTTCAGTTCAACTTTTATTATTTATTGGCTATTGCCAATTTATTGGTCAATTGCGTTAATGCGCTATATATATATATATATATAGTAAATATTAAATAGTAATGTCACAGATTATTTTATCTGTCATAATATACCAATGTTGATGTCATTAACAATAAAAAAACTTTCGAAAAATAAGCTAAATAAAGTATCAACTAGATACAATTTTCTATTGAAATCATACCCTATTCGTGATAATCAGACCATTATTTCTACCCGATTATAATAAGTATATAAGACATACATATATATATATGTATATATATGTATAAAACTTAACTAAATATATTTTGGGCCACTAAACTTGTATATATGAACAGCTTATTTACTGAGAATAGTAGACTTGTGTCTTCCTAATTCGGCTCTGTTGTCCATCACTGGTTTATATGATACCTAAATAATCTATTCATAACTTATTAAATAATATTATATACCAATTGATTACTAATCTACGTTACATATAGGTATAATATTAAATATATTATTACATAATGATATATAGGTATATGGTATTCCTATAGATTAGGTACAATATGGTATATGCATGGTTAGGCTTTTTTCAAAATATTGCGTTCTTTTAATTCTTACCTCCTGCCACCGGATCTCGCCTTTTAGTTCGATATCAATATTTACGCGGCAATTCACGATAAATCAAGATGATACAAAAGTTAAAAGATAATAAAAAAAAAACAATTTCAAAATGCAGTTTCACAATAAAATTAAAAATTGTAAACTGTTTTCATTGTATAGAAAATTAATATAACAACTCATCTCACTGCCTCTCATTTCTCCTCACAACATGCCCAAACCATCTTTCTCATTTTCCCTACAATTGATGGATTCAAGTCCAGGTCATCCAGTTAGCGCAAACGATAGTTACTATCTTAGTCTACCATGGTTTTTATGTCTAGTAGTGTTTAATTTTAAAACTCCTGATAATTATTTATGTAGGTTTTGTACAATTTTGTGGCCGTTGCACAAATGAATCGGTCACACAATTTCCCACTGTAAACTCGTCTTGTGTGTGAATTTTCAGTTTGGTCGTTGTCTCGTCTCTCGTAGTCAGTGTTATACAAAGATAACTCATAATTTATCTAGATAAGATAACAGATAATTGATTTTAAATTTATCTTAATGAGATAAAAGATAAGCAATTTATCTAGATAAAAAAAAAACAGATATTTCATATTTAATATTGTAGACCGAACGTTCGTACTCGGCGTGAACCATAGTTATTATTCATTATTATTATTATCATAATTATTTTGTAAATATTATTATTATTAATTATAAACCATCTGATGCTCTAGTTAAAACTATAGGGTTTATAATAATAATAATAATAATATTAATAATAATAATAATAATAATAGTGTTTATAGTGCGCGGTTTAAAATAATTTATTGTCAAAATTTTTTACAAATTTGATTGAATAATTATCTAGATGATTATTCCCAGATAGCCTATTTATTTATTTAGATAAGGTAAAAAGATAATTGTATTTTATCTAGATAATTTTTTATAGAAAATGCACAACACAGCTTGTAGAAGTATACAAATTTGCCCCTTAAAGTACTGTTACCAAATTTACATCAAAACACTAAAAGTGACCGATCACTAGAGCCTTATGTTAAAATAGTTAATAGATAGTATTTTTTCGTAATAGTACGAAAGTCCATTTTGGTTCTTCGGCATTTCTCGTGTTTGTTATTACATACGATTACGATTTATAAATATTATTTCTATTTTATAATTAATTTTTCTTTTAAGGCATCACAAGTAATATAAGTAATATAACAAAATACTAAAAGAAAAAACACAAAAGACTAAAATATAATAGATCTAGATACGCATAAGAATATAACACTAAATCTCTAACTTTGGTTAATGGAAACAATATTGGACCCGCATGACTAACATGACGAGGACATATGATTTTATGAAAACAACCAAGCGAAAATTATACTTATTCAAACAAGTTAAAAAACGCTTGAATCTTGTTAATACATTAAGTTTTGTGAAATAGGATAATATACTTATCAACATAAAATCGTATAGTAGTTATGCAAAAAATATAGACAATTGCAATAACTATAAATCTTTTTTTAGTTCTATACAATCTGATCTGATCTGACCCCAAATCATTGTTTTGTGATTGACCTGTAAATATATAATTTTGACTGCAATATTGTACATTTGTACCTACACAGAGAACGCCTTTGAACCTTTTTGATTTTATCAATAATTATAGTTTTAATTTTTCGAATCTGAGAGGAGTGAGGAATGTATTGTTTGTACAAAGATGATGTTTTTTTTTTATTTTTATGTATGAAAACATTTTTTCAAGGAGAAATAATTGTCCGATTATCATAAGTAGGGAATGCTATCGGTAGTAAATCGTATCATCTTCGTACTTTATAAAGCTCATTTTTCAAATTTCCTCAAAGTTTTTTCCAAGGAAAAGAAAAACTACCAAAAAATAGCAAAAAATTGGCAAAATTACGATTTCTGTAATTTCGTGATAACTAATTGAGTTTTGATCGTAGGAACTTGAAAATTTTTTTGAGTACTAACATAGGTAATATACAAGTGTGGTTAAATTTAGGAACAGATTTGTTGATTATTTGGCCTAATATAGATCTATGAACGTTTTTACAAAAAAAAAAAAAAATATTACCTACAATTTTGGATTTATCGGTTTGAAAATTTTACAAAATATTTTGAAAATTGTGTCGGACGATTTTTATCATAAGTCCTTGAATATTGATCGTAAAAATTTGAAATTTATTTTACATATTTACATATGTAATTTACACCCGTAGTAAATTTTGGAATGGAATATCAGTATAATATATTGCAATGTATTGAGATTCGCTCTGAATCGTATTTTCTTTTGCAATATAATTGCATTCAAATCTTAATAATTATAATAAACCAATAATTTCTCAGAGATCCAAAGGGACGAAGGAGGAAGGTCAACAATCGATCTTTCTACTTTTAGATTCTGAGCGGAGCGAGGAATGTATTGATTTTACAAAGATTTTTTTTTTTATTTTATTGATTTTTTTTTTGTTATGTATAAAAATATTTTTTCGGATAGAAATAATTGTCCGATTATCATAGTGGGGTGCGCTTTCGGTATCAGATCGTGTCCTCTTGGTAGTTTATTAAACTCATTTCTTGAAAAGCGGAAAATCGGCAATTTTAGATAAACAATTTTTTTTCGGCGTTTTAGTATTCAAATTGCCATAATATAATTATCGACACAAATTTTAAGATAAAACGGTCTAAGAAAGAATATAGTCTTTGTTGTACCTAAAAGTCTATAAATCAACACTTACGAGTCCTATAATATAAATTGTCATATTATCTTAAAATATCTATAAATAATTAATATAATACTTTATATTTTATATTTTATACATAATCTATCGATAAAAAAATATGAAATATGATCATTTCTCTCAGATATTTCTTCACTAGATATTATATTCGGCTTTAATGAAATTTTGAATATTCTTTTATGTTTTACTAGAATGTGTAGTAATATTAGGATTTAAAAAATATACTTTTATCGATATATTCACTTTACCGTCCATCAATGATTGTTAAAATTATTTTTTTCACGAAAACTAAAAATAAAGTTCTATTACAATTAATAAAGTATATCCTCCCTACCATTTATATTGTCAATATAAATATTACAATAAAAATATGTTACGAAATTTCGAGACAATATTTATTATTTTAACATTTATTCGATTTTATTTGTACGATGTCGACGCTTTTTAATAATCATATTACACGCGTATTTCCTTTCTTTAAAACGTTTTATCGACAATCGTAGTTAAATATAACGTGGCATATAATATTATTTTGTGCTGTCGAGATGTCAAATTTTAATAACAAAAACGCTACCGACTCATATGAAAATCCTATTTTGTCGGGCGTAAAAACTAAAAAAAATCAATTTATTTAAATAACTTTGTTATTTTTCATGTTATCAGTCCATGTGTACACTGTCGCATAAATTCTCTCCTTCATATTTTATCAATTCTGCATTAATTCCTTCACTATCTGGAGCTTTCCAATTTTTTAAACTTTAATCGCCTTTCTTGTTTCGTTTATGTCTTACACAATTGATTCTGCTTTTTCATCCTTCCATTCTGAGATTGGTGAATGAGGGGTTTCTCAATTTAGTAAATCCTCAAAATACTCTTTCTATCTGTTGATTACTTTCTTTGAGTCTATTTGTACAGTATCATTACTATCTCTAACAGCTTGTAGTGATAGGTTAATTTGTTTGTAGCGTTTTATTGTTTTGAAAAATTGGTAAAGTTCATTGGGTTTGCATTAGCTTTATACTTTAACCTTCCTTTATTCCAATATGCTATTGTATTCCAACAATCATTATCAAACAATTTATTATGATTTCACGTTGTTTCTCCTATGATCTTTTTCGCTACTTTTTTTATAGTGTTTTGTATCTGCTATAGGGGCGTCTTAAAGTCAACATTATGGGAGGGTGACTTATAATATATAATAAATAATAATTAGAAAAATATTAATTCTTAACCCAATGTATTATATTATGATAAGTACTATGTATATAAATAATTTAACAAAAAAAATACAGTGAGTAAGTAATCAATTTAGTAATATTATAGTTAATAAATTATAAATTATAGTTAAATAATTTTTTTTTTTTTTTAATATTTTACTTCAAACCAAGTGTATAAGAAATATATCTTTATTTTCCTATCTTAAAAGTAATTCATTTGTGGGATTAACTTAGTTATTACAATTATTTTTGTAACAAATCCTTATGACATATTTTGATGCAAAGGTAAACAAGGGTACCTATGTATTACTGGCTGTTTATAATATTAAATTATTAAATAAAATTATAAACTGAAATTACATTTACGTTATAAAAAATCTTTAACAATTTTAAGTTTTGTTATTTCTTAAATTATGAACACAATGTCTAATAACATATTTTATAAAACTAGAAGAAACAACTTTGAATATTAATAAATTTATCGGTTTACAATAATATATTTGGATTAACAAAATGAGTATTAAAAATGTATATGTCTGTTTTGTTGATGTTGATATCTTAATTTAATGTTACCCTTTTCGGTCTGCTCAAGATACACATTCTTAAAAGTAGAATTTACTTTTTTAAAATGTTTAATTGTTTGTAATTCTACACACATTGATCAGGACGAATTTCTTCTCCATAGTTATCAAAAAGAAAAATTTGTAATTCAGACCAGTCTTTTAATTCTATTGAGTTTATCAATTCTCTAGCTTTTCCTTTAATTTGAAGTTTTACTGGTAAAAATAGTTGTTTATGTTATTCTTTTATAGCCATAAGAAATGTATCATCGACTGTACTAATAAAGTTATTTAAAGCTTATTTTAAGGTTCACCAATTATTTGGGCTAATTCAAAAATAGTAAATGTTTGTTCTGACATTATGTTAAAATATTTAAAATTAATTTTAATTTTAATTATTATTTTATCTTAGTTTAAATTTGTAAATAATATATATGTTACCAATATTTTTACAAAAATAGAGGGAAATAGAAAAATTTACAAGGGGCTGGATATGGATGTCAGAATCACTCCTCCTTGTACTTTGTACACGTAAAAAAAAATGCACTTGTTATTTAATTTCTATGACAACTGATAAATCATACTAGTAGTATGAAAATTGAGTAAAATAAAAATGCATAAAATTGTATTTATACATTTTTAATAATAACTTTAACATATAATAGTAAAATACCAACATTAATAGCCTTAACCCTAAAATAAATATAAAACAAAAGCTTTATATTAATGATAAATTAGACGAACCTAAAGTAAAATTATATTTCAAATAATGTTAATATTGTTATTTGTTATCTTTGAATTTTCAGTTACTATAGACTTCAATGTAGCTATGTAGGTATGTAATATTATGTCAAGTAATGTGTAAAACCTACCAACAAAATACTCAATATTGAAAAACACATTTGAAACGTATTAAGGATGATTATAAATAGTATTGATAATCATTAATCAATGGTCATAATTATGTTTTTTTATCCATATAAAACTTAATATGGTTTCCTGTTTACTTCATTTATCTTTTAAGTTTTAATGTATTCAATTTTATATTATACAATATTATACTATTAAGAATATTTTGAACGTTGCCTGTATCAACAAAGACACCACAAGGAATGTTTTCATGTTTAAAAAGGTTAAAGACTAAGATTATTACAAAGACCAATTACAAATATAAGTTATATATGAACGGTCAAAAAAATCATGTACAACCACAAATATTACATATAATAGGGCAACTAATGGTGAGTTAAACGGAAGAGTAATAAACAAACTAGGTTTTATATTGTTCTCATGTGTAATAAGATTAATGACTTACCTAAGAAAAACTATGAAAGAGGTAAAATGTTATGTGAAACAAATATATATTATACTATTATTCATTTATTAAATAAAAAAATGATTTTATATTATTAAATATATAATAAACTTGTTGTAGAATTGATTAAATAGTCTTACTTTATTGGCAGTACGTAAAAATATAATTATAATTGCAAAAAAAGTGTTGGATGAATTATCAAAAAAAAAAAAAAAAATTAGATTTTATTATTTAAAATAAATAAATATAAAAAAAAGCTAATTGATAATCTAATATCTATACTTACACAAAAATTCCTTTGACCCCACCCCCTCCAATCAAAATTTATGTCTACGCCACTGAATATGAGCACTTTGTATAGAAGTATCTCAAGCATCATCATTTTTAGTTAAATCAACTTTTGAAGTTACTTTTTGTTTCCGCCAATTACATTTATCTTCTATATTATATGTTTTTTGTCATAATTTTTCTTATGATAATTATATTTATTTTCACCTAAACATTTATTTTCAACAATTTGTAATTGAGACATTTTATTGAATCTATCTAATGTGTCATCAAAGTCTATTTCTTCTTCTGCTTTCCATTCATGATCGTTTATTATACTTTTTATTTTGACATATTTTGAATAGAACATTTAAAAACTGTTTTGGCTTGAATGATATTACTTTAAATAACGCTTCAGCACACTGAAATTAAAAATTATTTAATTATAGATAAAATATTATTTTATTGATAATTTATTCTTAAGTAAATAGGTATTCAATATTATTTAGTTTTATAACAAGTTATAAACCTTGTTTATGCTATGTTTGTTTTAAACCTTATAATTTATATATATATTAAGGATATTTACATTTTTAAATTCATTGTAATAACGTATTAAGGTTCTTGATATAACCTTAGATAAAAAAGTAAGAACATATTTGTATAACTTTTATATACGCTCTTATGCACTGTTGATCGCATCACTGTCCAAAGGTCAATATTTTATGTACTTTAATACCTTCAGTATACAAGTCAAGCTACTATTTAATACTATTTAAAATACTAATCTCTTTGTTAAATTTATAATTCTATTTGAAGTCAGAAACCTGACAAATTTCCATGGCTGCAAAATTTAGAATTAATTTTGTTAGGTATTATTTTTATCAGTGATTATTGCTAGATAAAGAAAAAACAATTAATGTTTTCTTAAAAAGAAAATATAATAATTTTTTTTTATTTTCCGGATTAATTTAATATATTATTAATAATACCTAATTATTAGTTTGTATTATTTCGACAAAAATATTGAATGTATGTGATTAAACTCAAAAAAACTTCATTTATTTAATTTTGAAATGAAAATTTCAATAATAATAATTGA
>CM023358.1:39524668-39761164 GCA_013282895.1 Eriosoma lanigerum
TGCAGTCAACATGGATTGAGGATGGGGACTAGGGTCAAATAATTTAAAGTGAAAAGCCTACATTGTTCATTAAAACAAGGGGATTTTTTATTTGTGAACATGTACTTACGAAAATATTGTCAATAAGTCTACCACTATGTCGTCAATTGCTAAAAGAAGATATAGACTTAGCATTTGCAATGGAAATTTTCGATGAACATTTAAGTGCAATAGTTCAATTACGAATGGATGTGGAGGAAAGATTTAAAATAATTTTTTGATTTTGAAAAGAAATGCAAATCCTTAGGAATTGTTATTTAATACTCAAAGTTACAATAACCCCAAAAAATTGTTTTAAATTGTAACATCTGTGGAAATGTACTATAGGATTTCAATAAATATATACCATTTTGAGATAATTTTTCTGAACAATTTGATGAGAGATTGCTTAATCATAGATCTGTACTAAATAATTTTACATGTTTAATAAATCCACGTGAATTTAATTAAATCAAATTTAAAGATCTTCTAAAGTCATATTTATTAGATATTAAAGTAGATGAAATAACTTCAATGGGTGAATTTGGAATATGGTATCAACAAATAAAAATAAAGATGGCTAAAAGTACATTAGATGTCTGCAATGAAGATATATTACTAAATATGTATAGACTTTTAATTATATTGGCTACTTTGCCGGTCACAACTACTTCTAGTATAAGGTCTTTTTCAACTGCTCAACGTTTGAAATCATATTTACGAAATACAACTGGAAAAAATTATTTGAATGGTTTGCAGTAATGAATATACATTGTAATATCTTAGTTTCCACAGAAGATGTAATTCGGGAACTAAGTATAAAAGTCATTGTGTAAGATTAATGTAAAAATTAAATTTACTACTTTTTTAATTAATTATTTTGTATTATACATTAAAAATGTTTATGTAAATCATATTTTCAAAATATATCAACAATAAGCGACTAATATGGCACTTGTATATTTTATTTTTTCAATTATGTTTGTTATTTTTCATAACACCTCCCTTTGGAAATTCTTGGCTATGCGCCTGATTTGGAGTATAATAAATATATAAGGGGAAGTGTAGGAGTTGCAAAAATTGTGGGGAAAGTGAGAGCGAATAACCTAAGATAGTTTGGTCTTGTTATGATCAAAAATCATTTGTGTAATTCAATGAATGTAGAAGGTATTAGGGAAAGGGAAGATGAATTGATAGGGTCTGGGTCAATCAACCAATAACCAATATACTGACATGGACAATCGACCAACAATCAATATACCAATACAGTATAAAATATAATCATTAAGTTATAAAAATAACACAAATATTATAGAATACAGTGGTTATAATATTTCGATTGATTATATTATAAAATATTATTTTATTCGTGCTAATTTTATAGCACATATAATTTATACACAACACTGAAAAATATTAAAATTAAAAAGTAAAATATATATTACAATGATGGTTAATTATAAAAGATTATTTTTTATGTATTATAGAATATATAAAAAACACACAATATTAAAAACTATTACTTAATAGTATTAAAATTAATTTAGATTTAGAGATCTATATATTGTTAGAGTATGAAATACAATTGTTTTAAAATATACTCTATTCCAAATACATTGACCCTCTTGACCAACGAAAACCTGTTGGCTGTACGCATGACTTTCCTAAACGTTACTCACATACATAGCGGCAGCCGCTGACCACGCGGTATTTTTTGTTACTATGACTGTTGCTGACCACTAGCAACCAGTGAACAGTGACCATTATCTGAGCAATAGAGCTTAGACTAGTTAGGCGCTTCAGTATGCATGCACGAGAGTGGATCAACTTAAATGGAGTAGAGTATAGTATAGTGAAAATAAATAATTTAATGTATACAAAAGTAAATGATTCAAGCATACAAAACACTTATTAAAAACAATGGTGTTAATCCAATATTTATCCAAAATTTGAATAAATAAAAAGGCAGTATACTATAATTTATTTTAGTGTCAATATTATTATACAATATAATAATAATAAAAAATATATATATATATACGAATATATATCAATGAAGTGTAATGTAGAATTCATAATGCTAGAACATGGTTTTACTATGTTATAAATCAAACATATTTAGAACACAAATAGTGATAAAAAGTCGTATGTGTTCTTACAAAACTCAAGTCTTTAGTTAATTAGTTAATATAAAAATATACAACAGATATTAACAGATTAAATAATGATGAACCATAGCTCGACACAAAGGGCACAAATTACCATGATTTTGAATAAAACTCCAACAATTTTTACAAACACATTGATGACCACATGGTTGTAGGGCATAGCATGCTGTATCATTTTCACAGACCACACAAGCCAAATCTGAATTGAAAAGTATTTCATCTAAATATAAAAGTAAAATAAATATTAAGATGTGATTAAAATTAATATTCTAGTAGATAACTTTTTAAATTGAAATTATAGAAAATTGTTTTTTTATGATATTCAATCATGTACGCAATGTTACATGTTTGCTTATTAAACTTTAACTTAATGTTAACTTATTAAACATAAGTTAGACTCAAAATTGAAATCTGATTTTTTTTTAGGACTAAATTGTAGAAATAAAACAAAACTATTAACAAGTTTATAATAATAATAATTATAAATCAATATTTCATGTTAATAGTTTTTAACAATTAGTATTTGATTATTTAATCTAATAAAATAATTGCATTTTTAAGTATAATTTATTTAGAAATTGACAGTATAAAATATTATTATAAAAATCAACATTACTTTGTTCTGATTTACACACAATAGTAAATTTTGAAACAACTTTATTCAATGTACATTTTTCTCTAAAATTCCAATTACGATAAGCTTTTAATTGCTCAATATTATTAGTAAGATCCTTTATAAATGTTTTTGGTTTGAATTTATTTTTCAGTTGATAATAAGGATAGATATCCTGAAAAAATAATGTTAAAAAATGAATGTTATTAGTTTTTTTTTATAAATAATATGTTTCTTTAAAATATATTCTTACAGTAACATAATTTTTCTTTTGTACAAAATCAACGTGTTCATTTAAGTAAGAATTTAAAGAGTAGAGTAAATCTCTCTTATTTGTAGTATTATTTTCATTGTACATATAATATAACAATATTTGAGCACTAACACAACGTCTTTTTTTAGAACAAGAATATGAATTGTATAAAAGCTTCAAATATGGTATAACTGGAAAATCATCAAGAGGTTTCAAAAGACATTCAGCTTTTAACAATAGTAATGAACTTGAAAATGATTCAATTGAAGATGCCTTTTTAAAATAATCTCTTGCTATTGCATAATTCTGTAAATATTAATAAACTAATTATTTTTAATATTGTTTTATATATATATTCGAACTTTAAAAATGTAAATAAAATATAATAAATCTACTTAAAATAATATTGTTTAAAAATTATTAACATATAATTTAAAATATAAAAATAAAAATTACCAATCAAAACTATGTTTAAATAATAACTTAATTTAACTAATCAATAGTTATCAAAGTAGTCTTTATTTAAATGCTAATAGAAAAAGGTACGTTAAATAAAATATAAAAAATGTTTTAATGATGTTCAACTTCCAAATTTTAAGATATTGCTTAATTATTCATGAATTAAATGTCAAAATAAATAATATAATTTGAGTTTGAATTATGTACCTATGTACTATAATGTATTATTAAAAATTGCTACAAATTATAAAAATATTAAATATTTTATTTATTTCATAAAATTAGATTTTATCCATAATATAATTAAGTTGTAGAGAATAAATACAAAGTTGAGTTGGAAATTTATCAGAAAAAAATATAATTATTATTTGCAAATATAAATTTATTATATTTTGACATTTTACATAAATTTCTTAATTAATTGATCTTTTTTGTAGCTTGCCTATAAGCCTATATATATATTAGGTCTGTTAAAGAAAAACTGAACTTTTGAAATAGACCGCGAATTTTTAGATTAATTGTATTTCTGCAAAAATCAGTATCTATCTATATTCTTTTGTAACAAGATGCCAATTGACGTATTAACCTAGCTCTTATCAGTTTTATACTAGGACTGGTTGAATAAACACGTATAATGACTACTTTGCGAAATACTGAAACATTAATAATGAAAGACATTTTAGAACAGTGTTCGAGCATTAAATTTCGTGTTTTACTTGAAAAATTATTTTTGGAAATTTGGACAATGCTTATAAGCATATAAGCTTATAAAGAAGACTATATGAGCAGTACCCAACCCTACAAGTGGTTTAAGTGTTTTAAATCGGGTAGATTATCGATCGACGAAGATCCAAGGTTGTGACGCCTATTGACCTCAACAAATAATGATTACATTAATGCTATTTGATCTGTGATTCGTGAAAATTGTCATTAATCTGTGAGAGAGGTTGCAGAAGAAGTAGGTATTAGTGTCAGATCCTGTTATGCAATTTTGACTGAAAAATTTAACATGTATAGTGCTTTATAAAACTTGTGCCACGGCTGCTCACATACGACTAAAATAGAACATCAGCCAAGAATCGCTTAATTGCACAAACAGCAACAAAAAATTCATGAATCGTATCGTAACAGGTGATGAAACGTGGGTGTATGGATATGACATTGATATGACAAAATTTAATGCTCATACGCTGCTCTAAAAAGTCTTTCATTATTAATGTTTCACTATTTTGCAAAGCAGTCACTACACGTGTTTATTCAACCGGCCCTAATACGAAACTGATAAGAGCTATATTAATACAACATATGGCATTTTGTTACAAAATAATATAACTAGATAATGACTTTTAAGGAAACACAATTAATCAAACAGTTTGTGTGCAATTTCAAAAGTTTAGTCATTTTTTGAACAGACCTTGTATATACAAACTTGAAAATATGGGACTCAATATTGTATAAACTCAAAAGTACAAATCTCTAATTCATATATGTTATTTTAAAATAAAATTATTTAAGTATTTGTGCGCGATTAAAATAATATGTTAGATTTAAAATTATTACATTTATGTACTTTATGGAATAACAGAAAATAATATAAATAATTTTTAATCAAATTCCAAATTATAACCAATAACTCAAAATTGAATTTCATAAAATAGAAAATACAGGTGGAGCATAAGATATGTATCGGTTTTAAAGCATTATAGAATAAAAACTATTAAACTTATAGAAATAAAAAAATGACTTTTATAAGAATAGGTTTATATTTTACTAATAGGTTTTATAGTACATCATAGTTAGTTAAAAAACTAAATGTAAAAACTAGATACACTACTGAATCGAAAAATATAAACCTTTCTGTAAGTTCAATAATTTTTATTCTATAGCCCTTCAAAATTGATACATATGCCTCACTCTGTACATTTAATATACCTTAATGTGTAGAAAGTATTTTCCTAAAACATTATAAATTTTATAATTGTCTATCTTTTGTAAACTGTCTACTATATCGTCTAATATATATCTGGGTATCATTGATGTTGGTAAATTGTTTATAGTTGAAAGACACTGATAAAGTAATTTAGGATCATTATTAGCTGAACCATACACATTTCTGAAAAAAAGAAACAATGTCTATTATTACAAAATAAGTAAATAAGATACATTATAATAAATTTAAAATTCAATTTCTCAATAATTATGAAGTAAAAGATAAATATTGTAACTGAATAAAAAAAACATTATCAAAATACTGAACTATTTTAAATAGAAATAATTAAATTTATTTTATCTTCAGTCCTACAATAAATTTACTTACAATATCAAATTAGCTGTTAGTTTTTTAAATCTTTTAGATTCTCTTAAATTGACAAAAGAAGGCTTTAAACTAAGTGCATTTCCAGCTTCAACATACACAGATGCTGCAGTCAATAAAAGTTCTAAATTAGGGAAACATTCACTTAATTTTTTTGCTGCATCTAATTCATCTCTAAGTGGGTATGAAGGATTTTTATCATATCTTCGTTTACGTCTTTTAGCTTTTAACCAAATATGTATCCAATACATTTCAGCGTCATTAAAATTTCTTGCAGATTCAGCAAAATTTAAAGCTATATCGTTTCCTTCCGGGGAATATTCCAAAAATATTTTGGATTTAATTGCATATACTGCTGCTTTTTCTATTTTATTAAAACTTGCCATTGGTTTAATATTTGATAGTATCTATAAACAAAAAATGTAGAAAAATAAATACTACATTATTAAATACAACTTAATAGTAAATATTACAAATAATTTATTACCTTTTGAAAGTCATTATCTATGTGAAACATAATGTAAGATTGAGTTGCATATGCAATATGAAAACATACGTTAGAAATCTGATCAAAAAAAGTATCCAATTGAACACATCTCAAAGTATCGATTAAGTCCTTAATTTCAGATAATGCTTGAAAACGTTCAAAATGTAAAAAAGTCTCAAAACAACTAATTAATTTCCAACAAAATCTACAAATAAAATAAATAGGTAATTAATAAAAATTTAATTTAACATAATATATTAAAAATATTAAAAACTGTCAAAGTACTGGTCAAAATTGAATATAGATTTTTTAGTAACTGAAAGGTCTTGTTTTTCTTGAATTTTTCTCAAAAAATTTGATTCTTTCGTTCTATACTGTTCTGTAGTTTCACAAATATTCCATGAAAATATGCTTTCATAGTTGTTTTTAATATCTGATAACTTGTCTGTACTGTCCTTAGGGACTAATGCCCATTTTTTAATAAAATTCAACAGTCCTTTATTAGGCACTTCAGCCATTGTTTATCTTGTCAAAAGTTTCTGGAAAATTATATTAGGAGTTAAAATAATTTTAATTCTATATTATATCATAAGTACTCTTTACACTGTGGTCGAATGTAGAGAAATATTAGACATTAGAACATAAAACATTTAGTTATATTTTTATTAAACACATCATTATTCACTAATAAACAAGCTACAAGGATACAAGTTTCAAACAATAAATCGTACAGATGTACAATAAGTACAATAAATCTATGTAATTGTAAATGATGAAGGTGGCGTTTGCATATTATGTATTTGTGGAATGAAATACAGAAAAAAAATAGTGGAGCCGAGGTCTACCCTGCTTCCCCCAAAATGGAGCCCCTGCATTAGTAGACTAAAATATGAATACAAATAAACAGTTTGTATGAAATTTTAAAACAAAAAATTTAAAAACTTAAAAAAAAAAGATTTAACGAATACTTACGATTCACAATTACCACGTCTTGTACACAAATTAGAATATTCTTCAACGAATACCAATTAAATGTTAAATGTTTTTAATGAATTACGATACCGGTAGGAAACATGAATGCACAGTGAATAAATTATATAAATATTTACTCGCCGCTTGATATCTACCTACGTATATCACTATGAATTATCACAAAAAATCAAAATTTATACACGACAAATAACAAGCAATCACACAATATTACTAATTACCGTAGGCATAATATTATTATAAAAAGTAGCAGCTTCGATCGTTAATCTTTAAAAGCAATATATATTGAACAAAATATATTTTGTTATTTAGTGATTATATCACGGGCTGATCGTTTTGATTATATTATTTATAGCACTGAGCCCGGATAAAGTAATAATATACAAGAATCTGCTACACCAACTTATAACAAAAGACGTTTGATCCTTCTCACACTGCAGCAAGAGCACTAGCGCCATCTAGTCAATTAATTAATTTACCGGTTCCCGCGTATTCTCAAAAAGAGTATAGGTAGTTAGTATTATGGTTAATGTATTACTTTTTATATCTGTTTCTCAATATTAAAATTTAAATTTAAACAGAATAAAAATTATACTAGAATTTATACGCCTGTGTTTTAAAATTGTTGAGTACTTTAGATTTCACGGATATAAAGGAATTATAATATAATAATAATACGAATAATAATGACGAATAAACGTACGTGGCGTGTATAATATATAGAAATGATGACTGACGGCGTCATTGTATGCAACATATTATATTATATTAAATAGTAAGAAACAAATAAATGCATACTCAGCACTCGCCGCTATAGCACAGTGTTAATAACACCCAGTCTTGTAAAAAATACTTTTGAAGAAATATTTTAATAACAATATTTAAATTGGAATAAATTTGTATTCTAAATAATTTTAAAATACTTAAAAAAAAAAGTATTTTATAAATACTTTCAAAATTTTAAAGTATTTGAATAAAAATACTCTTTTGTTAATATCAAATATGTTTACTAGTGTTTAAAAAAATAAAAATATCTACTAAATTTACCCAATTGAATATAACTAATAGTTACTTTACATGAAAAATACTTGTTATTTTCATAACCTTCAGTCCTGATGTACACTACAATGTACATTGCTAAAAATAGCAAGGAAATGTGTAAAAAATATGAATTTTTCATAGTAGCTTAATTTTATAACGTATAAAAATAAAATGCTAAGAAAAATTTTTTATCGGTGCCTATTTTAATACAAGTATTTTTTTTCGTATAAAATACTAAAAAAATGTATTTAAAATACCGAAAAATAATTCAAAATGTATTTAAATAATAATATTCAAATAATTTTATTCGAATACTTTACAAGACTGATAACACCACATACCGTCCACACTATATACAAAATGGTATTAAATTATAATTTATAAATTTAATATTTTAGCAAAAATTAATAAATTATATAAGTATGCCTTTGAAAACTTTGATGAAGGACTTATACATGAAAAAAAGTTTCTTATGAAGGTTACCGATGAGTCATTAAGTAGTTAATTTTAAGTAGTTAAGTTAACTTTAAAGTACATCATTGATTTGGTTTTATTTATATTAGAAGAATGTAGGTAACTATATAGTTATGTATTGACTTCAAAGTTCAATCAAGACAGTTTAGAAGTGTATATACAATTTATATATATATATTACAATTATACTTATGACAACAATTAAATAAATAAAAAATAATTCAATTATTATTATTTTTACTCTATTAAAATTTATAATAATTTATACCATTTAATAGTCTAAATATATCTAGGTACTTAAAAAATGTCAACATTTAACTATGGTTAATAAACAAATATAAGGAGTTCTATTTACATTATCCTTTTATTTAATCCAAAATTTGTTTGGTATAGTGAGACAGACCTTAGAAACTAATGACCACCCTACTATTCCATGCTTTCAATTATAAAGATTACTGTCAATTTACTCGTTAGTAATTAAAACCACCAAAAAGTGGCAATTGCATTATTTTATCAGATAAACATACTTTTACAAATTTTAATTTATGTTAACTTATAACATACAAAATATTTTAATTCATATTTCGATTGATTCAGACATGGATTATACGCAACTAATATTATTTGATTTAAAAAATTCCATAAAAGACAAGTTATCATCAGTTAAAGAAAAAAATTGAAAAATTAAAAAATCATATTTATAAAATTATTGAGATTAGAAAATAGGACATGGACAAATGATTAAAAAATTATTATTTTAATAATGATGCAACATTTGATTATGTTGTATACACTACTTGTTTACAATTTGGCGAACGCGTAGGCAGTGGCGCAACTAGTGTTAAAATTTGGGGGGCTATAGCCCTAAATTAAAATATTTTTTTAAAAAAAATTGAGAATTGTCTTATTATTTTAAGGGGCTATGTGTAATTTGGGGGGCTAACCTCTACAGCCCTCCTAGTTGTGCTTATGCGTATAGGTATCAATAACCGGGTATCTATATATAGTATAATATAATATTATAATTAAATATTGTTATGATGATCACACTGTATAGAGATGGTAGTTGTTATGTCCAACGATTAAAATATATAAATTATTGTTCTTTAGCCAAGTACAATATGTTTAAGTCCATTCTAAGTCTATAGAACTGTATTCTAAATGTTAAACGACTATTATATTAATTAATTTAAAATTTAAATGGATATAGGTAACTGCAGTAAACTGTATTATAAACTAAATGCGAAATAATATCAATTATTATTTATTTATTAACTATTACCTATACTTATTAGACATTTAAATATTTTAAAATATCTATATTCTGTCGTATATTAATTAAATTATATATATTTCAACTCTTCTTAAATATATACTTATATATTAATATATTATTATTTGTATGATATTTGTTATCATATCAAGTTATAAACTTTATAATAATGAAAAAAAAATTGTCAAGTTCCTATATCTAATTGTTTGATAATTTTTATCGTAATTTATTATTATTAAAATCTATAGAGTTAGATATTATTATTATTATCATTACTATTATATTATATAGATCTGTTAACATAATTGTGGTTTGTTATCAAAAATAGGCAAGTTATTAAATTATAGTAGGTAATTGAGTTAGTTTACAGTTAAATATTATATTTAATAAATAATATATTAATACTTAGTAATAATCACTAATCAGTCAAGTTACAAGTTATTTAAAAAAAAAACAAAACAAATAGATATAGTTAAGTTCCTAGCTAGTAGTTATTAGTTACTACTAGTTACTCATAAGAAAAATTAACTTAAAGTTATTATAATTTAAATCAATATAATTGTATACGGTGTATTTGAATAAAAGCTACAACAGATATAAGTAAAAAATATGAGGTAAAGTTGTAAAGATTATTTAAAGCAGCTTAAATTTATAATACAATATTGTTTATAAAAATGAATAAATGTAAAAATAATTAAAAAAATTAATCTCAATTAATGTATTTTAAACTCTGAAAGATATAATATATAATATAATGTATGTTATACATATATTATCAGATTATAAATTATGTAAAAGATATGTAAACTGTCACTGTCATTGAAGAAAGGTAACTATAAAAAACTATTTAAATAATTTTCTAGTAATGAGCTATAGGTTATAAATAATAGAATCAGAAGAGGGAACTTTCAACAGTAATTTAACACCTGGTTAAATATCTTTATTCAAATATGTCTCAGTAACAACGTGTGACATTAAAAAAAGCTTCAGCCAATATAAATTAATACTACGATCCAACTGTAGATTATTTATTTTTAAAAGTTTTAAAAAATATGTAATCGTTGCGTGTAATGAATAATTCCACTGTCGAACATGAAATTTAAATTTAAAAATAAATATTAATAATATAAATAAATACATTTTTGTCTGTGCATCTATAAAAAAGTGCATATTTTTGCATGATATATTTTTATGAAAAAATGCATATTTTACTATTTTTATTGGCATACAAATTTTATACCTAGTTATTATTATTAAGGGACATTATTATAAACTTTAGGTAATTATGTAACGAGTTAAGTTAAAACGTTATGATGGAAAGGAAGTTACACAGCTAGATAAATATTAGTTATTTTCAGTAACTATAGTTACATTTTAGTAAATTTGTAACGCATTTCATCCCAACTTTGTATAACAAAAATGCAGTATACCTACTAAATATAGAAATATCTAATATAAAAATAAATATAATAAATATATAAGTGTGATCGTCTTGATTAAAATTTAATTATATGTGTACATATACCTAATTCTATTATAGTTATTAAAGTAAGAACCTTTCAATTCATTTATATATATATATTGTATTCATTAAATTAAGTACAAAATAACGAAAAGGTTTTTATTTTCAATAACTATAATAGAATTATATTGAATTTTATTAAATTACAATTTTTAATCTACATTCTATCTGAGTTTTAATAATATGACGATCAGTGATCACACTTATTATAATATAATTTCTATATTTAGTCTTATAAAAATATAAAATACACTATATATAGTACCGTATAGTATATTATAAAATCAATGGTAATGATCATTTTGATGTTTAGCTTTTAAAATTATAACAATATTGTAGTATACACGTGATTTATAAATATAAAAATTAAATTATTTGGGGCGTTTTGTTCTCGTGTTACCGTTACCTGTGTAAAAGTGCAAAACTACAAACTATAATAACGTATACAATCGTGGCGCGACTATGTTACTATATTGTTATGTGTTTTTCGAAATGATAAAATATAACAAAACGGTGTTTTCAAAATGTCGACACAAGTGTTTATTATCTGTAGGACGCGCGTGCATATATAAAGGAAGCCGCAATATTATATTATCCTGTTGGCAGCACGTACAGCGTTAGACGATCGTCGCAAATCGGATAAACGGGCTCATGTAAAGTACGTGTTTATACGTAAACACAATAAATAATAATAATAATAATAATTGTCTTTGCGATGAGATTTGGCATTACACGAGGTTGTAACGTTATGTAGTTGCTGCTGCGCTGCATGTCAGTACGCGCCCGGCAAAAGATTATAAATATAAACGAGGCGGAGGAGCGCCAAGTACATTATAGAATAACAATAATAATACCTATATGCATTATTTTATTATATTATTATCTAGTATACGTTGCATTGGCCGCACCGTGCGGTATATCGCATTATAATAATTATTATACGCTTGTTGCACCCGTTCAATATTATTGTTAATCATGACAACGTTGTGCTGTTACAACAACAATGACAAGTGCTATCCGACCGTCGTCGTCTTCGTTGTCGCGATGTTCGCTATGACGGTGACCACACGAGCAGCCGCCATCATTTCCGACGAACCGATCGCGACGACGTTCGAAGGTGGCCAGACGGCCACGATGATGGCCGACGATTCGATATACATGACTGAAGAGGTGGCCGCGATCAACACGACGGCCGCGGCCGCTGGCGACTACGAGTATGACGATTACGAATCGTCCACCGACATTGATCGTGTCGGTCGCGGCCGCTATTCGTCCAGACCAGCGAAATACGTACTTGCCGACACCACCGCGGTGCGGCCAGCAGCGACCATCGTCGTGATGCCCGCTGCGACCACAACACCTGCGGTGCCCACCATCACACCTACGGTGCCAACCATCACATCTACAGAGCCGACCGCCACGTTATCGTTACCGATAATCGCATCAACGAATCCAGCTATTACCACTTTGACGCCAACGATTTTATCTGCGGTGCCAACTACTACGACTAACGTGCTAACGATCACAACCGTAGCCCCTTCGACAACAACCACAGCCCCGTCGAATATAACCACAGCCCCATCGACTACAACCGCAGTCCTATTGACTACAATTGCAGCCCCGTCGACTACAACCGTAGCCCCATCGACTACAACCGCAGCCCCATCGACTACAACCACAGCCCCATCGATTACAACCCCATCAGGAGTGCTCATGCAAATTGCCAGTCCACCGGGTTACGATACGACCATCGTCACCAATATAATGGTTGCTACCACACCAATGCCGTCGTCTTCGGTTACCTTAAGCCACTCATCATCGTTGTTCGTCTTCTTCGTCACTGCAATCACCGTATCTGCTTTTGTGTAGAAAAAAATTGACACGAAACGGTTTGCATCATGTTTTGATGTGAGTAAGGGAAGGGGTAGGTTGGATGTTAGTATCCCCGTTATCTTAAAAAATTTTATATATTAAAATATATAAATATATAAGTTTTATAAAAGTTTCAGTTTTAGTTAATTTTTATTTTACCGGTTTAAATTTTATTATGGAACTTTATATTTTAATATCCCTCCCACGTTCCATCAACTTGTTACTGGACAAATATAAATTTATTTTAATGTTAAAATAAGGTTAACTATTTATTGACATTTTCTATAACAAGAATTTTATTCCTTTGAATATTCGACAACTGCAGTTACCTTCAGATTTCAATGATGATAATCTGTGGTTCGTTTTTTTTGACAAAACTTTTTATTTTGCGAACGTTATGACAATATCTAGTTCGAAATGTAGTTGTAAATTAATTTTTTTTTAAATTTGAAATAATATGTTACTTTTGTATTTGGTTATATAGTTAAAAATTCATTAACATCCATATTAATGTGATCGTGTGTGATCATACTATAAAGTAAAATTAAAGTTTAACGTTTCTAAAGAAATGTAGAGTTGCATTGACATTTACGATCTTCATTTGGAATAATACAAATACGTATTTGTCGTTTATATTATAAAATTCAATTAATGCTTAAGTAAATTAATAATAATTATAAATATAATATAATGATAGGTTTAGTACCTATATATTTTGTATGTTACCTTCTTATAATTTTTATTATTTGTGTTATTGTTTTTGTTTGCGTTTAAAAAAACTGTTGGCAATTTCGAAAAATGAAAAAGTAGTATTTTTGACTTTTGTTAAGACTATTTTCACAAATTGTGTCAAGTTTTTGTTAAATGTATGTTATTGTAACAAATTTTGTATCCAATATTTATTATGTCTTTAAACAAAATAGTAATCAAAAGTATTTGCAGCTAGACAAAATTATCTTACGGAAATCTATTCCACATGATTTGATTGGACCATTATTTCTACCAGAACATAATGTGTATATATTACAAAAAAAAAAAATTAAATTAAGCTCGCATCATAGTATTGTAATGATATAAAATCGATACATTGAAATCTAAAAACATACGCTCGAATTCAATGTTTATTACGTTTCATTTTAACAGCGTATCGCAAAAAAATAACATTTGCAGGTAAACACGTACAAATTATCATTGATTGAGTCTATACTACCTATCTATAATCAATGTTATTATATAGATTATAACAATATTATTTCGAATAAATTATATTTATAATAGTAATACGTTTCATAATGTAGTTATTTATATAGATGTAGAGCGACTATTTTGCGGAATTCTCATAACTGCAGGTTACACTGTAATAATAATATAATATAGTTAATCGGGATAAGTGCACACATGCCTACAATTATGACGATTCGACGATTACCAGCCTAAATAAGTATGTGGTATAAGTTGTTTTTATAAACGAGAATACAGGATATGAAAGATTCCCCACGACGACGGTTTAATTGAATTTTTATTTAACAATTATAATAATTATGTATAATTACATAATTATGAAACCTTATGTAACTAACGTAGTAAGACGTCTAACGGTTAAAATTATATAGTTTGCTGCATATTGTTAACAGTCATTGATTAGATTATACATTCAGCTGATAATTCTAAGGCAATCCACAGGTAATATATATATTTTATTTAATATTTTTACTTTAAAAAGTAGAGCGATGGATAATATCAACTATAAAATGTGGATGAATGGAAACATACAAACTTGTACCTAATAAACTACGTATGTTGTAATATTCTGGAACTCTTTGGAAACTCTTCAACTCTTGTACAATATATTTATAGTAGTTATTTGTCAGTGGTCACTAGTTTTAACGACAAACAATCGAATTATTTTAAAATACATTTTTTAATTCGATTATTATGTTCTTTGATCACGTTTGGTTGAAAATTACAGGTTGTTTTTTCTATCGTCATAATATCATACCTCTATAGAGATAGAGTGGCGAATGTTTTCGATTGTCTACTTGTATAACTATATTTTATATCTTGTGCTAAAGATGTAAATCAAAAGATAATATATACAAAACTATAATAAAAATGTCAAAAATAGTATCAGTCTGAAATTTAGTACCATGAATCCAGTCAATACAACAGTAGGTATTTATTATTTAGATAAAAATCTTAACTATGCACATTAAATAAAATCTTGTTAATTCGGCATATTATTTTGATTTAAATTATTTCGTAATTAAGTTTATGAGAAATTTGAGTAAATATTTGAAATACGTTGATTAATTAAAAAAATTACTAGACAAGCTATACTACTATAATATATTGTAACAGACGATTGTATTTTTTCAACGATTGAAAATCAGTTTACTTATGTTGCGTTATTTTTAATTTACTATCATGTGTTTAAATCCACATTATATAAGTTTATGATCATAATATTAATATTATTTTTAAATGTTAGTAACAAGTGTAATAAAATGTATCCATTTCTTATACATAAGTAATAAATACACAATAATCAAAATATAGGTATATATTATTTTAATATGAAAAATGATTAAGTTTTAACAACATTGAATTAGTGAAATACATTTGAAAGGAGGAAATAATAATAATATGAACATTGCGTAAATGTTGAAAAATGTATTGATGAATGAATAACTTTGTTGTAGTAGATTGCTATCTAATTATCCGGTTTTCGGAATTTTAGTAAAAAACTATAAAATATGAATTTCAAGAGACAAGTGTAATATTTTAGCCCAATGAATACATTGAATAATAAAAGTTTAAAAAATAGGACTACCTTATGCCGTTATTTGTAAAAGCCTCTTATACATAGTTCTCTATATAGTAGGAATAGAGTATTAGTTATTTTTATCAAATTAATAATTATTAATATATTATGTATCTATATATTTATATATTATTATAATATGATGTGATTAGTAAATACAATTAAAGTTGAAATTCGCTAAAAAATATTTTATATTTAATAAAAATAATAACGAGATAATCTATTTATATTTCTAATAGATATAATATATAGTCAATTAATTTGGTAAATATTTGTGATTATTTTTATTTCATTTTTTTTAATTAAATAATAGTCCAAAAGAAAAATAATTGAATTCGAATAGTAATTTTATATTCTACTAACTAAGATAATATCATGGTTAAAGTAATAAATTAATACAAAATTAGGTTTTAGCGTTTTTTTTTTCATTTCGACTTGAAAGTTAAAACTTTAAAAAGGTCATAGTGTTACTAATTTATTAGTAGGTATTTGCATTACAGGAAATTATTAGGTACCTTACAATATTTTATTCATATTATTCATCAGGTAGGTACAATAAATAACTCATTAATTTTTAATATTATAATATACATAATTTTAATTAATTTTTGGGATAAATATTCATTCCAAGACATATTTTTGTAATAAATTCTGTAATAATTTCTAAAACAGTAATAGTACTAATCAGTGTCCATCATAATGACAGTTATGATAACATTTTACATAGGTATAGGAACTTAATTTATTTTCCTATCATATTGAAAAATTCCAGTAAACAAAAGCAAATTAAATTAATATACAATATAATATACATTATAACTATTATTATTATTATTATTAAACTATATCAAATAAAAGTATTTACATATTTTACGATGCGCAGTTTTATTATAGACTGTCGATTTCGTTACAAAGAAAAAAACATTTTTATTATTTTAATATACTAAGGTAACTATTTAAAATGTTAAAAAAGTAAGTGTATAATTTTAATTCAACGTTAGGTTTTAATAAATTTATTGGGATAAACTATTTATGATATTTGACGTTTAATAAATATTATTGTAAACTAGACAAAAAACTGGCTGCGTGTACTTATACGAAATTACAATACATTATTAATAGGATATAGGTTTTGATTTGCCCCTTAGACTATAAAATAAATTTATATATTTTACAATTTAACATTTGATTAAAAATATTCGAAAAAGTGTAGTTACATTTTTTTTTGAAGAATTAAAGCCTACACAAGAAAATAATAATGTTTGAAAAACACATAATTAAGTGCAGTAAATAGTTTCACATTAATATAATATAATTCTTTCAAAAAATACATGCGTAATTATTATTATTTATTAGTATATTTTTAATATTTATTTCGCAGATGAGCGGCAATTTATTGTATATATATAATATAATATTATCTGTACGAAACACACGAAAACTTATAAACAATAATATACACATGTAGAACAATATTCGTTTAATTTACTTTATTATTGAAGAGTAAAATCCCAAAGGCGGTAATTATTCGATTTTTATTCTTTGCATACTTTTGATTTTGTTTTTTTTTTCACTTAATTTGTAATATCATAAAATAGTATCCCCAGCGGATTTTGACCTCTAATAAACATTAAACACGTCACAGGACAATAATGTAATAAGATTAAACATTTGTCACGTAATATTTGTTACAATAATATTACGTTGGCTTAGTATAAAAACGTTTTCTTATCACGGTATATTGAAATCTATGATATTTTTTAAAAGAATTTAAATAATTTAATTTAGATCTATTCAATGATAATGAACATAAAAACATTTTTTTTTGTATTCTAAGCTTTCAAATCTGTGGCTTGAAAAATATTATTGAGACTGTATTGGAAAAAAATCGATTTAAACCCTTTTTATTCTAAACTAAAGGCTTTATTATATAATTTTAAAAATATTGCACTAGCAGTCATGCGTCGGTGTCCTTTATGAGTCTATCTAAAACGTCTGTGTTGTACAATTCTTGTCGCTGGAAAAAACAAATCACAATAAAATACGATTAATTATAATAATAATACGTAATACGTTTAATATCACATTATTATATTATAATGTTATTTACAATAATAATAATAATAATAATATGGTGTGATACTTTTATATTCATTTCCACACCGGCGGCACTCACTTGTTGCTGCAGGTGTCCGAATGAATGATTTTTCTCCGACAAATTTTTATTTCCAACTGACCTTGACGCACTTTTTTGAAACAATTTATGGCTTGTGTATGCGTCATCCCGTTGACAGATTCGTCGTTCACACACAATATCTCATCTCCTGTAAATAAACATTAAATATGACGACGTTTAAACGTGACGAAATAGAATAATATATTTTATATAAACGTAGGTAAATAGTGATTTAAAAACGCGCGTTAGGGTTGACCGGTGCTTTCACGAATTAATAAATTCCTTACATTTTATTCTCGTGAAATATACCTGCATGTACATAAGTATTATCTATATAGTTTCAGATGTTTTTTTTTTATATATTTAAAATCCAATTTTATAAGTCGTTTATACTTCTCAGAGAACGGATTTACCACTTTTCAACGACTTACGTATTATACTCGACAAGGCTAACAACCAGACACATAACACCACGGATGACTTTGATTCGTTTGAACTATATAGAATTTATTTAACGTTTTGCCTTCTTTTACGACAAATAGGTACAAACCTATATTTTATCGTGTTTCGATTTTGTATAATATTATTTATTTTAATGATTAATGTTTTAGACGAAATATTTCGAAATTGTCTAATATTACGTTCCTAACGTTTACTCGATATAATAATTATGTAATATATCAAGCTTTAATTTAATAATAATTAAAAATTTTTACAGACAGGTTTTATTTAGTCTACACTCTGACGACTTGTTATGTTAGGTACATATTTATAGATACAATAATAATTACATGTACCTTCTATCAGAGACCCGTTCTCGGCGGCTTGGCCACTTGTGAAGATAGTTTTAACAAAAATGCCCATTTCGCCTTTTGGTGAATCCGAACCACCAACGATGCTGAAACCTAATGACTTATGACCGGCACCCTTATAGAACGTCACAGACGTGTACATGGTACTCATGGCCGGCGCATGGAGAGGCTTTGATGAATGACTGTTCATTTTGCTAGCCAGAACCCGATTAATGACGGAAACGGCGTTTCGTTTCGTCTCGGAATTGTAACTACGATCAATATTTACGGTCGAGTCTGCAAGTTCATATCTGGACAGTACGACGTCTACGTAATACTTGCTGGCTATGGGAAAACTGTGATTCAATATTTTCTCGACCTCGTACATGTCGGTAATGCCTCGCAATAATTTCCCGTTGACGTTGATTATCTCGTCATCGACTTTGATTCGACCGTCTCTGAAAACAAAAACAAACAGTATAATAAGTATAAAATACTATAGTCTTGAGTGAAATTTCACTAGAAAACGCTACATGCTTTTCAATTACAAGTAAAATAAAAATATTTTTCTACTGAATATTACATGTATGTAATATAATGTATAAAACTAGTAACCAATTTTTCTATCATGAGATTGGGCAGAAGTTTCTTCGACAAATTCTTGTGAATCATTTCATATCCACTTTAATCACAATAATTCAAATATTTTATATTTATACATATATAAAAAAATTATTAAATAGAAATTTATTTAAAATTTCAAAGTGTATATTAGTATATTAACTAAATAATTCACAAAATAATAAATTGAGAAAATTACAATTTTATAGAAAATTATAATCAGAAAATAAATTATAATTTTTACTATCTTAGTTTTCAAAGGGATTATATAATAGTACATCAATGATGCATACAAATATGCATCACAAGTTCTATTAATGTGTGACCGTCATTCGTTTTATTTATTGCGTCATCCCAAACAATATTTTATTGAAACCCGAATATCCTTCGATTTTGTGGTATTGGAAAATCGTTTTGCAATAATTGTTTTTTTTTTTTTGGTACCAAATATATAGAGCCTTTTGTTTTATATAAAATATAATACATAAATTATAATTACTCAAGCATTATGTTTTAATTTACCTATATGCTATTTTCCCGGGTTCCACTCCTGTCACGACGAACCGGGTCTCGTTGTAGTTGGCCACTTGTTTAACGACCATTTTCAAATAAATTCCGATTTCGTCTTCGTACCGAGGTTTCAGCAACCGGACGATTTGCATGCGGGACCGCAAATGATTGAGATCGGTCGGCAACGATGACAGGTCGGTGGCGCCGGCAGATGGTGAACGATTCTTGACGAACATCCGACGGTGGAAATTCGGTGTTTCCTTAGACTGTGCGGATCCATCCGACCTCATGATGCGATCGTTGATCTCGCGGTTTTTTTTGTAGAACAGACACATGGACGGCACGTTGTAGTCCCTTTCGCTGCTGCTTCCGGCGTTGTGTCGCCTGGACAATGGTTCCGCGTGTTCTTCGAACTCGTTAAGACTGTCCGTGGCCAGCGATTTCGTGTCGCCGAACCCACTGTCCTCGTCCGCAGCCTTCTGGTTCAGGTATGACGACGCGTCCAACGTCCTGCAGGGCCCATCGCTGTCGTATCCCGACTCGTTGGACGAACTCAGGTTGCTGAAAACGCGACGGTATTCTCTGTCGTTGTCCATCTCCCTGAACAGCTCCTCGGTGACCACTATCTCGTGGTTGCTGCCGCCGCCGCCGCTGCTGCTACTCCGCCTGGTCGGTTTCACTTCCACCGTTCGCGTTGAATGGCCCACGGCACCGTTTTCTTCTGGTAACACGGACAGCCTGGACCTGAGGAACGCGTACGGGAAATTCGGTTTCTTCGTCGTGCCCAATTTGGATATGTTGTCGCAGCTCCGCGTTTTCAGCGGCACATACCCCGGTTCCGTAGGAGATTTGATCTCGTCGCAATCATCCTTGGTGCTGTGTGCGGTTCGGAGGAGTTCGCCGCGGTCCAAACAATCGGCCGGGTCGTCACCTTTCATGTAAGATGAAGCAGCCAAATGCGACGTGGACACGCTCCTATACAGCTGTCTGTCGGTATGTTTCCTGGACTGTTGTAACTTTTCCCGAAAGCTGTTGCTGTACAAACGCGAATAACTCAACATTCCGGTTGATCCGATTCGCGTGAAAAACCCTTTTAACGTTGACGACGACGACGATTTGTCTCCGTTGGGTGATGGATGGCCCAGTGGCCAGACCGGCGGTTTGGTAGTTGTTCCGCTGTCCCTGGACGACAGGCTGTCCAGAGAATCACGGGACTCGCTCCTTCGCAAAACTTCCAGTCGTTTACCCATTTTACGACCCCATGTGATTAATTCTGTAACGAAAAAATACACGAGTATAAGCACAAAAATAATTTTATATTGTTGTATCGATAGACGAAACATATTCTCGATGTACACAATGTACAATAGGACATAACGAGCTAGACTATACCGTGATTGTGGTAATTAAAATACGAAGGTACGAAATCTTCTTTGCGTATGATATATTATACTCTATATACGATATATCACATCACTTATATGCTGTCAATTAACAAACTCGTACTAATCGCCTCAAGATTGATATTATACATTTTATAACTACGTATCTATACTACAAGGCGTGGTGTGTAATGGCGTATCGATGCACCAGCAATCGTGACCGGCAACAATCGCACTTAAGAAACATTTTATTTATATTTTCACTCGGATTCCTTTTTCATAATGCCAAAGTCGTCGTCGTCGTCCGTTTTCCCTCTGCACAGATTCACCGCTCCTATACCGAGATCAACCGCTCGAGTACCACTCAAGGTTGTCCGGTTTACGGTACGTCCGAAATTTCATTACCGCGTCCCAAGGTCGTTCATCGGAACGAGACAACGTCGTCGTGTGTTTCTTTTGTGGCGCGAGTATGCTCTTTATACGTTATATGAATATTTTTGTATAAATAAAAGGGTTAACGATTTGCCCCCGGGACGAGATTTTATTTAAACGAGTGTGATTTATTTATAGACCTCAGCTGCTAGTATTAAGAACGGTTTGAATTAATTATTATTATTGTTGTGGCATAATACACGTTTTGATCGCAATGAAATACATTTTATCTTACATAAAAAAGCATATATACCTATGTGAGTTTGTTTCATTACACATTCAGTTATTGTTTGTTTTCAGTATAATATTTATTTATTTATTTTTTTATACGTGACTTTGTTGCGTCTATGACAATAATAAATTGACAGCCACCGTAAAACTAGTTTTGGCAATCGTAAATTTTTTTTATACACGTAAAATATATTAATATATATTTTTATTATTATTATTTTGCAGACCAACTGTAGGTTTACACAAGTGTTAGTTATTATGTAGGAATGGTAAATAAATAAGTAGGGGATTATTATTTTACAACCGTATATGATTTTGATTATTTTTAAGTTTTTATGCGGCAAATAATTTAATTTAAATATCTATTTTCAATTTCGCGCAATGAAGTATAAATAAAATTAGGAATTTCAAATATGTGCCAATGAATTGAAGACAAATTAAAAATATATTATGATATATTATGATATAACATAACTAAAATTATAAAAATATGATAATATGATAATAATAATATATATGTATTCGTAAAACTATTTTTTCATTATTACAGTATTATTGTACGGTTTATATGCAAATATTAATTTAAACTTTGTAAAAACGAACAATTTGAATATTTGGGAATATTTTACAATTTTTAAATAATTAAGTCAAGTATTTGAAATGTATATACATATTAAAGGTATGTGTATTGTAATTATTTTTTTATACTGTACAGTTATGGCTGAACGAAATATGGTATGAATTCATTTATTCATTTTTTAATAATATAACGCATTAATTTAATTCAATCCTCATAAACAGGCATTTTATTGTTATCAGAAAAATGTTCCGTTTTCTTTTGTCTCGCGCGAAAATATTTTTAATTTATAAAAGTATCTACATTTGACGTATACGCCGCAGGACATCTAAATTATAATAGGGGTTTAATGGCCGTGAAAGTTACAACTATAACAAAAACTGTCATGGGAATAGGTCAACATACTCGGAGGATTAAGAAAAACAAATATAATAATATATTATTAGAGAAAAAAATAGCTCACTTTTTAACATGACCTTCGGGGTTTTATAGTGAAGCCCGTGTAAAGTGCTGAAACCTAATTGTCAACCAATGTCAAGTGCTTTTAAAAACATCAATTGTTAAAATTTCGTCGTTAGATTGTTAGAATGTCATTGGTAAATGTTTGAAAATTTAAAGATAGATATTTTAAACTTTCATTGTCTCACAAGTCACAATATTACACATAATATGATACTATTCGACCGTATAATTAATTTTTTCTGAATTTACGACACGATATGTATAGTATGATTTAATATCAAATAATGAAAGACGGCGTCTGATTAACAAAGTTACATCAAGTTTTATGACATATTTTTTTGTCGCTCAAACAGAACAAAACAATGCGTTTTTTAATATTTTAATAATTACTCTTCAAAACCACTTTATGTGTATAAATAATATTATAACATAATACGCAGTTTACAATACTTGGTTGGACCTATATTTAGTTATATAAAGTATCTAGTATCGAGTAGTACCTATAGTTATATTTCTATATTTATACAGGGTGATCAGAAATTTGTGTTATAAAAAACGGTGCAGCAGTGGTGGCCCGAATGTTTGAAATTTTAGGAGTGAGTACATTAAATCAGTACTCACCCACCCCTAAATTTTAATATCACTTTTAGTTTCTATCCTTTTCTTTTCTTTATCTGAGATAATTAATTACCATGGTATAAAATGGTACCCATCGCCCTATTTTAGACTACTGGAGCAACCGCTCCTTATTATATACAATCGGGCCACCCCTAGGTGCAGGTTAAGGCATACGTTAAGTACTGATTTTGTAACATGATTTTATGATCAATGAATCGCTCTGTATATAAATAGCCAAGAATTCGATGTTATTATGTCTCATAATAATAATATAATAAATAATATATTGATGAACTCGTGTATAAGTATATAATAAGTATATCATATTGAGACGTTACTGAACTATTCTGAATAAATAATTAGAGAGAGGCAAAGAAAAAACAAAACATAACGAAACACGTTCATTGACTTGAAAGGCGACCGAAGAATGATTATACAGAGACGCATACATAATATTATGCGTTTCGGGCGGAGCTTTATACCAGCTCGGTTATCAAACGTGTATAATATAAATAACGGTCGAACACCGCGGAGATTGTGAAACGACATAATAATCAAATAAATTGGAAATTAATTATAGGATACAACACTATTATAATGTATATTTAAAGCGGTGAAATTAAAACCGCTCTTGGATTTGACACATTCGTTATGCAATTTTCGTATCGACCGATTCGCTCTTCAGACTTGTTTATTCACCATGGTCATCCCGAAATCAGGTATCATATATACGACTATACATTATTGTACCTACATAAATACGTAATACTTATCGTGTATAATATATAGAACTATAGGTATTTCACGTTCTGCGCGTAATACTAAACGGCAAAAAGTGATAATAATGATTAGTTTTTACACAATACATAAAATAATATATCACATTATGTAGACTCATGACTACAGTTAAGTAAGCGCAACTAGGGGCGGAGTGGACAGAGAGGATTAGTCTCCTAAAATCATTAATAGTTCTTTGAAGTAACAAGAAAATTCTCAATATTTTTCCTAAAGGTATTTTAATGTGGGGATTTAGCCCATCTAGATTTTAGCACTAGTTGCGCCACTTATAAATACGTACTATTATGATTACATTTCGTTTACAGTTTTAACGATCGATAGACGATGCCAATAGCATATTTCCACGAAACATTTTGGATAAATATAATAATATGATGAAAGCGGTTGGATATAACGATATAATGTTGTGAAAAATATCAACTGAAAACGCGTTTTAACAAGTAAGGAGTTAAGATTTTTTTTTTTCACATCCCACTCTTCTATATTCTCAGACATCATCTGGACATCTGGCGTATTCCTTCCCAAAACGTGTACGAACAAGAAAGTGATTATATAACATGTGATGGTGCATAAATGCATAATGCATATTGATCTATAGCGATTAAATGACATTGCGCTGTTATAGTAATTATTAAAATGTATGTAAAATTGCAAATGGTATAAAATGTGCAGCGGAAAGTATACAGTCAATTACTACCTACTCCTACTGGTATATAATATATTATTATAGTATGCAAGTCAATTATTTTATCTGATCACAATGATTTTCTCGGACGAATTCAATTTTTTCTTAGATTATTTTAATAGTTAAAATGATGTAATTAATATAAAACGTATATATTTTGAAATAACTGAATTATGTAAGAAGTTTTTAAAATATGAGATCACAAAACTGTATAGAGCAAAAAAACCATCCTGTATCTATCTACTACCATCGTACAATAGTCATCGCGCACATTATTATATTATTGTTATTTTCTCGGTGTTTATATTTTCTTTCATTTTTATTATTGCCATTTTTTTTTTTTTTTTGTATTACCGTTTTTCTGCGTTCGGCCACGCCATTACCACAGACCATGTAATACTAGTAACCGAAGCCATAAAAATGTTTTATGTCCAAGAATCGTGTTTTAGAGATCTGCAGTCTAATGGCATTAAACACACACTCACACACACACACACACACACACACACACACACACACACACACACACACACACACACACACACACACACACACACACACACACACACACACACACACACACACACACACACACGCACACACACACACACATATATATATATATATATATATATATAGGTACGCAAGTTAATATATATGTACGATCGAACATCGTGCGGTTGCTTCCAGTGAGATACGACGAAAAATCTACGTCAAAAAACATAATCTCAACGCTTGTTTTTATACTGATTTGTTTATTTACATTTATTTTCACACTTCTACGATTCGATTATAGTACTGTAGAATATAATGTTATGCTAAATACAGTGATACTATGTATGTTGAAGTATTTTACTTAAAAATATTTACACAAACAAAACCGGAATACATCGAGGACGATATTATTATAATATTAGATAATTTTATTAATATTATTATTTATTGTACATTTATTTTCGTATGAATATTTTACCGATTATAGGTTAAGTTAGTTTATAATATATTATAATATTTTAGATATCTATAAACGTATTGAATGTTCGACATTACTAATGTTTCTACTTTCTATCGATAAATGATAATATTGAATTGATAATAATAATAATAATAATAATAATAATAATAATAATGATATGAATACTAATATATTATTATAATATATAAACGGACTTAAAAGTGGACAACGAATTCGGACATTTATATTAATATAATAACATGTAAAGGTTATGTTTTATAGAGAGTCTTAACCTATAAAGGTTTATGCCAAATCCGTTTTCCGTGTGTATGTGTCAACTACACAGGGAGCTTGCCAAGCCCATAATTTGACCGGGGAATGTATACTCGTGTACATATTCTAAACGTGTTTGGACGTCCTCTGTGTTATAATAATATAATATATACCTATGTTCGAATCACGGCCATTGTTACAAACATGCATAAGACAAATTATATACGTATATTATAAGGAAAATAATATAAAACACACGACTTCCATAGGATAATATAACTTTTAAGTAATATTGATCACCTGCGATGATTATTTTTCGTATTATTGTTTATTGAAGTTAATAAACATAGGGACACATCTAGTATTAAAAAAAAAAAAAAAAAAAAATTTATTGAATTTATATTATTCGAAGTGAGTCGAACGCGATTACTGGTCACCGTGGTTACTGAACGTTAAAGCTATTACAGAATTGAAAATACGAAATACGAATAGAGTTAACAGCATAAAAGTTATTACAGAGTAGAAACAGATCGATCGTCTATATCATATTAATTTGTGTGTTATACAAGAGATTGAACTAATAACACGGCGATGGAAATCCAATATAATATTGGTACACGGAGATACATTAAATTTAGATAGTAATAATAACATATTTAGGAATTCCGTGTTGTAATTAACGTCTAATTTATTTGCTAAAACCGTGTAGATTATTATTTTTTTAACGAGTATATAATTGATGTAACGTGACCTTCGAAAAAAAACGTTTGAAATGTTACATCATTCATCGATTAATAATATCGTTATTACGATATATCAATAAATATACTAGGCATACTTAGTAAAAATAGGAAAAATTACACAATATTTAATATTTTTACGTACTTCTTTTTACTTCGGCCGATTTAGGACTTTCTTCTAAAACAATTGCCGGCACGGCCGTAACCGTTTGATAGAATCGACCGTCCATGTCCGGTGTCACCAACGGTTGGCCATTTTTCTCTTCAACATTTGTCCGTCCAAACATTCGCATGGTCCTGATAAGAAAATACAAAAGGAGTTATAACAATACTAGTATAATACTGCATGAAATCGAAATAAATCGATGATAATAACACTATACCAGTTTAATATAGATAATGAATTAAATTTTTTTTCTTCTATTTTTATTAGTACCTAAGACTTTATATTAAAAAATACATATAATTTCCTCAAAAATATTATAAAAATATTCAATTTTATATTTAAATCTGTTGTGCGATCATTTGTATTTCCTTCATTTCATCATCGTAATAAAACTATATAGGTTTTGATAATTATATACGAAATTATATTATGTAAAATCATTATAGAATTCACAGCCCTGACAATCATTAATAATATATACGTTTATAGTGTCGTAAATAACCTATAACGGATAGGCACGTCACGTACATCGCATATACAGTATTATACATATAAAATGTTACAAAATTGTTCGCGTACTTTATCGATGACGGTATAATATACTATTATTATTAATATTGTGTTATTATTAATAACGTCGGCCGTGTCTAAGATTCTCGCGTACAGTCGGGTATACGCATTTAAAATAATGTCTCTAAGGAAAAAAAAATACCTGAAGCCGAATGCTCCGAGGGTCTTTCGTAATTTCCTTGACCGGATTACCTATAAGATAATGCCACGTTATACTTACTTGTCGTTGTCTTTCGAATCATCAGAAAATTTATATGTTCGAGGACAATGATATTTGTTCGATTGTACGAAAGCATTATACATAGTACATACCATAAGGGTAGCCAAATCTGTAGGAGACCCAATATTTATGCTATTTAAATGTTAGAGCCTGGATTTGCAATGAAAACGTGCAAAATATGCAAATTAAGTATTCATGTTAAATAATAATTAAATTTAGAACTAATTAAAAAATAAAGAAATAAAATGTATAAAAAAAATGTAATAAATGTAATAAGTTAATATGATCTATATTGATTTTTTAACGATCAAATAATGCGTGCATGTTTTGTTCCGATGATTTACTTATCTGAATATAGGAATAAACAAAAATTAATTTTAAAAAAAAATCGTGTTTTTTATATTATCTGATGAGTTGCAATGATAACTAATGACCTGGATAAATTTTCAAATAAAAATAAACGTTGGTTTTTACTAATTAAAATTGAGAAAAATTCATTTAGCATCTGTCAAAGAAATTGGGGCATACGTCTTAAAGTATAGGTACTAAGTAATTGATACTAATTGAAAAACCATCGAAATATACTAAAATTATAAGTATCTATAGATATTTAATAGAAATATTTGCTATCACTTATTATATAATAATTGATTATCCTTTTACATGCATTATATTTTTTTTTAAAAATGCTAAAATAGGTATGCGTAATAATTTAAAATATTCCAAATATGCAAAAATATGCATTATTAAATGTTAATCATCAATTTTTTAGAATCAGATTCAAATTTATATCTTAGAAAGCTATATTTTAAGCTAATTGATATAAATCCAGTTCTAGTTATAATTATGCGTTAAATTTTTGTGTTTGTAATGCGTAACTTGATTGTTTTAATTTAAAATACGTCTTATATGGTCTATATGAGAAAAAGTAAATAAAATTACTGATAACGGAATTTTATTTTATAATGTAAATAATATTTGTATAATGTATACAGGGCGATCACAATTCGTATTATGATGGAAATTTAAAAAAATTAAAACGTATATAATGTAACAAGAAATTTTGATCGCCCTGTATACATAATGCCGGAGACAAGTGCAGATAAATTTTCCAGTAAATATATAATGTCTGGAGGCAGGTGATCGACATCTGGTTCGTGAATTGTTAAAAGGGGGAAAAAATCGAAAAATCATCGTCTTACACTCGTAGAATTTATGTCTACTCACAACCCTCGTGGACTACAATCGTTGTTTAAACCGAAACGTTGTATATACATTATACAGAGTGCACCAGTGCGTCACGAGAAATTGTTGAACATTTTACATCGATATATTATTGATAATATATATTATATTAAAAAAAAAATATCAATTTTTTTTTGTTCACTTTATATACGCTATATCAGAGTTTCACTTCTCATATACAATTTATAGTTATAATAAGACATTCATTTTTATATTTAACACATGTTTATAACGCGTTACAGTGAAAACTCTAAAGTGTAACTTTTATAAACATTTTATATATAATTTAAAAATAAATATTTTAAAGCCATTTGTTAGGGTTTTTTCAAGTTATTTTTTTATGACGCTACAAAAAATAAAACATTAATTTACAATATTTTTTCCTATAAGAAGAAAAACAATTGTCAAAGAATATAAAATTCATAATTCTACATCAATTTACAATTTACATCGATAATAATCGCGATACATATACATTTATAACACATTTTATTTTAATAAAAATTTATTACAAATTGCAATACGATCTTTGTCGATAAATTATTCTCGGACGGACAACTATATATATGATCTGTTATTGAGAAAATTGGTCCATATTTATAGATTATAACGTTTATATTTTGTTGTATATATTATACCAATATTTACATACATTAACATCTACTCTGAGCATAATTCCGGACACTGTGTAGAGTAAAAAAATTGAAATCAAATCCGGTTTGTTTTTTATTGCTATATATACATATTTATACTACAATATGTTTATATATAAACACTTGATAACGGCTTTTTTTCTATATTAGAACAGGTCATTGCAAAAATTTGAATTTCTTTTTGAAACTAATTACTACAACACCGAATGGTTTATAAGTATTATAGGATTTACGTTAATCACGTACATATAGATCTGTGCCACGGTATATTCTCGCTGCTGGACGATTGGCGGTAACTGCGGTTAGGTATAATACGGTATCGTGCCCGAGACCTGGTTACCTTTCAATATTATATCCATTGAGATAGAATAATATACAGTATATATAGTATTCAAGGGCGTATTTTAGGTGGGGAGGTCGACGTGACAATCACACCCCTGAATTTTTTAAAATTCATTATATAATTATTCATAAATAAAATTATATTACTTTTCAATAATATTTAAAAAATAAATATTCTTATACGAATAAGAATATATATATTTTTTAAAATTGCCACCCCCTAAATTAGTACTAGGGACGCCCCTGAAAGTATTGTTATCTATCTCGATGATTATATTATCTATTACTGATAAGTTAATAATAATTCGTACATACACGAGTTCGAGATTTATTCCAATGCATTTTTCACGACTTAATTATTCAAATATAGAAAAATAACATACTACGCTGCATTGAAACGATTATAAAACGTGATCACAAAATGCATAATAATATACCTAAACAGATATACGTATTATACGATAGTCGATATAATATAAATAATATTAAATGGACGTTCATACGAACGTTTGCAGACGCTCTTCAAGTATAAATATTATTTGTAGCTATAGATCTCAACATAATTTTCGATGAAATTTCCACGAAAACGGATCGCACAACATAATGTATTAGATATCAGACATTTAAAAATAATCGAATAAAACTATTGAAAAAAATTATCGGAATATTTTATCTTGTATTCTAAATCCAATTAATTAGTATTTTTATTTTTATTCAGTTATTTTACTTCTAGCTATACATTTTTGGTTTGAACTTAAAATTAATATATTATATAGACACTACTAAATCCTAAATTGGTACGAAAAATAAAATATATTTTTAGTTTCAATATTATAAAATTTGTTATATCGTATTATACCTATGTATATTAAGTAAATTTAAACACTTTATTTTTTATAAATTTTGTTTTCATTTTAATAACAAATTTGAATATATTTATTGAAAAGTATTTTTAAAAAACACATTTTGAATATTTTCCATATATTTCTCATTCGAATATGTATTTTGAGTACATGATTTAAAAGTATTAGATATTTATATTTTTAACTTTATGAGCTGATCGATATACATTATGCGACGCTGTTAAAAATAATACTATGCATCTATACTCTATAGGTAAATTTTGAAAGATAAACGCCAAACGACTTTTCAGTTTTGTTTCCATAAGTAAGCAGTTGCGGTTTAAAAGTTTTGTAATCTCTCGGCGACCGTGATGATGAAGCGAAATATGAAGATTTACTGATTAGGAACAACATCAAAATTCTAAATATTATAGTGCATATAGTTTTCTCAAAGATTCGAAAACATATTATAATAATGCTATTATTATTATATATTATATAGGATGATCAATGTTTATAAACTTGGTGAATTATGCCATATACGATTATTATTCTACCGCCCTTACCATTTTCGTAATATAACTTTTTGAACACTTTGTATATATATATATTAAAACTGTATACATTAATATTATATTTTATAGAAATGAAAACTTCGACATGCAAATTAATCAAAATTGTTTTAAATGTAATATATTTTGATTCTACATATTTTCAGTTCCAAAAAGCTGTGCACAAATTATATATAATAAATAAATTAGGTAAAAATATTAAAAACCATCATTCATTTATATTAAATAATATTCATAAATCATAATTAGTTATCATTACTATTTGTATATTATAAATTATAATTATACAATTGCAAAATTACAAAAGAACAATAATTAAAAAAAAAAAAAAACATTTTACTATATGGTATAATAATGTTCTGTTTTGAATTTATACAAAACCCAACACAGTACAGATTAAATAAAAATATCATTATTATTAAGCATACAATTTTAGATTTTAAGTCTGAAATTTACAGATTTTCAAGTTTCAAACTAACCTTTCAAAGTTGGGTAGTGTAATAATGTCATGCGGTGACTGACGATTTTTGCGAGAACGTAACGTGAAACCTATAAAGCCGCGTCCAGACAGAGATAACAATTTTAGAAACACATGTTATTAATAAATGTCTCTGACAAGAGTAGAAAAATATTATTAAATTTGTTGACAACATTGATGTATCTAACAAGGTTATTTATTATCAGTCTATGATGGATATAACAATTAACAAATTATGATAAAAATGCGTATATTATCATTTCATTTGTTGGTTATTACCTATCAACTATGAGTTTATTCATCACTTATTAAATATGACATAAAGTCACTAGAATTGTATTTGTTGTAGGCTAGTAAACTAGGACGTACCAAAAATCTATCTTCTCATTTTTAATTTTTAATAAATCAACAAAGTACACATGTTATTAACCTACCACAGCGATAGTTATGTCATTAGTTACAAGACATTGCAAAGAGATAAAATAACTAAAAATTATTAGTTACTTAAAAATTTGTAATTATTCAAAAAAAACTTAAAAATTCTATTATGGTAATAGGTACTTTATGTAATATTTTGTTACTTTAGATAATTTTACTATTGCAAAACATAATGATTTTGATATTGAAAAATGAATGTTATTGACAAAATGTTTTTAATTTCAATAAGTGTTAGAAAAATTATATCTTATTTAATAACAAGTTATATAAAAAATTATTATTAACAAGTTACGGTTATCTAAGTCTGGGCGTGCCTTAATGAATTTATTCCGAATATTATGTTTTCTTTCGTTATCGTGTCAAAACCTCAAAACAATATTGTAACAATTATTACTATGTTACTCCTCGGCTTTCGTCTGTAATCAAACGAGAATTATTACGATTCGATATTTTTGATCTTAATTTGTATATAGATGAAAATTGTTTCTTCGCAAAGTCTTATACGTTTTTTAAATTAACATTTTGTCGTTTTCCGTAGTATTTTCGTCACCCGTTTGATATAACTACCTATATAAATCAGACACGTAAAAAGAAAACAAAAAAACATTAATTGGGCGTTATTTCATAAGCATCACGTCATCTATTTATAAAATAATTACAAATTAAAAATTTTCTCATACATTTCGTCATATAGATTGAAATTCTCCTTCTGTATATATATATATATATATATATATACATGTTTGTTAACTAAATATTATAATATAAAATTATTAATTACAAATTATCGTCGTCGACGTTTCGACGATGATGTGTGCGGTGTATATTTTATCATATTATTCTTTGAACATCACACACAAAACTATAATATTATGCAGTCGGAATGTGTTTAACAACGATTTGGTCCCAAGGTACTCGCCATGAGTATTCCCATCGACGTAACGCGTTTCTCGTTATGTAAGTTGCTCCAGCTGTATGCCCTTTCCATTTCCGCCACCGCCGCTACCCTGGTCGCGACATACCTGTCTCGTCGTATAATATGTAGGTAGATATGAGCGCAGGGTTGTCCCAAAGTAAGATACGATTTTGTTATTCTTGTTGATACGGAAATAAAACAGGTTCGGACATGTTTTATACATTTCGTATGATACGATTAAGCTATATTATAGTAGTATACATTTGAACTTTATCATTTTAATCTTGGACACTGTTTTTATAAGCACAGTATAAAAAGTAAACAAGGCTACATTACACATTTACAACACAAAAGTGGAAGCGCAGTTATACGAATTTTTTCTATGCTAAAAGTTTAAGATTTGAAACAAATACATATAAGAATAAATATATTTTTGTCCTTTAACATGAAAAGGAAGAGGTCTCCATTTGATGATATTATACTGAATCCTGAACAAAAAAAAAAAAAATAATTTACAAACCCTTTTTTTATGTGAAATAATGATTAATTTCTATTAATATATTGAAACTCTGAATAATTTCAAATTCACAATAAACGCAGAAATTAAAGTCCGTTTACAAACAATACATGATAAATTGATAACCCCACATGGACACGATGTAAATAAACTAAATATTGGATTTCATAAAATGGAAGGAAAAATTGTATTTTTTTTATCATTTTAGGCCATTGCAATGACAGGAAGGAGATATTTCAAAATTATAAAAGAAATTGTAGAAAATGTGCGATAGTGTATTATAATATATACTTTCGGTCAATAATTCAAAACTCGCACGTAGTTGTAAACGTATAACTAAATGATACAGAATTCTAAAAATATTTCCGAGAGCTAAGTCAATAATTATGCGACACCAAATAGCACTAAAATCCATTAAATCGGTCGCTGTGACATCGTCATTGAGTTAGACGATAAAAATTATAATAATATACGACCGAGGCTCGGTGAAATTATTAAAAACGAGAATATTATTGGCGTGGCCTATACGTACTCAAAATACCGGAACAATAAAACGTCTGTATTTAATTATTTCATTAGAAAGTCAATGAGCTGGCGGCGAATTTTTAATTTCAGCGATTCGTGAAAAAAAATAATGGAACTATAATATATCGGAGTGTATAACGTGGTATCGTTATAAAACGATTGTCTTTTTTCTCAATAAATATTATATTCATTAAGTATATTTTGTGATTGACCAACTACATGCTATTGTGTAATTACCGAAAAATACATAATATTTTTCTAATTATTTTGTCCTCCATTAATATAATAATATCATATACAAGTTAAATATTATACGTTCGCCTTTCCAGTTGCATTAAAAAGTGCGTACGTATACCTATGTCGTGCGCTGCGGTATAATATAATAATATTATAATAACATTAATAACTGTAGTGATCTATGAACTCTGACCAACGGTTTTGGCGTAAAGTATTGTTTAATAATATTGTCGTAGTGAAAACGCATTAGGAATCAAATATAATATTATGTTGAGCAACGAGGTAACAATTCAATGTTATTGGCATTTGACTTGTAAAATCAGAATACATATTTAATTTATGTCCGATCACTATTATGAAAATATTTTTCAAAACGTGTATCATTTTTTATACAGGAATATGTTTTTTGAATAAAATTAATTAGAATTTCTTTTGAGGTTGAGAATATTTTTTTAAAATTCATATCTAGGTATTTTTTTACAATTAATATGTAAGAACTAATTAATATATAAGGCGAATTAGTATGAAGCTTAATAATTGTTTTATTTGAAAATTTAATTTTTTTTTTATGTATAGTTATTATTTCTGTATATTATAATATTACAAATTTCTAGACATTTTAAATAAAATAAACGTTTTAAATGTATAAAAATGCTTTTTCTGAGTACATAATAAAAGTATTTTTTTTTCAATTCTAACCGGCATAATATTATTATCTACACGATTCCTAAAATTTTTGTTCCGACTTTTGGATTATATTTCATTGTGGCGTGTGCGTGGTTAGGGGTGGAATATAGCTTCATATATCACTGTCAAATTACTACTGGACACTAGAGTTAACCGGAAGGGACACCACATACACTCTTGACCCACATATATTATAATTATTGTGATATATTTTAAACATAATTTTAGCACGCTACATTTATATGTTCAAGTGGCTTAGAAATAATACCATGCGTTGTGTAATAGCATTATACAGTCTTACAGATGTTTCTATGCTATGAACTCTCATATTTTATTCACATTGCAGGTAAGAGAAAACTACGTTAGACATTATAATCGCAGACAAAACAATAATTATATTATATCAAAATTAATTTAATTTGTCTATCAATTTAAAGAAACTTTAATCGTATATAAAATGAATATACTTAAAAATAAATATATAATGTATAGGTACAGTATTGAAAAGTATAATATTATTTATAATCATGTATACATTCATTAATTGTATGGATTATACTTTGTAATAATAATTATTATAATTAATTAATTATAGATGAATTTGTTATTGCGATATCAAATTATAAAGTAGTGTTATATAACAATAAAGATAACACAAATCGATAACTATATCGAAATAAAAGGCAAAATGATATTCAATAATTTTACAATAATATTATATTATTTTATCATCATTAATGGATTATAAATAAACTAAATATTCGATATATTTTATATAATTAAAAATATATCGATATCGTAATTATAATTAATGCAGAAACATTTTCAATAAGTAATAGGTTTTCTATTAATATGTCATAGGTCTTTGGAACAGAATACGAATAAAGATATAGTAATATTAGTCATAAAAATGATTAGGTACAGAAAGGGAAAAAAAATTCATTTCTTCGAAGTCATTCCGGTGTGAATATTCCGGTATTTTGGTGTGTACTTATTTTTTGATCTCTGAAATATGAATATATTTAAAAATATACATTTGCTAATGATACAAAAAATGATGAATTTCACTTTTTACGAGTCGTTATTTTGATTTTAATATTATTAAATTTTATACGTGTTCACATAGTTTATCACTTTTATGTATATTATAATTTATAAATACAATAATAATTATACTGCATTATTTTATACGTATAATGTTAGAGTTTTTAGATTTTAACTAAATATTATATTATGTACTCATTTTAAATATTTATTTACCTACCTAATATTAATTATATAAATTTATTAAATATATATTTATATTATAATTATATATAATATATATGATTTAAATTGTAAAACTATTTAAAAATACGCTGATATGATTTTACATATTTTTGTAAAGTATCTACTATATTATTATATTATAAATATATACGTATTATACTATCCAGAAATAAATATTACTTTCGGTCATTGACCATATCGTTAAATACGTGTTTAAAACCTACGGAATTAATAAAAAAATATATAATACTACACGCGATGTATATGCTTGAATAATCGCGTAGGCCAAACATGAAAATAATAATTTTAATAATTATAAATAATAAACGTCTATTATTATTTGATTAGCATTACTATATTGAAGAAAATAAATACAAACCGTTTCCATGAAAATAAAACAATAATATCGTTTTTGCACTTAACATTATATTACTTGATATTATGTATTATGACTTATACATGAGATATATGGTATAGATATTCAGTACAATATAATAATATAATATGAGTGAATAATTTTTAAAAGAAGTACGTTTTTTCGGTATCATATTTAAAATAAAAAAAAAATTAAAAAAACTGTTATTTGTTTATGACATAATAACAAATGTATTCGCGATTTGATTGTATTGCTACTATATTACTGTTTCGCGAGTGGAAATGAAATTCACTGTAATGTAAAATTATATCAGTACGATTATTAACGCCAAAAAACAGCAGCGCATGAACTATATTATTAAACTTTTCATAAAAATGAATTTGGTAATATTTTTATAATTTTTGTACGTCGTCGAGATACTACATTTGGGACGTATAAACAAAATACTATATAATAACGACAACGACCAGATATTAGATAATAATATCATATTATTAAACTCGCGCGGAGAAATGCTATGCGTTTTTATACGAATGATGATTATCGTCGTCGTCGTCGTCGTTGCGGTGTCGCCTTGTCGACCATGAGAAATTTGATACGCAGACTAGACGCGATATCTTAAGCAATCTTATAGTCCGATCGATTATCGAAATAGTTATTTTTCTACGTTGCCTTTTTGACAAAACTTGTATATAATATAATGTATAATAATAAATAATTGATTATATATAGCTCGGGTAACTATTATTTTTTATTTTTTTTTTTCATCTTCTTTATGCTCGCCATCATATATACGAACCGATGGCCCCGGGTGCTCGTATACACAATATTGACCCGGCGACAACAATATTATACGACAAAACAATCCTTTCCTACGGGTCCGCACGTGTAGACTACCACAAAATAATATAATCACGTGCCCATCCGCGCGTCAAATCAATACACGCGAGTCGAAAAGGTGTCATCGCGTTTATTATTAGGTTTTTTTTCCTCTATAATACACGTTATTAATTATTATACCGCATTGTTGTTTTTGTTGTGTTTTTAAATATTTACATTTTGAGAAAATATTTTATTATAATTTTATACGATACAATATTATGTATGATGGTTTTTTTTTTATTCATTTGACGTGTATCGTATTTCTTCCTGGCACATGCCTGAACTATGTTCTTTTAAACTTTAAATATTAATAGGTATTAATACGGATTAAGTTTTTTTTTTTTAAAAAAAAAAAGAAAAAACAAGCAAAACTATTTTAACATTTTTCCGAGGAAATATAATATTAAGTTTACGATAGAATATAAAAAAATACAAATTACAAATTATTTTATTATAAAATTACCTATAGATTATATTATAAACGACGACGATAAAAAATATAATCTGAAATAATTACCTACCGTATTTTTAAAAACAATAGGTTCATTTGATTTATTAATTTTCTTCCTGAAAATTTCCGAACAAAACATTTACTTATATGCATATATACTAAGACTGAAATAAGCCAATAAACTTCAAGTCCTTTATACATCATTGTACTATTGTAGTAAAAACAACATATTTTTAGGGTATTAATTGATATTTTATATCAATCAGTGAATTTATATTTCAATTTAAGAGATACATAGTTTCAATTTAATTAAATTGTTAACCAAAATTAACGTTATGTAAGTAAGTAGTAAATTTTAGTCACATTGAACATCAAACGTGTTAAAAGAAACATATTTAAAATAGGAAAACTGTTCGCTTTGGATTGTTTTAATTCGATAATTATGCACGCACGAATTGCCAGTACAGTGCAACAGGTGTTTAATTTTCGTATCCACTTTCACTGTACCTATAGTTACTAACACTAAGAACTAAGAAGTATACTCAAATTTATAATTTCGGTGTATACAGTGTTTCGTAATAGCTGATGTGTTAAGCTAATAACTAGAGTTAACAACAGACGAAATGAATAATTAAAATATTAATTTCCAACGGTGAACATAATTATTTTAAAGAGCTACTATTTTTATTTTTTTTATTTTTTCGTGAAGTTGTTTGGGAAGAACTAAGAAGTTATATAGAGGACCACTTGTTGCGTTTAAAGCCAATTAATATTGTAAATTTAGTTGAATACCTATAGTTAAAATAGAAAATATTGTTAGAAAATGTATTTCTTTAATAATTTTATAAAAAGTCTGCCAAGGATTAAAAAACCGGTCGTAAAAATATACTTAATGTTTTTACTTTTTACGAATATTTAAATATACTATTTTTTTGTTGTTGCATATTTTGCATATATCACGCCCACTTAACCATTATTGGGCTTAAACATACTTTATGAGATGAAAATTACCATAGGTCAAAAAGTCAAATAAGTGATACCGACTTATATTATTTAAAAATCGAGATAGGTACATAAATATATCATATTACAATATGAAAAATAACAGAAATGTAATTTATAATATAAGGTATAATGTTTTTCCATTATATTGACGTGACTATGTACTACGAAGATTAATATTAACTGTATTTAGAAATTAGAGCGAACGATTAAACTATATATTTGTGATAAATTAATTACTCATTTGATTGATAATGATAAATATTTTATAATGCTACAATACTATTCAATGTTGTTTTATTTAATCTAATCGATATAAAATATAATACATTAATTAGCCAATTATAATGAATGAGAATTTTTTTTATCATTAAATAATATAAAAAGCAAACTAAGTAGCGTTAATCATTTAAATAGAAAGAATTATAATTTATTATAATTAATAATATTACAATGAAATAACATTTTTATGCGAGAACAAAGAGAATTCATTAAAATATTTTTAATCGTTTTAATAGTGGGATACAATATTGATTGTATATTAATCCAGTTGGCCGACATAGAAACAAACAAAACATTTTAATATTATGTTTATTTTATATTAATAATAAAGCTATATGAAATATTACCAATAATTCGGATAACTATTATTGTATTAAATACGGAAAATTAATATTTTATTGATAAAATATATATAATCAATAGTATACGTCATAATATAATACAAACATTTTAAAAATGTTTTTTTTTTTTTTTAAATACACAAAGTAATTAAAATAAGAGTAACGTAATTATATAAACTATAATAAATATAAAATAATATATTGTGTTTTCTCTGCGATTCGTGAACATTTCAAAATCTAGTAGTTATATTTTATATAGCTCTAAGACATCACAGCGTAATTAATTTTATATTTTCCAGAGCATGAACATAATGCATATTTGCAATAAGTGCTTTTGCATCGTAAAAGGGAATATTACACTTGTCTTATTATATATTATATATAACACTTAATAACTATAATTAAATTCATTTTTTTTCATTTGTTTACGACTCTTACATTTGTATAAACGTAATACTATTAATACTAAAATACTAAGTATAATAGTGAAATTTTGTATGCCTAATTTTTCGTATTACATAATCTAATACTATATTGAAAATTAATGAATACATTACAAATTTATAACCCAGCGAGGTAATATTATAATCTGTATTGAAGATATTATCAAAATATTATTGTTTAATTATTGATTAAATAACTCTAAGTAGTATTATAGTTTTTATTATTTTAATAAATAAAATATTTTTGAAGTTTTTTTTTTATAAATAGTCTTTCATATATTTTTAGTATCTAAAATAATAATATATTTTATAAATCAAATTCATTGTGTGAAAAATTGATGACAAATGCGTTTTATAACTACTTAGTTAATAAGTGACAAATGACAATCCATTAATATTACATTATTAATTATACTCAACTAAATAGGACTATATTCCAATGTATTTCATAAAAAAACTCGTTATTTATATGCTGCAATCTATAATCCTTAATTATTAATGTACGTGAACAAAATATCCACATCCAAGATGTTGACGGTCTAACAATAATATGATTTAAAAACCGTAAAACTCTTGCGATAGAATCAAATTAATTTTCATATGGATTAGGAATACACTATGTTATATAAGAACACATCTTTGTTTTTAAATTATATAACATATTTGTAAAATAATATATATAATCGTTACTTAACATTTAGCGAGACGGTTTTTTTTTAAACAAATTTCATTGAAACTACTAAAAAATACATTTATCTTTAGGATAAAAAATATTATGATCGGTACTTAAATACTTTATACAGATACTTAGATTATAAATTTTATATAAAAATTAACGGCAACGTGATTAATTTCAATATTATGTATAATGTGCATGCAAACTTGTAAAAATTACTTTAAATTTTTTAAATTTTAATATGTACTCAGATTCAGAATAGAAAATACGAATAGCAAAAACTATTTCACAAAAATTTAATATTTTTGATTACATTTAAAAAGTATTATTTATAATGTATTAACGTATTTTTGATATTAAAACTTCACAAATATTTTATTTTTCAAATCAATTTGGAAATGATTACAATAGATTAATTTTAAATACAATGAAAAGTTGGTACGATCATGATCTTTTACAAGTGGGGGGAAAAGCAAAAGAAGCATGCCCTCCTTGGCTTTTTTGGGTCAATTATTATAATTACTATATAATACAAAATAAATATTTTTTAATAATTTTTAGGCTATTAAATTATTTATACCTATGAAAGAAAATATTTCACAAACTATAATTTAGCACTATTCGGATAGTGAAATTAAAAATTGAAAAATAAAAATATTTCTGCCGACGCTCTTGGGTATAATATAAACAATTGTTAAATCATAACTATAAAACTAATCTATTTTATTCAGAATAGTATTTTGTTACAAACAATTAGTAAAATACACTTATTCCGATATTGTTAATACACATTTCCGTAGGTATGCAATTTGGTCATAATATTATTATAATGATTATACAATGTAGCATTAATATACATTTAATCGATATTATATTAAATATTACCATTATTCTTAATTATTGTTATGCATACGTAAATATTATTTTATAAAATGTAAGCAATTTTAATTTACAGAAGGTAGTTATGTTTTCATTGTTGAAGTTTTAAACAAGCTCGATGTGTATAATTACGTTCGAATATCATCACCAATAGCAATAATGGTGACTGAATGTTTTAGTATTATTAATACACACAATATATAAACAATATTACCGAAAGACAAAATTGTTTGTTATAACGTTAGTCAATGTAAATTAAATTCGAAGATTTTAGCAGCACTCTAATTGGTAGCCAATGTTGAAGAAATAGAGAAACATAATAATTTGCATTTAAATAAGTAGTCTTTTAAATTGTAATTATTGTTATAATAATAAGAAATATTACAATAATAATAAAAAAATAATAGGTTTAGGCGCTGAAAAATTGTAATAAGTTGGGTTTAATTTTCTCTTATTTTACTGTTCAGCGCTTAATGTTCAACTATACGTTTTTAATTTTAACATTTTATGTTTTGTTCTAATAATTAAGAATTTAAGTATACAAATATTTCGTTTTAATACCATGCTTATCTTTCTTAAATATAAACCATAAATGTCATGAACGGTCTGAATTAATGTTTCATCTCTTATTTAGTTCTTACTTTGAGTATCTACTATATAACTGCTCTGTATGTTTAAGACTGATAAAACTATAAGTTTTCATTATTATTTTTTAGCTCGAGGTATATTTCATAATTATATACAAGTACACCTAAGTATCCCTACAGACGGTAATAACGACATAATATGTATAAAATATATAAATTGAATTTATTGTTTTATTGTTTTTATATATTTTGCAATTTGAGAAATATAAATTGTAGCTAAATGATTACTAATATGCGTTTACAAGTTGCTATATATGCCATAATATCTCAATAACGAAAGTTTGATTGCAGTTATACGAATTCGAATCGATTTAAATGTTTGAAAATAGATATGATGAAAAATAATAGAAGAATTTAACAGATGATTGGTATATACATATATATTTGCGAAAAGTGATAATATTGCCGGTTTTAGGTGTAATCTCTAGTCTGCAGTATACGACCGATAATAATAATAATAATAATATATTATTTGAGTATTTGAACGTATTTGTACATTTCTGGATATTCTTGATCTTCAGATTTATATTCTGGTATATATACATAATTTATAAAATTCAATTTAAGTAAAAGGAACAAGAACGATGTTATTATATTGTAGTTGGATAAGAGTAACGATTTTCAAATTGCCTATAAAGACTTTATGTACGTTTATAATACGTTTATCGTGGGTACTATATTAGGTTTATTCAGGGGTGGACTGGCAGGTACTCAGCCCAACATTCTACAATAATAAATAGCGCAAAACATTTTACAGAGATGACATTTTAGTTTTTTATAAGTGAGTAAATAATTTTTTCTGCCCATTAATATAAAAAAAAATACTCAAATATATGAAAATACAATCACGGACATACAATATTGTGTGTATGACGGTAGTCATTATTGGCTTATAACTTTTTGGGATAGCTGCCTGTAGTTTTGATTAAAACAAATAAAGATACCTAACATTTTCTACAATAATATTCTAATAAACTACAATTATTGTAATTGTCAAAAATCGACTTTATCCCTTTGTACCCGGGACCAAAGAAATTATAATGGATATAATAATAATAGCGATCCAAAACTTGTAAATCAGCACCGGCCCACTGTGCTGTAGAACAGTCCGCTACTGGGTATGTTTTATTGTAATATTATAATCATACCCTGAACAATGCGACGGGTGAGGATCGATTCTCCGGTGACCATCCGTTTAGGTAATCCGGTGACCATTCCATCCGCGAGTACCGAAAAGGATCGTCGAAATTCTCGTCGTCGCTATTCCCCACCTGCACAGAGTCGTAAAAACGTGCTCGCCCGTTATACGCGCGTTCGTTGACAATACGAAAACAAACGAAAAATATTATCACGAAACGGTCGTTAAACGAACGCGGACACGCGAAAGAGTCAAGAGGAAAATTTCGAATTGTAAATATTCTGAACGGTTCGACGGAATTCGCGAGACGCCCGCGCGCGCGCGCACACACAAACACACTGGAAGTAACGCGGCGACTGCGGACCACAGCCGGTTGCGCGGCGACACCACTATAATAATATTATAATCGACGACTCCGGCATGTGGCGCGCGTGAAAACTCACAAGATTCACCCACGCTAGCACACGATCGCGAACGGGAGAAGGGGAGACGCAATTTGTTTGGAGTTGAACCGTTTGTGTGTGTTTTTTTTTTTTTTTTTAATAATAATAAAAAATTAAGCATACATAACGTATGGTTTAATAACTGCACATAATAAGTCATGATATACTTGGCAAGAAAGTGCAGTTAACTATATATATATATATATGAATATAAAATAAATACAAGAAAAAAAAAAGTCAAATAATATATTCGAATTATGGCGTTTAATAAAACGAAAACTTGGTCGTACCGGTAAAACTTTTTTTTTTTTTGTACATAATGCATTTTTCAACGAATTCGATAGTTTTACAAACATATTAATAATATATTATATTATGATTTTTATTAATATGTTATTATCAGTTTGTATAAGATTATTGCTAATTTACCAAATATAATTTAATCAAACTTGTAAGAATACTTTTATTATGTGCTCAGAATACGTATTAGAATAAATTTAAAAGAAAGTGCATTGAGAGTTATTGGAATACTTTTCAACTGTAATAAAAAATTCGTAAATTATACATTAGGTATTAATTTCATTTATTACATTTACATACAATTATAATATTACAGTTACATTTATATACACATAATTTAGTGTATAAAGAATTTATTAATATTAAAATTTAAACTTTTTTTCAAACCAATTTGGACATAATATTTAGTGTTTAAAACGAATTCCTTACTCAGAATTAAATGCTCAAATATAATTTAAAATAATGCCAGAATAGTATTCGAACACGAAATAATTATAACGATACTTTTTTTTTAATAGTTTTATTCGAATATTTTACAAGTATCGGTATAATATTGTATAATATATGTCACGATCTCAATAAACAAAGCAACAAGAGAAATGGAGATTGGTGTCACTGTTTTTTAGCGTAAGTTTTGTTAAAAACTACATTTTGTTTTAATAAAAATCACAGTCGCCCATAACAAAAATGATTACATTCAATATTTTAAAAATCGAATTTGTGCGTTCAACTTATTGATTTTTTATTTTTCATCGCATAATATGATAACAATAATGGACGTAGAAGGTCAAAATTAACAATAATAATAATAATAATATAATATACAATACTCTAATTTTAAACAATTTGGTAGGTAATTATGCAGTATTCGCCATACTAAACAATACCTGTACGGAAGGAGTTATTCCTTTAAATATGATTATTATATTTTGCATAATAATAATTTATTATATCACGCCGCGGTCGGTCAGCGACTCTGCGGCGGTCACTTCCGGGTATGATATCGAGGCGCCCGAGGCAGCGGCGCTCTGCAGTGTCAGAAATTAAAACGTGATAATATAAAACGTTGTTATATTATTATGTTTTACGATAATATATTAATATTATTTTATGTTTTAAAATGCACTTGTGTTATAATATTATACGCGAGTTAGTCGAAAATTCGGACACGCCTAACCTAGCTAGTATACAGTTCTATTCGACGCACGCGCGGTATTCGCGAATACGTAAACCAGGGGTTCTTAGGGGTTACTCGTAGTCGGTTACTTAAGAGACTACGGAGTTGATTTATTTAATTTTTTTAAGTTATTAACTAAAAAATAGTATTTAATATCTAACATTAAAAAATATATACATTTTTTGTTTTCGTTAAACTATTATAGCAGCGTTTGATTATATTAAATTTATCTGTATACAATAAGTAAAATATAACAATATAAAATATATAAAGTATATATAGGACACGTATCTGAGTTTTAAGTATTTCAGTCTGTTTCCGTTTGCAGAAAACGTACTTTAATCGCGGTATAATCATTATAAAAACGTGTTTTAATGCATAATATGTTCCGCGAAAACGCTAATCGTCGACGTCGGATACCGCGATATAATATCATACTTGACGAGTTATCGAAGAATGTGTTAACATAATATATAAATACAGTGTGATAAAGTATTCGCGTGACAATAATGGTCAAGAATAAGACATACTGTTACTATACAGTTTTTATAACATGATATTTTGATCACTCTGTATTATATAAAAAAATATTCATGTATAATTATTGGATATTGCGTATAATATGACATAAAACTTGGGTTATAAAATGTACTTGTCGTTTATGTTGTGTAATATTAATAATAATATGATATGAAAAACACGTCTATCTGCAGAAAACCAATATTAAATACCTACTAAATGCATTTTTTAAATATATATATATTTACGATTTAAATCCTAAATTGTGTGATTCAGTACTTACTGAAATTACTGAATTGTCCATTATTAAACATTATACGTGTATTAGTTATGTATTTAAATTGGCATGTAATTTACATATTAAATAATATACAGTTATTTGCGTAGGTATGTGTTTTTTTTTTTTTAATAAAAATTTGTAAATGAATACATCTAATAATAATAATAATAAGACGTAAGTATATTACTATCGGAATTTATTTATATATAAACAAATACTTATAAATAAAATTGCAATTGCATTGATTTATATTTAATTGAAAGTGGAAATACAATAGTAAGAATTTATATTTAATAAATTAATATTGTGGTACTTTATTACCGCAGCAACATTGTAACATAATATAATTACCTACGTATTCAATTGAAATCTAAAATGGGTTATAATAAAACCTTATGCAAAGATTATGCAAACGCCAAATGCGGATGTAGCTGGAAGATATTTAACGTTTAAAAATACTTTTACGTCGAATGGAATTGTGTAACTAAAGTAACTCTAGTGTAAATTATATTTAATCTTATTTTTCCTTTTTAATTTTGTTTATTATTACAGATTCATAGGTACCTACTTTAATTAAGTAGGTATACTATACTATTATTCAACAAGGATATTTTCTAACACTCGTGTAATTATTTCGCTAAAATAAGCGATATAATGATTTATAATTAAATTAAATTATACCTAGACTTTAATTTTCATGAAATACTTGTACACTTTTAAAAAAAACAATTTACGTGTGTTTGAATAAAAAAAAATTATACAACATTATTTTATTATTAATACGTTTTTGTATTAGACCATTTAAATATAATATATTGTTATATATTAGTTTGATATGCGTCTTTCCAAGCCTGAAGCTATTAAATTCTATTATCTTACGGGTACAACTTATAATTCAAAATAACTGTATGTCTGTATGGTAACAAAACATTATAATTTAATTAAAAAACAAAATAATCTTTCAAATATACAAATTAGTTTTCTTCAGATTATTAAATCTTTAAATAATTTAGTAATAATTATTACAAGTAAAACAAATCTAATTAATAGTGCGAATAAAAGTATGTTTATTGCATTGCGTCAAACACTTGCTGCACTTATGCATTAGAAAACTATAATTAAAATAAATCGCGAATTGATTTTTTTTTAAGGTTATCGAAAAGTGAAAGAATATGTTATAAAAAAATTAACTCGAACCCGTACCTAAATTCTATATTTGGTTATAATTTTAATAATTATTCGAAAACGTATCAATGATAATATTAATTACTTATATTAATTGTACAAATTATTAGTGTTTTTTATGTGAGTAAATAATATGAATTTGGGATCCATAATGAAACCTTCATAAAAAATTAATGCAAAAAAATATACATTATCAGCTACATAATATATTATATTATATATGTAAGATAACTACTGGATTATTGCGCAGTTAGTAGTTATTATAACGACTGATATAGTTTCGAATAATAATTTATTTCGTTATTAATTATTCGGTAAAATATTAATTACGGTGATTTGCATAAACGGATAGTTTATTTGAATATTGCTTTTCTAATCGATCTAATAGTAGCGCAAAAGAATGCCAAGTGAAAAAAAAATTAATAATAATAAATAAAAATAAAGTAACGTCTACTAAGCATAATAATATAATGGTCTCTATATAAAATAACATATCGGTAACCAGTTTTCCGCTTGTACGCTACATTAATGTATAATAGAATAATAATAATAATATTATACAGTATGTATCTGTAAGATCTGACAAATGCGTTATCATTTGACCCAGGCAGTTATTTTGTAGGATTTTTTTTTCAATAGTTTGTTTATTTGAGTTTAACATTTTTGAGATTTAATTTATTATTTAATTTTTTTTTTCAATATAAATATAGCTTTTTTGTAGATTTTAATTTTAGTTACAAAGTTTAGTAGTATATTTTTTATGAATTTTTATAGTTTATATGAAATATATTTTTTCATTATTTAAATGGCAGTAGTGGCATTTGTTTTAATATGCGATCCGTTTTATTAGTTGGAAGTAATAAGTAACAAGAGTATTATTTTTATCACAGAAAAAATATTCATAACTATTTCAAAATATTGAAAAAATCAAACTTTTATAAAAGTTTTTACAACCAATTTCTTAAAAATATTCAATTACATTACATTAAATTACTCATTTTGTATTCTTTAATATATTATAAATAAATTTAAAATGTATGCAATTATCAAAATTTAGCACCAAAATAAAAATAATATTATAAATTAATTAATGTGTCTAGCAAATAATATAATTGTTTATACCCAAAAGTTTAGCATTTTTCAGATAGTAAGAGTACACTCTGTATATTATATTAAAATTCAAAATACGGAAATGTTTTGTATCGCGTGTCAGGTATGGTTAGTCAGCGGTTAAACACGACACACAATATTATAAATTATAATAGATGTATAACTAACCAGTAACCATATACCATACCCTGTATACCTATTACCTTTAAATGTTATATTATGCCCATTTAATATACCATGTACATCTACCATCTTTGTAATATTCGGTTTCTGGAATCGAAACACGAGACGATCGTAATTGCATAACGGAACGGAATCGTTTTTATTATTATTTCTCCCCGCGTGATGAAAACCACCTGCGGAAAATCGTATCGGACACGTCTTGCAGTCAACCATATGCGTATACCGCGAGTCCGTTCTGTTGGTCAACGTAACAGAAAACTCACATAATAATTATATACATATTATAAGTACGTGTGGTATAACACCTAATAATAATAATAATATATTATCTAGAGTCTAGACACCATCTGCAATCTATATTCACGTACGATCAAAATTATTTTGAATAATATATAAACTTTCAATAGTTAAAATATAATGATAACCTCATATTGTGGTGTTAAATTTAACTAGGTATATATAGTATATCTATATTATTTATCGTTTTGTTTTTCATATTAAATATATATTATATCGTTATGTAGAAATTACGATAATATTAAAATAATACCTATTAACAATTGTAATTTTAGACATAACATTTTATATTTTAAATTTTATACATGACTTTTATGTTATATTGTTCAAAAAATACTTTTTTGATATACTCAAATTACATATTTAAATATATATATATAATTATTAAAGTTATATGTACTTACATTGTAAGTATATAAATTAAAAGTTTATCGTAACATTTTTTAAAAAAAAGTATTTTAAAACTGAAATAATTGTAAATTTTATTTAGAATACATATTTAAATATATTAGAAATTATTTATTGAATAATATTCGAATATAAATATAAAGTAAATGTTATTATAATATACTGATTTCAACCGTTCTGTCTTCTGTGTCCAATAAATTTCGAAAATCATTACTAAGTCGTCATAAACATGAACGTTCCCGAGTAAATCGACCAGAAATCACTATTCGAATACAATGATTTATCAATTTAAAAATAACAATACAACACTGACTTTCGCCATAGGCCCCGGGGTGAGCGAAGCAAGACGAGTGTGGCACATCGCGTATGTATTATCCCGCGATCGTATTTTTTTATTCTTTGTTCTGAAAACATTACATACACCTGCACAATGCCAAATATTATGTCTTATAACTATGCTGGTAATAATGTATAATAATATTAACATAAAATTTATTCTACATCTAAAACTACTATATATCAGGTATGCATGAGTGCAGCTGAATCGAACGTAAAACATTTTTAAAATGACTTTTATATGTATGAAATTAAATGATTTTAATTGAAAATATAAAGATTAAATCGTGTACAATCAATAATGCTTAATATACTCACGAACGATTTAAATAATTGTTTGTTAAGCTCTGGTTCAGACAAGTGTTTTTTTATTTATTATTATATCTCGAAAAAGAGTCTTGTGAAAATCGATTATATTATGACAATTAATGATTTAATATTATAATTATTTCATTTGTTTGTTATAGTCTGTACAAATGAAGTATGATATACGAAAAAAACTATAGACGTTGGTTCAATGGCAATTATGTTTGGAAATTTAACAATAATTGACCTAACGAATCGTCGAATAACATACGAAAAATAACAACGCATTTCGAGTGTAGTCTATTCGGAACATTGTTCAAACTTTTTAATTGCACATTCCTGAATGATAAATGATAATATCTAGCACTAGCACACTTGAAACTGACATTCAATTGGTTTTTGAGTAATTTTTTTATAGTGTTGTCAATAAAGATTATATTTTCAAAGAGCATTGTAAAACAATTATTAACAAAAGTTATGCTCATGCATTTGCCATCGTTTAAAAAGAAAAAAAAATCATGTCAATGACAAATGGTTTAGTGTAATACTATAATAATATAATATGTATAGATGACTAAAACTGCTGAGTTTTATTTGGATTAGTGTCAAACAGAGTGGTACAATAATAATATTATGTTTACATTTATCTTATTAAAATAAATAAATAAATATAATATTTTACTAGACATAGAAATAAAATGAAATTTATTTATTTATTTACTTTATAAAAATAAAAAAATTTAAAAATGTTCAACTATTATTTTTATTATAGTAAATAGTATTTTTGGTTAATTAAAAAGTTAAAATTGTGAAAAAACTTAATCTAAGTTAGGCAAGGTTAATAAATGTAAAAAAAAAAACAAACAAAAATTGTGCATTTATCGGACGAAAACTTGTTGTCTGATTAGATATACTAGTTATATGTATACATACAGTTAAAGTTTTAACAACAACTAATCCAATATAAGTATATAGAAGGTAAAGTTAATACTATATTTTATATAACATTTTTTTTTTCCTCTCGATCAATATAATATGATATTACGTTCAGTGTGTTTCCGACCGTAGAGTGTACTTATACGTGTATAATAATATATATATATAATACATAATATTATAGTTATTATTATTAATTTATTATATTTCTTTAGAATTTCTCGTGCACGCGTCGCCGCAGTCTTCTCCAGTCGATTGACCACGACGGCGATATAATATGCGTATAGTAAGACGACGTATGCGTTTTTTTCTGGAAATTGCGTTAAAAAACGTCAATACTGTTTACTCGACCCGGGGGGGGGGGGGGGGTGTTGCCGGGGGGCGGCGGGGGGGGGGAAATAATACTGTCACCGTTTTGATACCACTACGGGCACTGATTTTATTGTATTTTTTTTCTCTTCTCTTTCTCTCGGCGACTGAATAACTGTCGCGGACGCATTAAGAATGATATACACACTCGTACGACACACGCACACACGTAATGTACGAAAGAAACAACGACGATAAACTTTATGGAAATGTGTCGCGGCTGGACAGAGTTGTTCATTACAGGTTCCGCCGACGGAGTCATATACGCCGCGTGTACGATAAAAAATCCCGACGGTCTTGCGGCGATCGATATTACGTGTCTTCGCATAAAATATATCCGTATAGTACCGCGATGACGATGATGGTGATGATGATGTCCAGACGGAGACGGGAGGCTGTTGACACGCGGCCGTCCAATTAAAAGATCGATAACAATATAATAAAAATATACGCGTGATTTTTAACGAGATTTCCTAAAATATACCCAATGTACACCTATAGATGATGATATTATAAGTAAAATCTAAAAAAAAAAAAAAACATAAAACCTATGAAAACATTGTCGAAGCTTTTCTTTGCGAATTCATCGAACAACAACAACGATGGAATTTATTATTTTGTATAATATTTATTAAATTATGATTATTTTTTGAATAAACCACACAAAATCATTTTGTTTTTCTGATGTGTCTATACAATATATTCTACATATATTATATTATAATTTAATATAACTAAAGGATTTACCACAAACGATTTATTTGTATATTTTATTATCTTCGTGTTATACCAAATATAATATTGTGTATTCGCTTTTGGTACATAAGTATATTATGTTGATATAATTTTTTAAATATCGAGTATTATATTATATGATATCAAACATATTGTATTTGAATAGTATTTATTAAAATAAATATATTTGTAATTTATTGACGCCAAAGATATTGCTTAAGATAAGGAATATTGTTGAAACGGATAAAATCTTATCATTGTATAGTCTTGTTCGCGAAACAATTATAGATTGCAGCTATTGATTTTACTACGGGAAGAATACTATATTTAGGTGTGATAACAAAAAAATTAAGTTCCGAATTTCATGATGCGTTTAAATAAGGATAGAAACATTAAAATCCCATACACACAACTGCAGATGTTGTGCGTATTTTATTAAGTAGATTTTATTAGAGTAATATATATATATATAGCTTTGTCGACAAATTGAAAAACGCCAGCGTGTAAGCGAACAGCACTATAGGAATTACGATCCGATTATACAACCATTACGGCCCGATAATCACGTTAGAGGTATACACGATCGAAAGTTTTTTTTTTCGGGGGTGAAGCTTGATAAAAGGTAAAAATTGTAATACGACACGGGAAATCGATTATCGGTGTTTTAACGACACTCCCACCTATACTCGTATACTCGTATAATTCGTGCGTTGTTAAAAATGAAACAAAAAACAAACGATAGTCAGCCTACTCGAATGTCGAACCATCGTATTACTTTTATAGATAATAAAATATTATGTATATACTTTTTGTTGTTATTGATGTTACCAGTGTAACCAGAGGACCGTATATTATATTATAGGCGGTAAGCACATGGCGTTTTGTCTCACTCGACCGCGTTTAACGTTTACAAAATATATTATGTCTTATAAGAAAAAAAGAAAATATTTATACTCTCTTATATTTTATTAAAATTGTTTATTTATTATTATTATTATTATTATTACGTAAGAAATCTGTGATCTCATAACTGTTTTCCATACAGGTGTAGAGAAAGAAACGATGAGATAATGAGGAAGTCACGGCCGATGAACAGAACCTAATATATATTTATATTTATAGGCTTATAGCTATATGGTAAATGTACTATTTTTATATACTACGTCGATACTGACTGACAGATACCGAAATTATTTTAAGAACTTGTACTTTGAAATGCACTTTCCAGACGTTCGAACATATAATATATATCTACACCGAGTCATTCAAGCGTAGTGACCATACCAAATTTTATACTATAACACCGTCATACCGATTAAGAACAACAAAATTCTAATCTATTATATTCTCCTTAATATTATGTAAGATATTTGTTTATTATATGAACATAATAATTAGGTATAAACATTATAGTAAAACGAGTATATTATTGACGTATAGTATCTATTATACTATAATTTCGTTGTTAAATTTCTTTATGTTTGTGAACAGTAGAAATATTACCTTTTCTAGTAAAATGTATTTTTACTAAATACTTCCAATTAAATATAAATATTTCTCTATATATGATATTTAATTTTATGCGCTTTTATATTATAGTATAAATTATATTATTCATAATGATTATACTGATAATATACTGTATAATAATAGAGGAGGATACGCATATTACATTCATTAAACATAGACGTATTTGGAATGGGTTTTGAATGACAATTATAGGTAGGTATATAATATAGAATTTTATTGGTACCTACGTGATATGCTAATCCAAATGTTCGGTGTATACTTATATGTACCGAAATAAATATAATCTTTGCTATTATTTATCATAATATTATCATCGAGAACATTTTTAGGTTTTATAAGTAGGTAATAATTTTATTTACAATTTATGCATGTTGAGTAATTTTATTTCTTGACTAAAATATTAATTGTTACTCGAGTGAAAAAACGATTATATTTTCATAGAATTATTTCGAGTAATAGTTTAATAATTCGTATATTAAGCCTAGTTCCAACAACTCGTGTATTTATTATTTATATTTGTATATACTCGCCATGTATAGTTAAGTATAGGAATATAGTGTACTTGTACCAAAATTTGGTATTTAATATTCGTTATTCGCCGTCTTCACGCTAATTGTGGGAATAAAAATAATATTCTTAAACATAAAATTACTGTACTTCACCAAATTATAATTTAACTACTTATAATTTATTTAAAACTAAAATAATATTTAAACAAACTCCCATTATTAAATAATATGTTTATAAATAATCAAATAAAGAAATAAAAAAAATGTATATATTTAATTTTCAATAATGATATTTAAACACTAATGACTGATGATTAAAATAATTTATGCTATAGATTATAGATAATGATATCGGTTTTATTTTCATTTAAATAAATAAAATTTTTTTTAAGACATTAACACGATTGCTGTATCATTAATTCTTCCACAAAATGTACACGACCTAATTACGTAATAATGTCTGGCTACATGTAAAACGAACGATAGTTATGAATACAATATTTTTTATTTTTAGTTATGTTTTGAATAAAACATTAATTTTTCGAGTGACTTGTAATGATACGAAAAACCTGTAAATTATAAGTTGCAATGTTGTACGTGTTTTTTTACTTATTTTTTTTCTACTGTGCATGATGGGAATATGTAGTTAATTACCATCAACTGGATAATCTCAATCGTATTTGTAATAGATTGACCGTGTGACCGTAGATCATTATTATTGATTACTGATTAGACATAGTAGCATCTATAGTCAGTAGGTACGTTAACCTTTAACCTTAAATGATATCTACAGATAAAATGGATGTTTGTGCGATATACTAAAAATAACAAAATTAAAATGGTATCTGTATAATATATACATAAAACATATTCTCGAAAATTATAGATTTCTGTAAGTTCAACACCTATTACTGAACTGTCATATGCCTATGATAGATAAAGTTAGATTAGATATTGTGTTTTGAGTAAAATAATAAAGTTCGATAAAAATTTGTATGCTTTGGAAAATACAAAAGAGTATATTTATTGTCCTTGTATATATTTTTATATACCTTACTAATATTATTAGTTCCTTAAAAATAATTTTTCCAATTATAGGTAATATTCATAATAATTGAAATCATTTTTTAATGGCTTTACAAAGAAACGTTTTTTTTTAATTAAAAAATTAAAAATTAAATATAAATATATTTTTTTCAAGTAAAAAAATAATACTGATTAATTAATTTTTTGTATATTTGTATATGTGGAGTTTATCTGAACAAAAACAATAATTATCAATGAAAATTCAAATATTGCACACTAAAATTATTCAATGCAACACTGACACACTATATTATGAATTATATTTTAATATTGTGCACATTCGATGAAATAAAAAACGATTTTCAACGATTATCGATATATCGTGTGCATATTATAATAATATATGATAAAACAGTTAATAATGTAAATTATTATTATTATTAATGGCGGCATTTACCGGGATAAGCTGAAATCACAACGATTATTATATATATATATGGTACAAATTATTATTGCGTTTTACGTAAGTACATCGAGAATCGGTTGCAAGCGACTTATTATATGATAATGGCTCGACAATCGGCGTTAGCTCGTGCTACGCGTATCGTAATAATATTTTTCATCCGATCGATTCGAACCTGGTTTGCGTCTAATAATCGTTATTATTATTGTTGTTGTACGATCGCTTATAGGAGACTCGCGTCGAGGAAATAAAAAAAAATAAATAAAAAAATAAAACCGCTTTTGATTCCGACGGCGCGTCGTCGTGTGTTTACCTTGTGATTAACATTGTACCGGCTACTGGCTACACCTTACACAGAGACTCATCTGGCCACCAGTGTTATTGTTTTTTTTTCGCCTCCTATACTATATATTCTTCGGAATAATATTTCCTTCCCCTCTTTGTTTATATATGTATATATCTTATGTACGTACATACCTAAATATAGCGGCCTCATAATTATTATCGTCGACCTTGGGCACCGTTGGGTGGTCTGCCGGACCGGTTGTTTCGCTTTTGCCTTCTGGGGTTCCCCCTCGAAGAAATATTATAAACACACACGTAGGTACTATACCTACTCGAGTGATGTGTACTCTAGTATGCGTATTATGTACTTATTACTTATTAGTTTTATTATTTCCACGGTTTATAAGTTTTGATTTTTCCCAAAAATACATCGATTTTCAATATCAATTGATAGAAAATTCAATTTGAGTGCGTTTTATAATAAATATACGGTTCGATAGACGTTACACCTATATTTATCGAGTTATTTCCACTTTTTACCGGAGGAAAATAAATTAGTCATTTTTGTTTTTGTCTAAATGTAATAATATGTTCTCGACTTATGGTTGTTAAGTACTTACTTAACAACCATTTGGACTTAATTAATTATAAGTCTAAATCATACAGTTATTTATTGGAAAACATAAATAACTATTCCATGGGACCATGAATTCTGTCAATGTAAAATTTTATGTTTCATCCGAAAAAGTGAATACTTTAAAATTTAAATTGCTCTCCTAAACATATTTAATTTTGCGAGCTATTATAAGTGTGCACTAAGCCATCGATATGCACTTCGCCAATCGTGGACAACGATTATACGACGAGGATATATATATTATTTTACACGAGACACTTATCATATTCGTCTATATTTCATAAATATGAAATGTGTTAGTGACACTATTAATGGATTATTGATTGATAACGATACAATTTTAAACATCGATTTAGAAAATCATACGACATAGAAAATATCAAATAATCAGCTCATATTACGAAAATCAATTTAAGAGAAGGATCTTAGTGCATGATTTCCTATTCCTGTCAACGTCTATCTAACAAGCAATATAGCAAAACCGATCCTATATATTTTTAAAATGGTGGCGTTATTTTTAAAGATCAAACACCTTTACCAAATTAAAATAGAAGACAATATTATATGAGGGAATGACATTGCCATTTTATAGAATCACGTATAAAAATAAGTAACAACAATTTAAAAAAAGAACACTGTAATTTTATTATTACTGTGTCAGACTAGAATTTCACAAAATAACTATGTCAGTTCTTTGAAAATATTTTACTCTTTAAATTTGATAATAGGCGTTTAAGCTTTAAAATTAACATAAATGTCGCAAAATGATTAATGCGAATCGTTATATTTTTTTGCTTTATTGACTGTTAAATAGATGGAGACAAGAAATTATGCTTGGGTCTCGGTTCGACGTATTTTTAATTTTTAGTACTAAAAACTTTCATATTTGTGCGATTATCATATTTTTTATGATTTTAAGAGCAGCATCTTATTAAATGTCTCATTAAACTTCAATTTTCAAAACTGGGGCGTTTCGTCCCTTCAGTCCAAGTAATATCAATTACTTGATTCATATTAATTCTGTAATAATCATATTATTATATTATAATACATAGTGACACTTGTTATAACACTTATATGAACAAAATATATTATATTTTATATATCTTAATATCTGTAACATAATTCATCAAAATTCTATACATAGATAAAAATAAAAAGCACACAACATTGTAAAACTAATAAATTTCTCGTTTCGTTCAGAATATAAAACATGAAGATCGATTATTCTACGAAGCGTGAGAGTTTTTTATGTAAAATCGTTTTTGCTCATCGAAATTGTGTGGTTATATTATATTATATTATATTTTTATCAAAACCGCACACCACGTGATTATAAATTACCTGACTTTTTCATTTTATTTCTTAATAAACAGCTAGTACTTAAACAAATCTTATTTGTATTACAAAAAATGTAATAATTTCATAAATAAATTATATTCTTGAACGTGTATACACCATACTGTATAATGGTATAGTAGGTATATCTACAAATAATTTTCAACACGGTGTACTTACTTACATCATAATATTATACATCACCGTATAGTAAGTCAAATCTCGTAGAATTTTAAAATAGTTCGTTGTCGAATATTTCTCATATTATGGACATTGTTATTTGTCGTCCATTGTTAAGGTATAGTTACTCGTACTATATAATATAACCATATTTGAATAGTTTCATGCAAAAAAAGGAACTCATAGTCCAAACTTTTGGTAAAAAAAAAAAAAATGTTATACTCGGTCACTTTTTATACAAATTTGACATTTTATATGCATGTTTAAAATTCGTTTTATTGTTCTAATAATAACATGACAAAATTCGTTTTAACATCAATACGTCTAGAAACAGTTATTATTATATTATAATAAAGTGATATATTACACTATGGAATAATTACGAATTTTCGCATAAAATTGTAGACTTAACCCCTTTTTGCAATTAAAAAAAAATAATAATAATAAATGATTCATTTGTATTGCGGAAAGAGATTTTCCACTCTTGAAAGCGCGTATACCTATACTTATATTATTATTATAATAGCCGAAAAAAATATAAAAACGTGTCACGCCGCCGGTTGTGTTGGATCCTAACGGCGGTGGCGGCGTACAGAACGCACACGTGTTTTTTTAGTTTGATAACATATTATAATGTGCTCGTTAAACAATGCGTGTTAGTTACTAGGAATACAAATTACACCGCATTCGTGCTTGTACGTCGTCGGGTCCGTCTGAAATGCATATAGTGCCTCTGGAATCTGCTACAAACGAGACAATAGCCTTGCGTTAGGCTTACACGGTTGTTACGCGATCCGAAAACAGAATAACGGAAAGTCTTCAAACCATTAATATAATTAATAACATTATCCATCTCCCGGTGGGCTATATCTCGTATTCTAAACGAGTCTTGTTCGAAAATGCACATTTTAAATGTGCCATTTTCACAATATTATAATTATATTCCGTTTTGAAGTTCGGTTTTTATCAGCGAATACTCACTAATGTACCTAATATCTATAGTTGTCATGGCGTTGAAATTAGAAATGCGCAAGTATCACCGATATCGATGCCATCGCGAACGACAATGCCCTTTTTTTTGTTTGACGATCATAAAATATGACTATTACGACTTCACTCATAGACATGATAACAGTATTGTTATTATGATTATGATTTTACTTTACGTGTAGGTATATACGAGTACGTAGTATAATATGTCACGTGACGGCGTTGACTATGCGAATTATTTTTTATTTTTACGAGAGTTTTCTCTTAATAATGATAAACATATTAAAATTATTATCTCTGAAAGCCAAAGTGCAACAAAACATATTTATTGAACAGTTTTAACAATATCTTTCCATATAATCAGCGAAAGTCAATTTCCCTTCGGAGCTTATATTCTTTATTATTATAGTTACACGCATGGTATTACATACATTTATTTGTAGGTATAATATTTTTTTTAAAAAAATATATCCACTACCTATCAATTTATATTTTATTTACATTTTTGATTAATAAAACTAAAACTATAACTAAGAATATAAACTTTCTTTGTATCTAAAGAATTATGTAGAAACGTCGTCGTATGAACGATTGGATAGTAGGTATATAAACAAGACGCAGTTTAAGTTTCAACGATAAATCTATTTCAGATGTAAATTTTCAATATTTTACGTGTAATGTGTAAATAATAATTATTATATATATATATTGTGTTTTCTCTTCTTAGTGTTATTAGTTTATTATAAAAACGTTGAAATATATGTAAAATGTAGATATGTACGTTAAAATGATGTGATATACGAGTATATAGTCTCAGATGAGAGTACATTTGAATGAAATTTTTATGTTGAAGGAAAATTATAATTTTTTCGTTGAAAAATAGTACTTGTGAGTATTGTAATACAGTAATGCTAGTTATCACTTATCTTGAATGGCGAAACAGTGTTTATAACGATTGCGACAACGACAAGAGAGTTGAACATTATAATATTAGTGTGTCCACGATATGCTTTACGAGTTCAATGCGTACTATTCAGTTGACTGTTTTGTACTTTTGTGCATTTCATATAATTTTATTATTAGGTAATCGAGAAATCATAAAGCATTTGATTAAAAAAGAAAAATCGCAATGTTCAAGAAATGTTTTGTTGTTAAATCCGTTTTAATCCGTTATAATTTGACATATAAATAACTTAACAATACTGATTGGATTTTCATCTTGATAAAGAAAGGCTTATTATGTGAATGTAATATAATGATAGGAATAGGCATATACGTTATATTTAAATTTTATCAGGGTATAATTTATAATGACGTATAAAACAGCTTCCGGGTTTAAAGGTAAAAAACAATAAAATAATACGAAAATTTGACGTGTGACTCAATGGTATATTTTCTTATATTCAAATACGAAAGACGCACAAAAGAAAGGAAACGGGATACCAATATAGTGTATAATAATATACGCACGGTTCAGTGATTTTTGTCATATTTCAGTTTCATTCAATGACACAGCGTGCGGCACTTTCCAAGCATATTATTATGAACCCTTATTTCTACCGCGTATCTTAACAACTACGATTGTACAGTTGAGCGTAATAAACTAAACATTATATTATTATTTTCGTATACAGCAGCTCGGTGAAAACTTCTAAAATACCAATGGTAATTGAACGTGCAAACTGGTGGTCACTGGTGACCAGCGGACAACGGTCAACAATAGAAAGCAAACACGTGGTGAATGTTTTTTTTTTTTTCTGAACGATCACCGGTGAAAGTTTTCACAAATATATTGACTATTATAATATAGTACATTAGTACTTAGATTCATATAGCGAATAGGACACTTTTATTAAGGTTGATTATAATTCAAAGCGTTAATTCACGTACCTATTGAGTTGTGACGCAAAAACGGAATAAAAAAAAGAAACTATAATATATAATATAATGCTGTACCTGCAGCACATGATAATAATTATAATAGTAATAAACATAAACAACATTGAAACCAAAATTATTAATTTGATTTGAACACGACAAATTATAAATCAGGTTTAGTGACAAATATAATAATATGACGGTAACAAATCGAACAATGCGGTTAATACCGTTAAACCGCGCTTGACGAGGAGGTTTATTATTAGTGGAAGAGACGGACGAAATAAACCCGTTTACGATAGGTTCTATTTCAATATTATTAATTTATTATTATTATACACGTGACTATATATATATATATATATTATAGTTATGCATATTTCCGTTTAATTAGCCGCAACCTGAGCATGCACATTTATTTATATACGAATGTAATTATAAAATGATTATTGTTCCTGCGTTCAATCCCTGACCGGGGTAATAATATAATATTAACAATAATAATATTAATAATAATATAATAATTGCTTTCGGTGGCTGAATTATGTGGCTACCTGTAGTTACGCCCGGTAGTCCCGAAATGTGGCGCATAAATGTGGGTACCTATACTATACTATATATATATATATAGTAGCCCTGAGGGTACACAGTCTCTTAGGACGTGTTTCTGTAACGTTCGAGCACACGCACACACTTGCCGACGTCTGTCTATAGATAGTTGTAGGCATATAAAAATATACACATATTTCCAACAAGAGTATATAATATATAAACAAATTCGATTTGGACACAGGTAGGCATAGTATGTGTTAAACCGCGAAGTAATATTATAGGTGTATTAAAATACGATTTCGTTCTGAAATGACGCGGTGCGTGTATACAGGATGATTGTAATACGTTTCAAACACGATTGGAGATATTTTGAACAACGTATAATTCTCGCCATAAAACGATATTCTGATCCCCCTGTATATTGTGCACGAAAATCAATTTTATTTTTAGATTCGAAACCATACTATAGGTATAGATTATGAAATATCTATATGGTAAACTAGGGGGAAAAGTAACCCTGTAACCTATCCGGTATATCCGTATACTTCTATCGGGACGGGTCCATGACGTGTTTTTCTATATATTATTACGCTTTTGCCTTTACTCGAATAATTCGAAATACACTTATACAGTCGATCGAAAACATTTCGGGTCAGGTCTACATATTTATGAAATATGCGTTTACTCGCACGTTTTCCGACAGAGCGAGTGTTTTATCCGATACGAAAGTGCACATTGTGTGTTTGCGAACACCGAACGGATGTCGTGTGCGCGCTTTTTCACGTTCCCCACGCGCGTTCGCGTTCTAGCCACGCGCAGCACATGACTGAAATATTATATTTTATTGACGATCGCGCGAACGTCCAACGCATTCCATTCAGGCCGACAGCGGTACATAATAATATAATATGTATATGGTGTTACACAGCGCTGCGTGTGCGTAAGGAAAAAGATAAATACTAATCCAAGTTTACCTTGGTGCGTGTACCTAAGTATACCGAATGTCTAGTAATCTACCTACCTATCACGACCACATCAAATTGCACTTTTGCATCTCAGTTCAGTTTTCGAAAAACTTTTGCGAGAAATATCGTTTTCCCACGCGTGTCCGCTTTTGTCGTATAACGACCCACGTACATGTTACGTTTATGAATTGGACGTTGTCATAACTTCAGTTATAAACAAAATTGTCATTGATTGTTAAATTATATCAAATTCAAAAGAAAATCGAATTTAAATTTAAATGCGAGCTGACAGGAGAACGAATCAATTTAAAAATGTCGTTCTAATAATATAATATTGTTTAAACAAATAATTTGTTTTTATTAGTAACAATAATAATAATTTTATGTCCATATAATATTCATAATAATATATTTCAAATTGTTATAGTGATGTGTGAGCAATTTAATTATGATTTATACTTGGTCCAAACTGGGATATTGGAAAATTTTATAAAGTCAGGAAAATTTAAGAATCCAATGTTACATTTTCTTTTTTTATCTTGTGACCCATATTCAGAATAGGAAGTAAAAACAAAAAAAATAAATGTTAATTTTGAGACCTAGATCCGACTATTATTACAAATGTTCAATGTGATTTTTATCTATATGACTATATATATATTATAATTTTATTGACGAAGACATGAAATGAAATGTTTATTTTTATAAATGTAAAAACATTATAAAACATACATGATAAGTACTAAAGTCTAATTTTATCCACAAACTGTTTTAAAATCAAAATAATTTAATATTTGGTTTATTTAATTTGCAGTTGGCGATCCGCTGAGCCGATGCATTCAAAAAATGATTATTGAACCGTGTAGGTTGTGAAACGTTGCTCCATCGATTTTATAATAAAATATGTCTATTCTATAATCAATGGCTGTACGTACAATACGAGTATTAGTAGTACTCGCAGTTTGTATTTTTATGCACGTTGCATTATTGACTAGACATCCATCTGCTGTGCAATACATTCAAATAAGAAATGTAAAAAAAAATTCAACTGCAGCTGTAAACGCGTATGTGTATAATATATGGATAAAAAAAAAAAAACGTTTAATGATTTTAAAAGAAAATTATCGTGGGACGTTGTGATTATAGTCTATAGATCTCTATCGGGGGCGTCGATTTGAAATCGTATTAATTTTGGATTTAATAGCCGTCGTATAGTGACGAATACATATAGCATATTAGATGCACAGTAAAAATTTATCGCGCATGAACAAAACCAATTGTTGCGGCGTTTAGGTAAAAAACACAAATACAAACAATATAATGTATATATTAATTTGTATTCGGTATGCATTTTCATTTCAAGGATTTAATATACGTATAGCTTTCGCCTTTCAACGCTACGCGTCCGATGCAGTAAGAAATAATAATAATAATAATAATAATATACGTTTTAATGCATTCTAAACGAAAATCCATCCATTGTCTCATGTGCCGATCATTAGTGTCCACAGAAATTTATGACGTTTTTACCGATTGTGTATACAGTGGTGACGTCTACCGATAATTCGGTATAGAAACACTATAATAATAATAATATTATTATTATATACTATAATATGCAGGAAACACGATACGTGTGTTTATTCGATCAATTATTACTATTTGTCGTAACATAATATTATCGTGTAACGTTCACCATCTTTCCATTGAGCACACCCGCAGAAATAATGTAAATTTTTAGTATAATATGGTACCTAATGCATTAACGTGTCCGTGTAGTGGTTTTTCGTTCGACTTATACATTTAAAACAATATATAGGTACAGAGTGAATACAATTTTGTGTTACAAAAAAAAATATAGAAATAGCATTGGAACCGGATGTAATTCCCACCATTTTTTGTATTACGACATTTTGATCACTCTGTATATACCGTGTACATTACACGATGAAAAATGTTTTTTTTTTCCATAAAAAAAAAAATCCTCTCATTGCAGTAGTACTCATATACACTCAACGAATAGAACCAACATAATATATTAATGTATAGTGAAAAAAATGATTGCACGCAATAGTAACGTAGTTATTTTTGAGTTTCGACAAGTCGCACATAATAGACTGTAAACTCTTGTTTTCGTGCGCAATATAATAGATTGCACATTGTGTAGCGAAAACATAGTGTTTGATTTAAGTTAGAAAGGAGAACACTATAGACGGACTTTAAGATTGTGTAAATAAAAAAGTGTAAAATGGCAAAATTTATAAAAAAAAAATACGGCCCGCGGAGATCGCGAGAAAACTTATACAGAATCCGGACGAATTACGCGGTGCAAAAACGCACGTATATAGAGACGCGTTTGAATACCATTAATTTATTATAATACGCCTACATTTTTACGATGGCGACAAAACGACGAAGAGCAAAAAAAAAAAAAAAAATAGAGGATATTGTTTGATAATAATAATAAAAACCATCGCGGTTCTCACACGAGAAATGGAAACGCGCATTCTATTCGTGTACCTATATTATATTATATTATTTTATTATAAGAGACGGAATCTTCTCATCGTAATACAACGTGGCGCGGTCGTCGATACAGCTAACTCTCTGTAATATTATTATTATACGTCGTTGTGGGAGGGTACACGTCCGTCCGTCTGAGGGTAGGTTAGGCATTCGCTTTGTTGTCGAGTCCGCGTTTCAATATAATGGCTATACTGTATGCATGTAATCGTCGTCGTCGTCTCGTCTTCGGGCTAATGATGCGGTCATTATTACAACGCGAGTGTGATCCATCCGACGTTGAGATCGCGATCATCGATCGATATACCATAATAATATTATATATATATATATATAGGTAGTGTGGTGTAATGATCGTTGGACCGTGATGGTATATACCAACGGTTACCGACTATACGATATACAAAACCATATCGTGCACGAGTAATTATTATTATTATTATTATTATTATGTATAATATACATAGCCGACGGTATGATTATATTATTAGGACGATGATGGGTTTTAGATGAGATCGCCGCGGACGTAATTAAACCTGCGGGTTATGTCCGGTCTCCTTCCCTTAATAAAAAAAAAAAAAAAAAAATTATGTTATAAAAGTCGAAATACAATACGATATTGTCCCCTCTTCTGCGAGACGTTTAGATTCCGTTCGTATAATATTATAAATAGGTACACAACCCTTTTCGGACTGCGTTTGGTTTATATTATTATTTTACGACAATACATAATACTATACGCATACGATCCGTTGATGACCGATCCTACGTGTGATACTGTATATTATTATTATTTTTTTATATATATAAACTAATATACGATACACACTATAAGAAGAATATACGTAGGTTGACACGCTGCCGCCGCCGCGGTCGTTATAGCTTACAGGTACCACACTATACACAAGTCGTTTTGCGGTTTTTTCATCTTTTTTCTTTCGTGTTCTTCTTTATTTTATATTATTATATTTCGTGTATGTATAATATTATATATTGTGCCCTTCACGGGGGCGTGGCGAGTTCGGAATAAAATCTGTCGGTTATTATTATTATTATTTTTTTCCCAACCTGTTGCATTCGAATTCCACCGGACCGGGTCATCGACGGTGGTGCCCACCTGTCCGCCCGTTAAAAAAGGTGTATAACATCACGTGATACGTGTTCGAGCGCGGTCCAGGAAGACGACGACGACGACGACGACAACGGCGACGACATTCGATACGTTCGTCCAGTGCCACGCACCTTCGGTCGGATCAACAGCGCGATAGAACTGATGTTATAATATTATTATCGGTTTATATCAAACTATACGAACAGATTTGACGAACAGAATATATTATGCGTTTAAGGGTCTCTTATAACGTCCAACGAAATTGACATTGAACACATTATATTGTTTTCGTTTCGGTGAAAAATGGAAAATAAACCTATATTTTCGTAGTTAAAAAAAAAAAAAAAAATTCCAACATTCCGTTGTCAAAAAATATTATAATCCATGTCGTTATGAGTTCTATATTTTGGGTTTTGTTACGATTGACGCGGAGATATTTATGGACTGCATGCAACAGTCGTTCATGAATAATTCATTCATATTATCGACAAATGTGTATTAAAATTAGATACAGAATTTTGAGAGGGCTTAATAATGTTTAAACATTTTAAACAAATTTGTATTTTTTTGTATCATTCGTCACCAGTCGTTAATACCAGACAAATATACCTGTACATATATGTATATTTATGTATTTCAAAAAGCGAGAAATTACATCATATAACCAGATTGATCCTATAGATTTCCGAAATCGATTATTATTATTATCATACCTAATATTATTACGATTTAAAATGTATACGCCACGTAATGAAATAATAATAATAATAATAAATATCAGACCGGAAGCTTCAATCCGAATTTATAATTACTATTATAATTCATAATCAACGCGAATGTAATATTCGGTTTATTTATCTCTTTCCGCGGCGTCGAAACCGTAATTATTATAATAAATTAATACCTATAAATCTATAGGTAATAATAATATATCATAAACTAATACGAAAATTGCGATTTTATTATCATTTGTATTAAATTATTAAGCCGCATATTTTGTTCGCACACTCGAATACTTGATAATTAATATATTGTATAATGCACCGTCATCAGTATAAAAGTTTAATTTGTTCTTGTACCGTGACTGAATGTAGGTAGATACTTAAAAGTATAACTATTTTATAAAAATGAATGAATGCAATAACGCGATTCATTAAAGATTAATTGCCTAGGAATGCACGTAAAATACAAAGGATGCCGCCAAGAATCATTTCGCCCACCGACATGTTTATAAACGAAGAAAAAAATCTAATGATCGATCAACTGACAAGTATATAGGTAAAATGTAATATAATTTCATAAAAAATTCTATCGTTGATATAATATATATATATATTTTTATATTCCAAATGCAAATATTTGTGTTCGGTGATATAAAATCTTGTATAAAACAGTTTGTGTTTAATTAAGTATTAGTATTTTATTACTCAAAATGATTTTTATACTTAAATTACGCATTGGACATTAAATATTTCGTAATATTTCTATTATTTTTAAACATTTTAAGCTCGATTTATACAATTTTATTTTTAAATACTTTTATTTGATTTCGTAATATATCAAAAAAGATAAACAGTGTAATAATTGCAATTTCGAAGGAAAAAAACTAAAAAAGTAATTACATTTAAATGAATTCTATTTGATTATTTTTGACATATTTTAAATAAAAATGTATTATTTCTATATTAATTATAGTTCAATATGTTATAAAGCGTACCTATAAATATACATCATGTTTAAATATTTGATTTTGGTGTGCACTGCAAACTAGTACACATTTATATTTTTAACATTGTTTTGAGTTAGTACTTAATAATTTTAACTATATACCTAAAAAATAGTGTCAAGTAAATACATATGTAAGATAAAACGTATACCAACTGCATATCATTAATAATTATAAATTATAGTTTGTATTAAAATGTAATAATAATTGTCAAGTTTGGATCTACACGACCATAATATGAGCATTATACCTTTTATACCCTTATTATAGATTAAATTTCAGATACCTAAATATAATATAAGATACGAAATAATAATTTTTATTTTTTCGAATATAGATACAACTTTTTATTAGTGACATTTTCAAATAATTAAAACTTTTATAAACATACAATTCACTATAATAAAATATGGTTTGACGTTTAATTGGTTCGTTAATAAAATTTAATTTTCGTTAAAAAATTAAAAAATTAATATACGATAATAACATAGTTTACAATATTTCATTTTGATTATGTTTATAAGATAATTTATTATAAAACATAGTATAGAACGATTCACGGTAAATATTCTAATCAATCAATTTATGTATTCATTAAAAAAGTAAATATATAACTTACATATTTTGGATAGATGTTTGTTCGAGTTTTGCGTTTTTTTCATTATAATATGCTACACATTGCTTAGTTTGTTTTTTTACACCGTGTTTCGCACTTTTACTATTTATAAAAATGCAATTATCAAGAATATAAAGACGAAAACGGTTCGAAATGAAATTGGCGTCGTTAAAATATTTCGCATTTATAAATATTGTTTTCGTACAATATTATTATGACATATTCAACAATAACAAACGATCATCGCCGGCGTGTGTAGAGAACTCTGCATCACATCGGACGCACATGCCCCCAAATGAGTAGTTGAAGTTACTACTACCTTTGCGCCATCTGACGGATAAAACACGTGTTTATCAATATTCACCTTTGATGGAAAACATCGATTTTGTACACCACAAATACTTAAATTTACTTGGTTTCTCCTTAACTTAACGTTCAATAATATACATTTTTAAGAGAAATTGTTTCTGTCTATTTTATAGCACGCAGCATATTATACGTAGTCAATCAATTCCACGAGAATAACACTCCCGTTTCCTGCAGTTAAATTTATATAGCATATAAAACGTAAATACCTGATTTTCTAGGATTGTTTTTTTTTTACGTCGATCTGATGAATGATATTCACATTTGTTGATATTGATATTATATTGTTAATATATTTTTAAACAAGCATGAATAAAACATTTAAAATCGCAGTCAATTTATATTTACATAAACTTGATAAAAAAAAATGCCAATATTACAAAAAAACCATTAGGGCTTTATCAGGACGTCACTTTCCGTAAAAAAGTCAAAACACCCTAACACTGCCACCAAGAATTGTAATAAGCCAGTAATATTTTTTTTAGTTCTTTACTGGTGATATTAATTGTTATGCTTAAATTAACAAAAATTAAATTTTATATTTTTATGTTATATTATGTGAATGAGCATTATTTTATATAACTATGAAAATAATTTAAGGACGGATTCTCAATATTTTGAATATGTGCTCTAAGAATATTCTCTTTTTGTGTTTGTTGTGTTCTGATCTATGGAAATATATGTTATAAAAATTAATTATTTATTCCTTTGTCACATACATTTTATTATATGTCCTTTAATATACATTAACTATACATGGTTTATACTAGTGTTGGCAAGTATTGTTATTTTGACGTCTAGTCGAGCAATATTTTTTTTGATTTGAGTCGAATGTAAAATCGAGAGAAAATTGGCAAGTACTCGACAATTATTGAGTTAGTCCAAATTTCTAGTGTATTTTTAACTGCACAGTTAAATTATTTTTAGCGAAATATTGCAGGGTTTAGTTATTAAATATTAACATATTATCATATATACAAATATATTTGTAGTATAGGATAATGAAAATACCCCACATACTTCATTATGTAAATTTGATCAAATACCTAATTAAATGTTAATTTACTTGTCAAATGTTTACTAGCATCAGCATGATTAATAACTATTAGACGTTAGATTAATTGTGGTTCAGGATCTGCTTGTTTTAATAATTTAAGTAGTAAGAAATATTGAAAATTAATTAAAATAAAGAAAGATCGAATATATAGAGGAGATCAGTAATAACGCCTACAAAGAGCATCACAAATGAATTTGAATTAAAAGGTAGCTTGTATAAAGAAAAAAATAGGCGAAGTTTTATTACAAACTATAAATACGAGAGAAAATAAAGAAATTTAAAAACAGCGATTAAAAATAGAAGTATAAAAAAATTGAAAATTAAATTAAAATGGTTGCTCAAGAGTAATCATTTTTATTAAAGAAAAATTGATACTATATTAAGTTAATTTTCTAATGTTTATTATTATTATGTACGTAATTGTCAAATATTTATAAATAAAAAGTTTCTTTTTGTTTTTATTCAATTATGAAGTTACAATTTTATATTATTTTATTAAATTAAAAGTTATAATGAATCACAAGTAAAACTTAAGTTGTTATTTATTTTATTCAAAATAATAAGAGTATACTAATATTATTATTTATAAAATTATGTCCGAAATAGTTAATATAATGAGATGATTTCTTTGATTAAATCCATTGACATCGTCACTTCCATTTTATTATTAAATATCATAGACAGAAAAGTTACGCAAAATACATAGTTGATTCGTTCTGTTGATTTGATATTCATGTAAAATTGTATGGGTCTTTTTATAGGTAAATCGATTTTGTTATCAACAATTAAAATAATTTTCAATTAGGAATTTATTAACTATTCACTTAACGTAAGTCTGTCTTATTGGAATTAAAAATAAGTATTTTATACGAACTTACAAACTCTAATCATAAACATTACTTAAATAATTTTAAGTATAACTTAAACGATAAGTAGAAGTGTAACTCTGAAGCAAATGCTATTATACGACATAATATTAAATCATACATACAAAATGATATATTTTGACATTTGTTTAATGATTGTTATACTTTATACTTTTATATGTCATGTTATTGATTATGAGTTAATTCGATCATATATATATATATATATATATATATATATATATTGATTAATATTAGTATTAATAGATTCTGATAAAATATTTTCTCAGGTATATCATATTGTGTTCAAGTTAATATGTAGCCCATACGTAATATTAAATAAACCTTTTATGAATAGTGGTTCTTAATTTTTTTTTTACCTACTCGTAAATTATAAGAAATTTTAATTTTAGTTTATTTTTAATATACATTTACATATATTAAATTTAAATAGATATAATTGTATTTTGTCATATTTAATAAATGACAATTTAGTTAAGACTCATCTGAGTTTTAGAATCGCTGCTATAGAGAATATTACATGAGTGGCCAGACACAAGTATACTTTATGCAAGTATTGGTATATAATATATAATCGATGTGTTTAGAAGTGTCCTTACAGTCATATTTGCAGGAATACCTAATACGTATTATATAATAATTACTAGTTAGTACACATAAGATGTTTTCGTTAAAATTCTGCTTAGAACAATAAAATGAATAGAATTTCTATTGTACTGCCGTACAAGAATCTGGAATTAAGCGTAGAAAAAAATATTACATTTATTATGAGCCACAGTAATCAGCAACCAGTAACGTACCATGGTCCATACCGTAGATTTATTACCGACCACTCGTGAAATGTCACCAGTCCGACATGTCTATGATATGCACTGTTTTTTTCTTACCTCGCGTTATTATATATAGCTTCCCTCCCTCCATGCCCCTCTTTGAAGCATTCTTTCTTTCCGACGTCCGTCTATTCGCGCGCTTCAACACCAATATTTCCACGAAATCATTATAGACGGATTGTAGTAGATAGCTGGGATAAAAACCTGTTTAATCACTAGAAGTATACATATAATAATAGTAATAATAATAATAATAATAATACATACCACTATTTGCAGTGCTTTAGAAAATATTATCGCGTCTCCGTATCGAACCATCAAGTTTAAAGATGTCGAACGTCGTTGGAAACGATTCACGGTTCACTTAATAATTGTATTATTAATAATACGTAACAATAATTTTATGTAGACATAACATATTCCCTGTTATATTCTCTCGTTCGCGATTTTATCGGGAAATTCGGCATGATCACTGTGTATCGATCAACACAGCACAACATAGATTGGTTTAAGTATTATTATTTTTGGGTCTACAATGATTATTTAATCGATTATGTCACAATTATACGAATCGAAAACGTTGACAACTTTAAAGCCCTGCGAGGGTTAGGTCAGGAAATAGTGGATTTGTGGTACTTAACAGTACATTCGCACGCAGAGAATCAATGGGCATATTGCCACACGTTCCCATATACACATATTATACCTCGACGAGCGAATGTACCAATCTAACCTATCTATACAACTTATGAAAATTAACTTGTACCTACGTATTTTTTGGGCACTTTGCCATATTTCCCATACTATTGTAAGTTGTTATAAGTCATTGCGCGATTATCGAGCATGGCACAATCGTGTTTGGTGGCTGATAATTATTATTTATTATACTCCGATTATTTATTATACCGAAAGAATAATAATTATCCGAGATGGATATTAATATGTAATATTGTTATTATGGTAGATTTTTATTAGTTTTTCATTTTAGAAAATTGAACGATATTGAACGGGAAGGTTTTTCAGTTTGCGTATGTACTTTAACCAAACTATAAAGAACCATAGTGTCAAAATTGCACATTGTGTATGAATTTTGGGAGTGCTAGAATTGTAATTTTATACATTATATTATAACTAAATTTTTTTTTACATACTTAAGTATTCAAAGAAACACTATACGATACATGTTTATGTAACCATAATATTTGTTTTAAAGAGTTTTCGGTGACGAATTGACAAATTAATCATTTAGAGGATTAAGTCTCCGTTAGCCCACGATCACTACTAATACTGGGAGTGCTTATTTAAAGCTAAGCTAGTGCTAGTTACCTCCAAGTACCCTTCTATGTGTACCTATGCGGCTATATTCTAAATATACTAATTACTAAAATTAATTTGTTCATTTCATATTATACATAATATATTTTTGAGTTAATTCAGTATAGGTACTCCCTTGTATGATGTATAAACTATAGAATTTTATAGACATTTTTAGAAATTAATTGGTTTAAAAGTTTATTAATTATTTTTTGTAGAAAAACAAATATATTATGTACATTCAGTTCAAAATATACTAAATAGGTTATGCGAGAGACTTTTGTCGAATGATTCTCAATACAATTTTTCTTTAAATTTAGCATGTATAACTTAAAATTTTGGTGATTATTTTTTTGTAATATTTATATCATTGATTACGGTTAAAAATTGTAAAATATTTATATCAGTAAATAACGGGTTTTAAATAGTTCAAATGTATTTTTTGTGTAACGTATAAGGTAAAGTATAAGGTAGTCCAATAGAATACGTAAGAGTAAATGTAACGCAGATTGGCCATAAAATTAATGCTTTAGTTATTTCTTTGAATTGCATTCATTAAACGTTTATAGTTTTTTGAATAGCTATTAATAATATTATAAACCGTTTGTATAATAACTTCTATATTTTGTATAGTTACTAATAAACTATAATATTTAATATTATACTGTACCTATATTAATATCTATTTAATAACGTATAAGGGTGTAATATTTTTACTGTGATTCACAATCGTTATTGTTTTTCGTTTTTGAAATTTACGATGTTAAATTTAATGTTTATAGTGTCCATAATAAATTAATAATATATTATAAGCATTCTATATGGCGAAATATTTTGTTCGTGTATCTAGTGTTCGTTTGTTTTTTTTATATAATATTATATATATATATATTATTTGTATTATGATTTATTGCCAATAAGTGTTGAAGAATCAAGAACGAGTTTTTCATTTAAAAGTCAATGTACCTTTATGTAATATATATATATATATATCATCCATATTATTTTAAAATAATTATTCGAATACTATTTTTACATTTTTTTTTTCTTTTAGAATGGTTATAATGTTTCGTTAAGCGGATTGGCGTTTATTGAGTATTTTTAAAGATTGTAAATATTTAAATAGTATTTCTAAGCTTGCAGGATATATTGTAACCTAATTTATGACTATTATTATATGTATGTATTTATAAGACTTTGAAATACTCGTAAAATGTTAAACTTGTTGTATTATACATAAAGAAACCAAACAAGTTATTTTTTATAAATTTACTTCTAACAGTTATTTTTCTTCAAGATATTATATACTATTTAACTAATTAGATTAAACAATATTACGGTAAAGAGTATATTTAATTAGTACTTACTTATGTTTAGTTTTACTAGGTATAGTTGGTATCTGTTATATATATATGAATATTTTTCAAATATTTCTTATTCCCATTGAATATATATTTTTAAATATTATTAATAGCACCAAATAGCTTCTAAATGGTTACAATTCACTCTGAGTTTCCTTCAATTCGAGAACTGGTATGGAACAATGAGTTTTCAGTATTACAAGTCATCCTAAATAATTCAAAATTGTTTTTATTCTGTATTTAAACTTATTTTGAATTTTTATGATAGGTAATTTTGTTGTTAGTATACTTAGAGTAGCATGGCAAATTAATTACACACATTTTGAACAAATATTATTCTTTATTATAATATTATATTTAGGGACTTATAGTATAATATCGTAAACTGTAAACAAATTTACAATATGGAAAAATATGTATTTACAAATTTCCAAATAAGCATATTTTTTTTCCTTTGTAATTATAAAATATAATATATATAATTTCATAAAAAAGTATTATAAATTAATCAATTAACGTTATTAATATAAGTAAATTGTAAATGAAATTAGCCAATTTGGAATAGAAGAAGTAGGGCTAAATATTAGGCTTTGTTAAATGGTCTGTGGCCGCATTCCGTTTGGTCAATTTCTTTGTGCGGCCTTCGCCGTAACCTAAAAAACGATTAAATTTGATTAGAAACAATACCAAATAAATGTTAAGTTAATAGCATACCTTATTACGTTTCCTGACATTCAACTCGGAAGAGAAAAAATTGTCCAATAACTATTTTAGGTGGTTCGTCAATCCACCGATATATTATAGATACTTTTTCTTTTAAAGAATTCATTTAATGCGGTGACCCATCTTATTCCGTCCATGTACATCTTATTTTACAATTACATTTTCCACTATGTTTTTGGTACATTTGGTCGAGTGTAGACGTCACGTCGGATGGTAAATCGGTTTCTATTACTATTTCTTCTATAATATGTTCCACTATTGTACTGGTAGAATGCTTAAGTGTTGACGTGCAGTCAGATGGTAAATCACACAAAGACGCATTAACATTAGTGGGTAATTCTTTCACTTTGGCGGACTTAACTGTGTTAAGGATGGATTAGGTTAAGGTGTGATTTTTAATGAAATGTCTGGTTTTCCGTCGCTTTGATTTCATCGCCATCTGCAGATTCTTCTGAACAATCTACTACAGATTCTTCCGGAGAATATAGTCTTATCGTTTTTCTGCAAATTTTACTATAAAATATTATAACATATTTATAACACATGAAATATTAAATTAAATTATTATGTATTGTGTGTTAGACCGTAAACTAATAAAGAAATTCAATTGAAGTTTAAATAAAACATTGTCCCCGGAATAAATGTTTAATTTAATTGAATTTATTCAATGGTATGTCCCGTTTACGTTAATTAACCTGGTAGTCTACTTTTTTTATTTATATTTTCTAATAGAGAATATTAGATTTTTTAAAAATTAATTATGAGAATATGTTAATAATACTAATATTTTTGTAAATGTTACTGTTGATTTTAGATACATATATTTATTGAGATTAAAATTATATGCATATCTAACGCTTATGTTTACGTATAGGCATAGGCGGAAATTCATTAAAATTTTAGGGGACTAATATTTTTATGATCAATATAAGCCACGGAGGATTCATAAATATATGTAAAACACAAACAAATTTTAGGCTATCCTAAAATAGTAAATCCTAGGGTATGCACCCCCCCCCAAGCCCATTCCCATTTTCACCTATGGATTACATATAATGTTATTTGTTTTACAAAATAAGGTATAATATCTTATATGTTTGATTAGTAAATCACTATTACCACCGCCAACATTACTCATGCTGTTTTTCTTCTTTTGTCAAACATATTTCATGTTCACATTGTACACATTTGAGATCTTTTCCTATGGCTTAACAGCTTAAATTGTCACATTTGGCATTCTTCAAGACTTAAGACGTATTTTATATATTATCTTTTTGATCTTCATCTATTAATATACATAATAGAGTACAAAAGATATTGCACCGTGTAATTATTATTATGGTTTACAATTTTATATATTATATTATTCAATTTAAAACGTGTATTATACCATTGATTATAATATATACTAGTATTTTTTAATCATTGATTATACGCATAACCAGACACGTACATTAAGGGGGGGTTTAGAGGTTCAAATCTTTTCAAAATTTTTTCGAAAATTGCAGTAAGTTAAATTTCTTTACGAAATTACGGTATAAGGAATATATTTTTAATATTTTATATATATTTGCTAATAATACCTATGAGATTTTATTAAGAATGTTATACTATTACTGACTGATGAAATTGTAAATTTCATAAGTTATATTATTATTTATTAGTTTATTACACATAATACAAATAATTGTTAGATGGCGAATTAAACTATACAGATGTGATGTCATGATGATGACCCGTAGTATATCTACACATAAGTCCACAATAAATGTGTATTAAATATTAATTTTTATTATAAATTTTGTAAATTGGTTCTTTGGATTTTTTCCAGCACCAAATTATTTTTTTTGTGTTCGTGCCTGCGTATAACGTTTACTATAATATTTTTGCATGCATGTTTTTGTCGAGTTTGTGCGATTGACAACTGGAACCGGACTAGAATTCAGTTTTATGTCGTTGTCGTGAATCTAACGTATACATTTTATTTATCTACACACAAATGACATTTATATATTTTTAATGAGAATTATCATATTTATCAACATAATGACTATACAAACTATTGTAGCTTCAAAGAGAATTTCCAGGGTATTACCCTCTCCCGAAAATTCTTCGTCATATTGTACGATATGTTTTCAGAAAAAAAAAAAAAACAGTGTTTTATACTTGGTATACTTACCAATATGGTATACTTGGTATACGCGTAACCTGAATATAGATGATGGATACAGCCATACAACTATACTATACACGGTGTCCTAGATTTAATTAATAGATAATTGTAATATTCCCGTGAACAATTAATATTTTTGAATGTCATTTTTTAAAATTATTGCAATGGGCAATTACAAAAGAAAACAATACCCTTATTTAATTTTTTTTTTTAGTTTTAAACGTCCAGTGAAATTTGAAGATAACCAGTTTTGAGAGTATATTTTTATGAAAATTTTAATAGACCATCACTTAATTAAATCGAGATGTTGATTTTTAGGAATTATTCTCATTTATCGGAAAAATCATATTTTAGACATTATTTTTTGTAAAAGTTTAATTTATTTTCATAAAATAAAAAATTATTATTACTTTTATTAATAAATATTTCTCCAGAAATTAATAAGATTATTTTTTTTCGGAAGTAGGTCGAGGTTTTTCATTACTACAGTGCACTCGTGTATTTTAAATAATTTCATTGTGTTAAAATACTAACCGTTAGATCGCGTTGTAATAATCTAATCGGAAGATAACAAAACTGGAAGGTTCTCAATTTTCGACGTTCTTCCTTCGTTGCTTTGGTCCTCGAAGAAACGAGTGGTTTATTATAATTAAGATTTGAATGCTATGATATTGCATTCGAAAATACGATTCTGAGCAAAACTCAGTCAGATATACAATATATTATATGATTTTATTATGATAATCCATTCTAAAATTTTACCACGTGTAAATAAGGTACTTATGAGATTACTCAAAAATTTTTTTAAGTCCTTAAGATCAAACCAGAATTAGTTATCATGAAATATTTATAATAAAATTAACGGAAACCGAAATTTTGCCAATAACCTGTTATATTATGGTAGTTATTCTTCTCCCAAGGAAGAACTTTTGAGAAATTCCGAAAATGAGCTAAATAAAGTACTAATTTGATGCAATTTCCTATCGAAAGCATAGCTTATTCGTGATGATCGGACAATTATTTCTACCCGAAATTTTTTTTTCAAACGTCAAAAAATTAAAAATATATTTAGTCCTTATAGGTAATTATTACTTTTTAGTCTTTACTAATACTCTAGTATCCTAGTCTAAATTCATACTACTAGTGTTTGTTTGTTAAAATGTATAAGTGTTTTAAATTTTTAACTTTTGTTAAAAAGTTTGAAATGGCACATTTGTTCCATTGTTTAGTGGTTTGGATAGGGTGTTCGAATTATATACTTACATTATTATACTATATATATTTCTCTGGTGCCACTGTTACATCAACACAATCTTTTTGTTCAAACAACAATATCGTTATTATTACGTAGATTATTAGTCAATCTGTAATTATTTAATGTAATTACATATTAATTTAGATATTTAAAAAAAATAAATAGCTTATCACATCAGATGATATTATTGAGTAATAAAATATGTATTTAAAGTTTTTATAAATGAGCGTAAAAGGTTAGGTATAGAATAGAAAAATATATTTTATTTGAGTTATGACATACTTTTGAATGTTCAAATAGTTATATATATATATTTATTTTATAAAATATTTATTATAACTGTTGATAAGCATCTGATAGAATACAAAATGATTTATTAATTTAATAAATTTACGAAAGAAATAATTTTTTTTTCAAATTTGATATCTGCAATTGCAATACTGAAATAGACATAATTATAAAACCTATTTGTGATTTTATCCTTAAAAAGATAAGGAATAAAATTAACATCAGATTTAATGTTTGGAAAAAGTTAAATGAATAATGTAACTTTTATTAGTCTTCGAAGGTCGTACTGATATAAAATGTTAATTTGTCACCCTTAATTTTACTTGGTAACAAACAAAGTTTTTGGCTGACAGAAATAAATTGATATGGCTCCAAAAATCTTAGGACCAATCTATCAAATTGAGTAGTAACGTTGTTATCATAAATAATTTTCTAAGATATAATTTGCATATTAAATTTTAATTTATTTGTAATAAGTTATGTCAAGAAATTTAGATAATTTATAATATTTTATAAATTTAATAAGTAATAATGTAGTAACACCAAAAGTCTAAAATAACTAAATTGTTAAAAAATATTATTATAAAATGTGCGAAATAATATTTTGAAGTTTTAATTTGGTTAGGATAAGAAATTTATTATATTTGAAAAGTTTAACATAAGTTTTTTTTAATTGTGGGTGTGTAAAAATGTAACTTACATGTCGTATATCAGTTAGGATCGGCGTAGTTTAGGCCTGGTTAGTAGTTACTATGGGGGCCAGGCAGGATTTTATTAGGAAGAATTTTAATGCCCAAACTATAAAATATTCTTATAATAATTAAATTAAACATATAATTTATATTAAATAATTAGCGTTTTTTTTTTTTTTTTTTTGTTATCTGAAAACGTTTTTCGGGTTTGATTACCACGAATAAGATATTCTTTTGTTGCATCTACTTTATTTAGGTAATTGCATTAAAATATTAATTATATTAAACCAATCATTTTTCCGAGGACCGAAAGGACTAAGGAGGAACGTCCAAAATTGACCTTACCGCTTTTTATATTTTGTCTACGTAAAACTAATATCAAAACTACGAGTGTAAACCAAAGGCTGACTATAATAAGCACCAGTGGCTATTTTTGTGTGTACTGCGACACACTATGTGCATTACGAAAACACAAATGTGCACTACCAAAAATAAAAGTGTGCACTTGTATTTTTATAATAAGTACAATATATTAACTTATAAGGTACCACCAGAAGCTACTAAGCAAAGATAGTTTCAAAGTGTTTTTCGGTTTTTCGAATACTTAAAAAAATAATAACAATATACAAAACATGAATCAAAAATATTTTTTTTAATAATAAAATATATGGAAATTAATAAAATTGTAAAAAAAATTATAGAGGCGTATTTAGGCTTTTCTTTTATGGGAGAAGTAAGAAATTTAATTTCCTCCTTTTATATAATTTTGAACATTTATCCACATGAACAATGCACATTTCACACAATATAGTATACGAGCCATGAGTGGAGGGGATTCCTAAATAGGTAAACCATGGAAAATGTGCACTACGGAAAATGAGAAAAAATAGCCACTGATATGCACTATGCAAATATAAAGAAGTTAAATTTAATTTTTCTAAGATTTAAAGTGAGTAAAGTGTATGTATTTCTGATAATTATTGTATTAAATTATTATTGTTACCCTCGCGAATCTTACAAAAGTATAGACGAAAAAACAAAAAAATGACGTGAGCTCAGGCAGAGATCGGGGTCCCAGCCTAGCTGCTTTGACTAGGTTGATCTTGAATCAAAGTATATAATAACAGTAATTAATTATTCGAACTGTTGAAATGCATAAATGCCTAGACAAAAATAACTTTTTTTAAAAAAAAAAAATAATACAAAAGCAAATAACTATTATTTAAATTTGTAAAATTTATAATTTTAAACAATATAATTGGAAATATTTATGTCCTACACCTAATTGTATAATAATATTTACTCGTATAATAGTAAATAACGAAATAAATAAAAATGTCATTGACGGATAGTTTTTCAATTTAATTTTCACGGGTTCATGTTGGCTTTGGATTAGTGGATTATATGGTGGTGGTATTAAGGTCTCACGCAGGTAGTCTCGCTGAAATTCCGATAGCAGTTTCAAAGTTGGTTTAGTGAAAACTCGTGAAAGTTTGATGTCGGGCACCTCGAAAATTCCCTTGCCAACTTAAAATGCGAATTCGCATGTCAAAACAAATTAAACATTTCACCGCCTTAAAATGCATTAAGTCAGACTTTCAATTAATACGGTATACTTTGAACGGATGCTTAGTAAAAATGAATGCATAGCATTAATTATAATAATATTTAGATTTGAATTATTATATATTATAATAGGTATGAATTTGAATACATTTCGGTGCCTATACTATTTAACTGACGAAATAGTTAGAGTCTAAGTATATTATTGTTAAGTTAGCACAACTGACATATATAAGAATTTTGTACTCGTTCAGGTTTTATTGTTTTAAAATTTCAGTTGTTTCGCAAAAAATTATAAACAGTTATCATAATAGTTTATTCTATAACATAAATAAAAACATGATTTTATTTTGCGTAAGTATGCTATGATTCTCTCTTTAAAATAATTATAGTTTCTTATATCTTAAATTATGAACAAAGCGAGAAATGTATCGGTTTACAAAGATGTTTCGTATAGAACAGATTGGTTGATTGATTGGTCTAACTTTGAAATTTATATATAAATGTAATTTTAATCTCAAAAATGTTTAATATAATTTTTAATTCTATGTCTAACAATATAAAAATGTCATAGAAGTATAAATTACTACCTATTATAAAATACCTACAAAGTATTTTGTAAATTGACATTCCTAATCTTATTTCTACGCTCCTAATCTTAGAAGAATTGCAAAATATATTTTTTATGATTTTATTGTAAGTTTCATATATTTTGATTCTTAATATTTTAAGCTAAAAAATTTATATGTATTTTATAACATACTCTTGAATAACAGTGTAAACAATTTTGAAAATTGTAAATCATAATTTTTTTTAAATCCCTTCAAACATTAACATATCACATTGATGGTTGATTTTTGTGTTCTTTTCTGAAGACATTTTTTCGGGTAGAAATAATGGTCCAAATACCACAAGTATGGTATGAATTCGGTAAAAAATAGCATCTTCTCAGTACTTTATTTAACTCATTTTTCAAATTTCTTGAAAGGTTTCTATTGGGATATGAATAATTACCAAAAAATGACGGGAAAATTGCAAAATTAAGGTTGCCGTGAATTTGATTTTAAATATTTAATGATACATTACTAATGCAATTTTAAATGTAGAGACTTTTTTGAGTATTCTCATAGGTAGTCTACATACGTGGTAAAATTTTTAAATTTTTACATTAAGATTAATGTTGTATATCTGACTGAGTTTCGCTTGGAATCGTATTTACGAGTGAAATATAAATTACATAAAATACATTCAAATCTTAATAAATAAACCAATAATTTCTCTGAGGACTGAAGGGACGAATGGAGAACGTCCAGAAACGACTTCCCGGCTTTTAAAACTTTAAATTTGAAATATTTTATATAAATTATATTTTATTCATTTTAGAGTGCATCTTATAAGATGTGTTTCAGTTGGCAAAGTCTCGTATTATTTTTATAAAATATAACACATGCGCGTACACTAGTATATTCGTAATTGACCAATTAATTATATACTCGTAGATATCATTACAAAAAGTGAATTAGTCATCCGATAAAGGTCGGTAAATTGAAGAATTCAATATAATTAGTAGATCTTAGTTGATAATAATTGGTATTATTTAAAAAAGTAGTTTTAATTTGTATTGTACATTTTTGATAAGTAAAAACGTGTTATGTATATCATTTCACCGACACATGATTTATATAGTTTTTAGCACGTAAAATATCGATATTAAATAATTACAGTGCTATAATAATAAAAATTATAGTTTTATAATCCTTTACAAATAAATAATTTATTATAAACCTAAAAGATAATGTCATGTCGCAGTCAAATATTTAATATTATATCGTTAGGCGTAGTTGGCAAGTTGATTTTATCGAATAAAAAACGAAAAGGTACAAAAACTGTTTTCTTTTTTTTTATCAAATGTTTCGTTTGATTTTTCTAATACGCAGAACAATAGGGGCACACGCTGTGTCTAATACTCTCCGAAATCCAAACACGCGTCAAAGTCGGGTTAACGATTGTTTTTACACGGCGTAAAGAACAACACACGCAAACAATACAATACAATATCTTGTACACGTACGTCTTCGTTTACACGCGATACATAATTATTATGATAATAATAATAATAATAATACTAAAGGTATAGACACATTTTGAAAAACGATAGGTAACGCGGAATACTTGGGACGTGTTTAGACACATAATTTGTATAATATTATTATTATAATTTTGACGAATAATGAGTTAAATCGCGGTGTTCCATCATTGATGCCATCGTCATCGTCGTACGTACACAATGAATAAACAAGGGACGTAATAATACGACGCAGGTCGACGTGTAGAGATGAGTAATGAGAAACTTACCGACTTTCAGACTATTTTCCCCGACCGATCTTCCGTCAAGTCACACAGTATTATACTATAATATAATAATTATAATAATAATAATAATGGACCAAGGACGTGTTCATCCGAAGACGTAATTATTATTACATCAGAAAATTAATTATCATTCAAAAAATAAAACAATTTAAACGAATTTCATTCAAATTTAATTAGGTACCTGGGATTGTCATTGGTAGGCGGTCATTTTCATTCAGTGGCACCGAAAACTAAAATTACAGGTAGAACAGGTAGATAACATTAATTTACCTACCCACCTACCTTTCCATAATGAAATTGAATATTCTTAGATAAAAATAATTTATAAATGGAAATAAAATAAGATATAATTGAAAACAAATTAAGTAGATTATAAATTTGAATTTATATTGTACTTATAAATAAGATAGTTATACGTAATATATTTAAATAGGTATTGATAAATTAAATATTTTCTAAGCACAGATCTTTTGCCTTCCATAGAATTGTGTTTTCATTATTTGGTTCAATATTTCTTTCACAGATTATCTTTATAAACTCCTTGAGGCGATCTTGAGCTATAGAATTACGTATAGCTTGATTTTAATTAGCTTCAGTTTAGAAAAATACCTTTATACGCTACAACTTGAAACTGATAGACAAAAACTTAATTTTAAAACACAATCAAAATTAGAAAATACACTAACTTAATTAGTTACGCAAAATATTTGAAATATTTGAAGTGTACTGGCCATGTTTTATTTATCTCGCTTGTCTTCATCTTTGTTCTCATAACGTGCATTTTATGTTAATATTTAGTATGCCACTTGAATGAATTCCTGAGACCAAATTCAGAATTCTTGCAAAATCCGTTTCACAGAAAATTATAAATTTACTTTTGAATAATTATAATCATTTAGGACGTTTGTCATATTTAATATTTCATATAGTTATACTTCATCTATGATTTTTCTATTATTTGGTTAAATAGTATAATAATATTATTTGAATCGTCACAATACCTCTAAACTAGAAAAATAATTTGATAAATAATTTTTTAACAATATTAATTATTATTACAAATATTTAAAATATAATATGTAGTTTAATATTAACTACTAAGTCATTATACCATAACAATCTTTTAAGAGAATATATATAAAACGAAAAATTGTGATTAAAAAAACTTTATTACATGTTTTAATTAATTTTTTTGTAAATACTTTACAATATTACGACTGAAGGTATATACAAATTTATTATTATTTCGTTTTATAAAATTTAAGGTATTCATAACAGGAAAAAAAAAAATTATAAAAACTACAATATTTACGTTTATTTTATATATATAAAAACAAATATTGTTAACATTATTCGCATCAAAATTATTATTCTGTTGTCTATATCACAATAGTTATATTAGGTAATAACAATTGTTTGTGTAACAAATATTATTATCCAATGTGAGACCAGATAATTATTTTTCTATTTAGATAAAGATAAAGATAAATGCTAGATAAAAAAACAATTTTTTTTGTTTATTTTATACATACAATATATAGGTAAGCTAAAAAAATTAGAATTTTTACTACTTAATTTACTAAAAACTATTTAGTAGTTAGGTAGGTATCATATATTATATACATTATTAATACATGATACAACTTTTTATATTCTAATCATAATTATTTATATTGATTATTTATCGCATAGGTACCGCATCTAGTATTTCTCTAATATTAGATTAAATAGTATTATAGGTATATTATATCATATTGATTATTTTATTTTTTGAATGTTACCTAATAATAATAAATGACATATTATTTTAAAAAAATCTAATAAGTGTTACACTGAAATAAAATAAAATAAATATTCATTTAATTTTACTATAAATTCTAAAGTTAAAAGTTTATAAAAATTGGAACTTTTTATTTATGGAATATATTTATGTCATTATTAGTATACATTTTTATCAAGCATATCAAAATTATATTCAAGTCTACCTTTATAGTTTGTGTTAGGTTCTTTACATTTTTCATGAAATAATTAACATTAATTTCGTCGAAATATAAAAAATATATCTATAGTAAGTAGGTACAATATATAGAAATTATTATATTTCTTATTAAAACATAATTTCATTAAAAATAAACGACTGAAGACCTCAAGTTTTATATGAATAGGTATTATAGATATTGAATATTTCAGTTTTCAATGAAAAAATTGATAGTCTGTCATTAAAATTTCGTAGGAAAATAATAAACTTTAATTATATCTCATAATACTATATTAGGATTAAGTAATTTATAAAGTAAAATAAAATTAATAGACCCATCCATTTTTAATCATTCCCATAAAAATACGTATTTTATCATCAAAAGTTTGTGTTAGCAATAAATAAAGTATTTATTATATTACAAAATAGGTAAGTAAATATTATTATAATTTCATACAAGTATAAATTATTTATAAAGAAATATTCTTTTTTATTATTTGTTGTTAAAAAAATGTATATAAAATATAGATTTTTGTGCAAATTAATATCTATTATACAAAAACAAAACACAAAGAATTTATAAAAAAAAAAAATATATAATCTTACCTAAGGTTAGGAATACACGATTAAAGATAATGATTTGTATTATTTTTTCTTCATAATTTTCAAAATTTTATTTGGATAGTATGAATTTAGAATAAAATAAATTAGTATTTTTATTCAGTTTTAAAATAAATTGTTTATTTTTTTTATATAGATTACATTAAAGAATAAAATATTTACAATATATGTTTACTTACTACTTACTGTACTTATCATGTAATTATGTTTAAAATTGTATACCTATATATATAAATATAGAAATTTAAAATAAAATTTATCTTTTGAAACGAATTAGAATTTCAATATAAATACTCTGCAGCAGCAGAACATTTTTTATCGGTTTCATTCGGTAACATTAAATAAATAATTAAATAAGTAAATATGGATAAATAAATATAAAAAAAAAATAGTAGTAATAAATAAATGATAAATAAATGGTAAGAAATAGCGAATAAATAATTCATTTTGTGTTAGTATAGTATAGTTTTGTATTTAGTATAGTTTAATTATGTAAAATAATGATGTTGAGAATTATGTGTCAGATACTATCTTGCCAGAACTTGGCCACTTCTATTCCTTTCTTGGTAGCTAACATAATGTCGTCCATTGGGCAGCTTGGGCAGTATATTAGGTGGGACATGATCTGAAACTGTCCACAATCACATAGTATGTATCCTCATCAGGAATGAGACCCCCTTTTCCTTGGTTTGCATTGGATTGCCCAACCCCTACTCTTAGTCTTTATTGCTCTCCACGTTGGCTACTCTAAATTGTTACCTGCAGGCAAGTGTTTGATCGGTATCATCCACTTTCCGGTCTCCTTGTTTAAGGAGAGTTTCCATCTGTCGACCTTTTCTTGGTCCTGATTTCTTTCCAAAATTTGTGTACACTTCAATAAGCTCCTTCTTGATTTCAGGCGAGTGGGGGGCTAATTCCAAAAATTGGATGTAGCTTATCGTATTTTTCTTTCATTCTTTCCCAGTCAGCTTTGACTACCCGGCGAATATCAGGAGGGGTGATACCTGCTAGGGAAAATATTTTACTGATTGGTTTGCTCTTTAAGCAACCAGTTATGAGACGACATGATTTGTTGAGTCTAGTTGCTTTACGTGTGTAGATCTGCTCCAAGCAGGGCTGGCGAATACTTCCACTGAGAAGTATAGAGATAATACAGAGACTCTTAGAGTATGAGGATTGGCACCTCAGGTTGATCCAGAAAGTTTTCTAATCAGAGAGTTTCTTGCATTTATCTTTTTTCTCGTATTTTCGCAATGTTGCTTAAAAGTTAACGAACGATCCAGTGTTACCCCTAAGTATTTAAGGAAGATAGTGTGCTCAAGTTCTTTTCCTTACCAGGTGATCTTTAGTTTCTGATGCGCTTGTCTATTACTTAGGTGGAAGGCACATACATGGGTTTTGTCTGGGTTAGATTTAAGGTGGTTCTTCTGGTAACAATCTAGCATGGTCTAGATATCATCTTACGTTCTACTTTCTCAAAGTTATTATCTTGGATTACCAGAGCCACATAATCTGCGTATATAAAGGATTTTGCACCTGGTTGTGTTGGGATAGGTTGGTCGTTTGTATATACGTTGTATAGTATTGGAGCCAATACGCTGCCCTAGTGGAACCCATTATTCTGGGTTCTCTATCTGTTCTTTTTACTCTTCAGGGCTACAAAAAACCATCTGTTTCGGACTAATGTCTCAACAACTTTAATTAGTTTACGGTCATCAGTAAGTTTATACAGTTTCTCTAGAAGTAAATTAGTTTATGGTATCATAGGCCGTTTTAAGGTCTATGAAGGTTTATGCCAGTGATCTTTTTTCTTCATGACCAGTTTCGATAAATTGAGTTAAGTTGAGATTTGTCTTGTGAATGATTAACCAGGACTAAAACCAGCTTGCTCCTTAATGAGTTTGTTGTCAACAATGGGGCCTAGTCTGTTTAGGATTAATCTTTCAAAAAGTTTGTGGAGATGCCATAGGAGAGAGACTGGGCGGTAACTTTTACGATCGTCGGGGTCCTTCTCAGGTTTTAGGAGTGCAATGATCTTTGTTTTCTTCCATATTTTGGGGATCTGGTAGGTGGTTACTATTTCGTTAAAGAAGTCAAGAAGCCAGTTCTTGACACCTGCCCAAAATGCTTAAACTGTTCTGTCGTATCATCAGTTTTCCTGTTCTTAAGGTCTTTAATTGTTTTATTTTATTCTTCTTCCAAAAACATACTTGTTAGTATTGATGATTGTGGTCTCCTTTTTTTGTTAATTCTTGAATAATTTTTCCTTTTGCCCTTTGAATTTTCTTTATTGGTATTGCCGTTTAGGAGTAGTTCGTGAGCCACATTTCCAGTTACTATCCTTGTATATTGTAAGATTTTGTAGTATCACCGTCGAGTCTTTTAATAAAGACCCAAGCCTTTTTACTGCTATGTTTTATATCCATTTCGTTTAGCAGCGAATGCCAGTGTATCCTTTTTGTCTCAGCGATTGTTTGCATTAGTCATTCACCTTTTTTGGAAGGGTTTATATTGAAAAGTGCTGTATATGTTTCGTAATTTTCGGATTGTTCGGGGATAGGCCAAAGATATAGTTTACTCTACAGCCTCTAGGAATATAGTTTCTTGACACTATTTATTTCAATAAAGGAGTCGTACTGGGTGTGGGATGTGGGAATTGATTTTAATTCAGAGTGTAAATCTTTTGATAAATCAGGCCACTTTGCGTTGTGGTCAGTGTAGTCTGTTGAGAGGATTTTTAAATCTTGCCTGATGAAGATTGCACTACCTTATTTATTATGATGTCTTTCTATTACTAGTTTCATGTTCTTAATCTTTGGGTGGATACTGTTTTGATTTCGAATGGTTTCTTGATTACATATAACAGAATTCCTTTTGTATGCAAATTTCGGTTATAATGTCACTTTTCGTTGGAGAAAATCCCTCAATGTTAATTCCCGACAAAAAGTCGTCTCCCTTGATAAGGGCCTTTTTAAAGTCATATCTATAGAGAGAAAGATTGCTTGTGGTGCAGAGATTTTATTGCGCACCTTTTAACACAAAGCTAAAATGATCTCTACGTGCTCAGTGGTAGATCTTTAGTCGATAAACGTTGCCCATGATATATTACGTGGAAGCGATCTACCATCATATCCCAGAGTTTATAAATCTGGTGGGCAAGAAATTAATAACTGAAATACATACACTAATTTATAATGTATGAACTAAACAAAAATGCCAGCGAACTGGAGTTGTCAGTTGTCTGTCCAATCTTCAACTACTGAAGAATCTCCCTCTTGGAAATAAGCTACAAGACTCTGTCTCTGACTATTCTCAGTAGACTATAGAAATATTCAACTGATATTATCGGAAAATACCAATACGGATTTGTAAAAGGTAAATCAACTGCAAACCATTTACTATTCGACAAATTATAAAAAAAATACTATGAATATAATAATGAACTCTGCATAATTTTCGTTGATTTCAAACAAGCTTACGACAGCATAAATAGAGATCAATTATGAATTGTTAATAAATTAATAAGAAAAATTAAGATTCTTATTATGTCTACTCCAATACACTCTGTAAAGTCCGATGGCAGGGGGAACTATCCCCTCATTTCGAAGAAAAAGCAAGGCTTCTCTCCTATATTGTTTAATCTCGCTCTTGAAAAAGTTGTTAGAGATGTAGGGGAAGTTCGAGTAATGGAGCTTAATAAAAACAAGACGATATTGGCATATGCAGATGACGTTGTTATATTAGGTAATAGTCGCCAGGAGGTTGTACACACTATTGAAAAAATAATTGCATCTAGTCGGAATATGTGCTTTATAATTAATGAAACAAAATTAAAAATCTATACTAATGGCACGTTACACGTCTATTAAGAACGATTTGGTGGTCGGGCCATATACGTTTGAACAGGCTAACGTCTTTAAATATTTGGGAGTGAACATCAAACATAAAAACGATATGCACAATGAAATTAAATTTATGATAAACTCGGCGAAATGTGTATATTTCTCACTGAATATACTGTTAAATTCAAGAATTGTATTAAGGGCGGTAAAGGAAAAAATTTACTTAGCTTATTTACGTCCAATAGTGGCATATGCTTGTGATACGTGATCGACAACTCAAGAAGACGAGGAGAAGCTTCTTATTTTCGAAAGGAAAGTGCTGAGAAAAATATACAGACCTGTGAGAATTGGATTTACTGGAGATTATAAAAGGAAGAAAAATACTAACTTGAAATTTCTATATAATAAACCAAATATTAAATGCTTCCTAAAAGCAAGGCGTCTGGAATGGGTGGATCATGTATGGCGAGCCGAAGGAAGCATAACCCAAAAATTACTGATTAACAACCAAACTGGAAAGCGCTTCAAGAGAAGACTCCGGCAACGATGGAGGAATAAAGTCAATGCAGATATAAGAGTGATGGACGGTGCAGCAAGCTTCGAGATTGTTATTGACCGTTACAGTTGGAGAGGCTTAGCAGAAGCTGCAAAATGCCTTAATGACCCATAAAGCAGGAAAATAAAATAATTTCAATTAGTTTTTTATGAATAATTAAAATATAAATTTTTAGGATATTATACGCATATTTTAAAGTGCTAAAATGTATAGTAGAATATCGGGTCCATCAGGGTTCCCCATGTCGGCTATATACCCTCGTACATCTGACAATGATGATCATTCTCACACATTTATTCAAAAAATATGTGATCTGAGTATCTACATAATTAAAGTAGTCTTTAAAAATCTGACAACGCATTTAAGTCTGTATATTATTTTTCTTAATTTTACGTAGGTATTTATGTGACGTGAGACTGCTATTTTAATTAACTGTCACGGCTATTGTCTAACGGACAAAATAACATTTTAATAGGATTTCCACCACTAAATCGCATTTTGTTTATTATTTCAATTCATTTTGATATAATATGTACCCGCCGTGCCGTACTGTCAAAGAATTCTAACTATGAACCGTAACAATTAATAATATATAATATTGTTAATCACGCGAGATAAATGATTAAGTCTTTATATTGTTACATTTTATAGTTTATAGTATTACGTTGGGTATAATTATAACTGTGTAAGAAAACAAATGGATATCCATAGCAGGAAATGATTAAGTAGCTGTTGTTTTGTTCAACAACATTTTCGCCTCGGTAGAATAATGTTATACAAATAGCTTTCATTTAAATAAATGTTTATATAAATATTCGCTTATACCGTAGTGTTGTATTTGTCGGTAATATATTCTTTCAAATAAATATTACTTACCCTTTAACTTTCTATTATTCCGTCTACACCCATATTATTGTGTTCTCTGGTGGAAATAATTGTAGTTTATATATAATATAAAATATAAAAGGAGGCAAAACCTAATGTAACCGATGAAACGCAGAATCAGATATTGAATATTTTTCAGTTAGCTCAATACTCATATAGACCAGGGCGACTTTATGTCTCGTTTAAAACGGCATTGTAGTCCCGTTTTTAGTATTGGGTCCCAATATCTCTAGAAACTATTAACAGAACATGTTTTATCCTGTACTTGAGAAAATCTCATTTAATTCCATATTTTACTTGAAAAAATAGAAAAAGATGTTGCAAGTCAATTTTAAGTTTATTAATACTTATAAACATAGAAATATTAGTATTTACTATCAATATTATTATCCAAGAAAATTTATTTATCTTTAACCAATAAAATATAAAAAAAATTATTATTTGTTTTGTTATTTTAAATTATTTAGAAGTAAAAATGAGTACAATATTATATTATACATGTTTGCATTCTTGAAATATATTAGTTAATTTTATTAGTTAGATTTAAATTTTAAGTGTTTATTATATATAAATAATAATAAAGAAAATATAAAATAATTTTTTTGTGATTACTAAAGATAGGTTTCTGCAATATCGTTTGTTGTGTAAAATGTTGGGAAAGGAGTAAAAATTATTTCGTTTTTTTATTTCCTAAATATGGTCACCTTAATATAGACACTACGGAATAATAAATTTAGTTTGAATTTTAAAATAAAAATATATCCTACCATTATTTATATCCAAAATAATGTTTTCAGACTATTAAAAACACATAAAATATCATAAAGATTTTAATTTTAAAAGCTTATAAAAGAAAATAGTTACTAACGATTTACATAATATTTTGTAAATATATTAAGTAGTATTATACATGAGTAGGATTCTATAAAATTTTCAAACCTTAAACTCAAAATTGCATATAATATTAAACATTTTTTCAACAAATATCAAATCTCTATATTTAGCCAAAAATCAACCAATCCATTTTAAAATTTCACCACGTTTATATATCTCTTAAGTTAATACTCAAAACAAATTTCAAATCCTTACAGTAAAAAATTAATTAGTTATCACGAAATAAAAAAAATTAAATTAACGGAAATCATAATTTTGCCAATTTTCCGATATTTTTTGTAATTTTTCTTCTCGGAAATACTTTTGAAAAATTCGTTAAATAAAGTACCAACTAGATAAAATTTTCTATCGAAAGCATACCCTATTTGTGGTAATTCGACCATTATTTATACCCAGTAAAATGTTTTCATACATAAAAAAAATATCTTTGTAAAACCGAATACATTCCTCGCTGGCTCTAAAATATATTATATTATATCAATATCTTATTAGATTTTTGGTTTACATTTTTTTTCTTTTTTCGTACACTATACGATATATTTACAATACATTTTATTATTAAGCCGTGATATATTAATATATATAATACATATGCATATAATGAACTTAATAATACGTAGATTAATTAATGGTAAGTATGTTTCAACTCTAAGAGAGACAACTATTGTTATTTGCGAAGGAAGTATAATTATATACTTTGTTAGTTGTTACGAGTATGGCGACAAAAGTCTTATTGTATGCGTTGGTTATTTCAGGTATTTTGTATATTTTAATGTCTTATTCTATGACGACTGTGCTTTCAGTATCATTCCATAATACATATAAGATGTATTTTTGTGGTGAAGTTTTTGTGTTAGCATAAACATGGTAGCACTATCAAGAATATTTTAAAAGTTTGAATGTATATTATTGCCCAAATTGTTTACATATTTCTTTAAAAATATTTGTTTTCCTTCTTTCTCGCAGCCTAAACATTTTTCACCTAGATATAAACATATATATTAATTCATACATACATAACTATCATATTATTAACTATAGATAATAAAAATAAATATTGGTCTGAAAATTAAAATGCATATTATAATAAACTGTACAAATACACTTTAGAGAAAAAATGAAGAAAATGAATTACGAATTATAATACTAGAATACATTTATACTTAATATTAACGCACTAACTTGTTTTTCTATTAAATCAATATTTATAATATTTATTAGTTTATATTTATTTACTTATAAGAGAATCTTATTTTAAATTTGCATGTTTTTTTATTTATTTAATAAAAAAATATTTAACAGAACTTATTTTTTTAGTATCAGAAAATTTAGTTTTTTTTTAAATTTTATAGTTATTAAACAATTGAAATAAAAAAGAACAATAAAATAACTCGTTTAAAAGATATTGTGTTTACTTTTCAAAGAAATATTAAAATATCTACTTCTACAGTTCACCATATAAAAATATTGTTCATTATTACTTTCGTAAAGACCTATTTTCATTAAAATTCAACGAAGTATTAATATGATTTTTGTTATATAATTGGTACTTATCTGTATGATTTAGAGACAATACATAGTAGTGACTTTTAAGTATAGTTACTTGAAATAATTATTTTTATTATTTCTAATTTAAAGGATACCTAATATGTTGGAAACATTTTCGTGTTATTTATACAATAAGTAAGAATGATAGCAGTAACAGGCAGATATGATGAAGGCATGAGAAGGAATAGGCCCAGTGACTTCAATTTAATTATTTACAATTATTTTTTCACTCGATAAAATATTACAGTACCTAATGATTTTTATTTATTTTAAATTCTAATTATACCTACATTGTGAATTTTTTTACTATAAATGTACAAACAAATTTAATAGTACCAATGAGGCTACCAATATAATATAAGATGAAAATCACTTTTTCCTGTGAGCCTATCCACCCCTGCCACCATTAAAGAATTTATTTGAAATGTTGATTATATTTAGAGTTAAAACAGAATAATGTTAATAAATCATTTTCAAAACAAAATTATTTTTAGATATTTTAATATAAAAATCACTTATAAATTTATTATAATTTTAAAATGAAAATATATTTTTATGTGTTTTCTCATAATTAACAAAATATATCAAAATATGCTAAATTAGATAAATATGACCTTACTAATGAAATAGTCTCAAATATGCAAAACAACTTTTTCCTGTGAACCCTTTATTGAATTAATTATCTATATTTTTCATTCTTATAAACTCAGTAACAATATGTAAAAACATATAAATCTGGATTATTGTGATAAGCCTAAATGCTATTGATTGGAAAGCTTGCAATGGTGTGATTTGAAGTTTAATGATTTGGTGGGTCTCCATACTTTGATTCCCTATGATAGAAATTTGTATTTATATTATTTTTGTTTGTTTATTTATTTATTATAATATTATAAATAATTAATTGTAGAAAATTGTAATGATTAAAAAACAGGAAATGAAAATAATGTTAAAAAATAATAATTTCCAGCTTTATTTGAAAAAAAAGCGTAATTATTATTTATTATCATCATCAGTTAATAAAGTTAGTTAGTAGATTTTTAAAGTTAGGTCATATTAAGTAACTATATTTCAATAATATTATATACTAAAGGTATTAAACTTTTATACATTTTTAAATTCTTGTTATTAGCATACGATTTTTTACTCTTTAGATTTTGAGCGAAGCGAAGAATGTATTGGTTTTACAAAGATGTTTTTTTTTTTTTTACATATATGAAGACACTTCTTCGGGTAGAAATAATGGTTTGATTACCACAATGTATGGTAATGTTTTTGGTAGAAAATTGTATCTAGTTGATACTTTATTCCTCAAAAGCTTTTTTTTGGAAGAAGAAAAACTACTAAAAAATGGCGGAAAATCAGCTAAATAACGTTTTTGAAATTAAAATTTTTTTAATTTCGTGATAACTAATTGAGTTTTAATCATAGAGTCTTGAAAATTTGTTTGAGAATTTACTTAGGTAAACTTCATTACAAGAAAAAATTAAAAGCCAATGGTTGATTTTCTAACTAAGTATATAATTTTGACTTTTTTTCCAAAAATTTTTAATATTTCCTGCAATTTTTTGTTTATTGGTTTGAAAATTTTGTCGAAGTCTATAGATATATATACTTAATCTTTTTACATAATGTTTTGATAATCGTGAATTTTTTTCATAAGCTTTTAAAGTAAAAGTTCTTGAAAATCGGCAAATTTACGGTTTCATTATTTTATTTCTTGATAACTAATTAAGTTTAGATCGTAGAAACTTGAAATTTATTTTAAATATTTACATTCGTAATTTACACACGTGGTAAAATTTTGAAAAAGCTTATCAGTATAGTATATTTTAATACATTGAGTTTCGCTCAGAATCTCATTTTCTAATATCATTGCATTCAAATCTTAAGTATAATCAACCACTAATTTCTCCGAGGACCGAAGATGGAACTTAAACAATCGACCTTCTCACATTTTTTTTATAATTATTACGTATTTTATTTTGTTCGACACCGTCACGACGTTTTGCGCAATGATACGCACGTGTTTTACCTCCACGACGTGTCGGCCTACACCGTTACCGTTAATGCAGTATAGTTGCGAAGTTTCGTTCGTTGTATGTGCGAATTTTCCGAAAAATCATTAATACGTTGCATTTCATTGTGTGCTGTTTTCACGCCGTCGACGCAGCAGTTTTGTGCTGTCAATATTTGTGAATATTTACATCATTTTCCTTTTATATATTTAGGCATTGAGTGATAAAAATTGATTTATAAGTATTACTATATAGTTGAATGCGACTTTTCTTAGGCTGTTTTGTGTTTTTACGCATTTTGTTTTTTTCAAAATATACAACATTTTATGTTACGAAAATTGTCTAAGATTATATAATGTTTTAAATGATATATATATATATATTTTTTTATTGTTATTTTTACGTAGGTATGTGTTTTAATAGTGATCTTTCAATCAACAATCATTTACAATTTCATTATATAAATATAATCGATTAAGATCAATAATATTAAAATATCGAGTTCGTATTGAGTACGTAGTAATTAGTAACTATAAGATATAAAATATCTGTCACACTGACCAGTGGCGCAGTCAGGGAAAGTTAAATCGTTCCTTTGTTTTATTTTTCATAGCTATAACAAGCTCATTTTATTATTTTAGTGATTTCCGTATTGTTTTACACAAAACATTATTAGATCGTATGTTACTTTTAACACAAAATCCCAATATAGCGTAATGTGGTTTGACGTGCAAAGTTCATTTTATTTTTTAAACGGATATTGCGTTGGTATATTATTGAATCTGTAAAATTTAGAAGGCGTTCAATAAATACGTTTTAAATTGCGCAGATAGCGTAAAAGTCACGGCAGGTATATATGATTGTACTTTTCGTTTTTGATTTTAAACCTTTGGTGCTCTTTGCGCGTTATGTTTATATTTAGAGTCAACTGGAAAATTGTCGATAAATCTATATTGGCTGTTATATCTCGTTCTATCATATTACTATTAATGTTAAAATATATACCTACCGTATAACCGCAAACGCGGTATATTATAGGTTACACGCGCGGAAAAAAAGCCGGTTGTAAATAAATTTATTGCGCCCAAAATTTGTAATGACAAAAATACTAGTAAAATAGTACGCACGAACACAATATGTATATATATATATATTATACAGATAAATCGTACATTTGTACGTCGTCGGTGCCGGGGGGACGGAGGGCGAGCGATAGTCTTAGCCGTAACACTGCAAAAAGGGCGTTCCTCCTAGAGGTTCCACACCTCATCACCGTCATCCGGGTCGGGTGGAAATAGATGAAAACACCCGTTCTCCGTCATGCGTTATGGCGTATATCCGTCCGGAGGAGGACAAACTGGCGCCTCTGCGTTTGTATCTGTGCCAAACGTCCGACGAAAGCCCATCGCAACCCACTCCGTACCCCGTCCGACAGAAACCCACCCCCGCCCGACCGCCCCTCCGACGGTAACGCGACGACGACACCGCCGCCGACGTCTGACCGGGGGCCCCACCCATCGCAAACGGTTGCGAAACCGCAACGTCCCGCCACGATATTTTGTAGACCCCATTTTATAATATATTATTGGTCCGCGGTTAAGGGTTATTAGTGAACTTTCCGTGTGGACTTTCCGTGTGGATTTTCCGTGTGGATTTCCACCACCGGTCTTTCCGCACAATACCGTAGACGGCCGACAGTTATAATAATCATCAAAGTCAGTCGTACCCGTCGGTTTGTAACCACGGTCCACTGGCTTTATTGTAATATTAGAAATATAACATACCGAGCACGTTTGTTGTGTAGGACATTCGTTATTTTTTTATGGTATACGTGTAGGACGTACCGATTTACATATTTTTTTTTTTTTTTTTTTTTTTTTTTAAAAAAATAGAAATTGTTTATTCGTAAGAACGCTCTGACCGACGGTAATCATTCATCATTTTTTATTAATTTATTTTCAAGACACACGACTGCATCGAAAATAATATTCGTTGGGCGTTTAAACAAATATTATTTGTGACCGCAAAATGATTTGCGTTTGAAATAATTATTTTCATACTATCATAGCTCGTAACTAGTTATGACCGGGAAAATACCGAAATATGACGTTTTGCTCAAGTACTGCAGATACTTCACGTTTCTCTACGAGGTATTGTCGTCAAGTAAATCGCAATACATAAACAGTAGTGATCGTATAATAATTGTATGTCATTGCTCTCCGTTTTCGTAATACGAATTTTAAAAACTTAACCTATATATTGTTTATAATTAATAAATTAATTTAATAACAATTACTTCTTTAAAAAATTCATAATTAAATTTTATTTTAGGATAGTATAATTTTCTTAAATAACGTTTGTTTTTTTTTCATCTTAAAAATTTAAAAAAATATAATAATTATTCGAAAATAGCTTTAATGATGGACATGTACTTATGGACACTTTAGTGTTATAGTTCTAATTATCATAGTTTTTAACTAAGATTTAAGTATACCTTCATAAATCGTTTTATAAAATATGTGATTTAAAGATAAAAAAATATAGAATACAGGAAGTTTTTTTTACAATATGGACATTTTTTCCCAAAAATGTCACATGTTTATTACAAAATATTTTGATTTAACAAACTGGGTAGATACAAAATATTTTTCATGTGAATGTACTTATTATTTTCTGCCTACTATATATCTTGATTATGTGTTAAAAAAATATTTTGTCGTAAAGCATAATACAACTGAACTATTAAAATGTTTGGATTAAAATATAAAATATGATTTGATTTATGTTATATAAAGCAACTGTGCGATATGTAATGAATATTACTATATATTAAAATGTATATTTTATTAAACCATAAAATAGTCTACATTACTTTCAAATGTATATTTTTGTATAAACATTACTGTATTATTTAAAAAGTCATGAATATATTATTTTTTATAAAATTAAATTATTAATAAAATTAAAACGTATTTTGCATAATTAAATTAAATTTTACAATCGTAAATAATTTAAGTGGACAAACAATAAATATTTCTGTTTAATAATAATATTAAAATTTATAATTTATATAAACATTAACAAGCTATTATGTGAATTAATATGAGCAAACAATCCAATTGGTTTTTAGAAATTTATTTTTCATAAACAACCAATTACATATTTAAAATTTATATCCAAGAATATTTTATAAATGCAGGTATATATTTTTGCCATACATTATTGTAAAAAAAAATTGTGAAAAATATCAAAGGAACATTATGAATTATTCATTGTTTTTCAGTTTTTAAAGAATTTATTTTATAATTGTACTTATTATTGTAATATTCAAAAATTAAGTAAAAGTATTTCTAAGGATTTTAAAGTAGTATTGTTCTATTCAAATTACTATATTAATTTAAAAAGGTAATTTTTAGATTAAAAATGATATATTTAGTTATGGGAAGAAACTGTGTTTCTAAATATTCTATATAAATTTCTATAACATAAATTATTGATAAGTTGAGAAATAATACAAAAAAATATTTCCATTAAATGTTGAAATCGAAAAAAAATTATATTTTATTTTAATATTTTATGAGAAAAGCCATAAAATGTCATTTGTTTCAAATTGAACAAGATTCGTATTTAATGTATACAAATAAATTTATAACTTATTCTTGTTGACGCTTTAATTGTTTTATTAGTAACCAGAATATAAATTATATAATTTTAATGGTTAAAATTTGTTATTATTTAGACTGATATTTTTTTTTACTAAAATATTAAAAAATTGTTGATAACTATATCCAATTTATAAATGAGTACAATATATGTTAGATATAAATAAAAAGTATCAAAAGATTTATTGAAATAAAGCTAAATGAGAATTTGTTTTAAAGAGTAATCCTTAATAAAGTTATAAGGTTACATCACCTTACATGCCATGTCAAAGTATATGGGATCGGATATCCTAATCCTATATCACCATAGATCTCATTCTTCTACCTCTTGTTATTTACACCAGCTATCTTTATATCACTATCTATTTCATCTATCCGCCAATTCTTTGGTCTTTCTTTACCCTCATATTATCTATATTCATTTCTATAACAACTCACATTAACTTTGAATGTTTCAGAAATTATCTCACTCCATATCAATCTATTCTTTCTCTTTCATTTCATAATTTATACAAATTTAATCTTATTTTTATATATTCATTTTTATTCATTCCCTTGTAATTACTACAAACATCCGTCAAAGAAATATCATCTCTATTAAACTTATTTGCTGTTCAATTTCTTTTGACTGTGTTCAATACTCCTAATTTATAAGATATTACAGGCCCACTCTCCTATATAATATCTACCTTTCAAACGTATCATCGTTCTCTTATAACACCCGTCGTCAACAACCAATTCTTCTATTAATATTAACAACCTGTATTATTAAACAATAAAAGATAATTTTTTAATAAAAGTTTTTTAAAATTTAATTAGTTATAATAAGTTTAGTAATAAGTTTTTTTTATATTTTTAAGTATATAATTAATAACTTATCATTTTGTTGAAATTAATTGATAAACGGTGTAAGCATTCAAATTTGTATATTTTTTTTATTATTAATGTTATAAATATTTATTATGTAACTCACGTAATATGTAAACTGCACAAAATTGAAAAATACACAAACATGTATCAATATTGCCTACACTTATCGCCGTTATATAAACATACTTTTTTAATTCTGAGTGGGATATTGTTTACATTGAATTATTTTGTTAGAGTCATATTATTTGTTGTTATTCATATTAATCATACTAAATATGATACATTTTTTTTATAATTCTATAATTTTAACTTTTATAAGAAACTTATACATAATAATAATAAAATGTAAATTAAAAATGTTTCACCATTTCTTAAATTATTATAAATATTCCATAAATTATAGGTTCATAAATCTTAAACATAACTTCCATTTTATCGTATTATTAGGTGTTTAAATTTATCACTTGCTTTATGGTTCTTTATCGCAATACACTTAAAATATCACATATTATATTCGTCAACGTTTGTAGATAACTATAACTATAATTAAATGTCAAATAATTAAATTGTTTTAACTGTTTTATTTATACATTTAAAATTACTAATGCTATGTAATCATTATTTAAATAGATATTTTTTTTTTATATATATATATAAAAATGTATACAAGACAAGTCAATAATAATAAAATGTGTTATATACGTTTGCAAAATGTCAAAAGAGTATAAATATTTTTTTTCCCCGGTTTCGCAAAATCGAATTGAATCATAAACAAAATTTTTCATTATAAAAATATTTTAAATGCGGTTTTGCTGTAAAGCAGAAATAATAATAATACGGTTTTTGGAAAAATCGCATCGGGACAAAGACATGTATAGACAATAAGAACGTGTGTAAATAGTTATAATATAAAAATCTAACTCTGCCGAATCCCCTTTCCCGCTCGGACACAATACGGAGGAATGTAATTGTGGTCGGTGCCTTCTTGTCGCAGTTTTATGCCGTCGAGATCGATCCCCGTGTAATCTGTACCGTCACCCTGCAAGCTCTTTGCCTTCGGAGTCGTCGGCGAATATTCTCATTGCGGCGGCAGCGGCGGCTGTAAGACAGCGTATAAACATCGTATCCGCCACACAATAAAGTCTGCTACTTCATTTATACGAGACGATGGAGAAAAAAAAATTACATTACAATAGCCACCCTCGTAAACAATTAGGGATACTAGACGAGAACGATAAGCTTTGAGTAAGAGTTTTTGTTAAACTTGTAAAACACTTAACGGGTTTTAGAAGTGAAAAATATATCGAGTTGATTCTTAGATAATAGAAAATTTAAACAATACCTGACGTACTGTAGTTATATTATAATATAACCCCCTGACTCCCCGGGCGATAATCAAATAAAAATTTAAAATCATATTCAAATATCTTTAATTTACAATATTAGGTATACTCTATTGTATCAGTTTGATGTATGTTAAACTATTTAATATTTAAAGTTTTTAAAATAAAAAGATAATGTTAAGTTAGTTTTACTTGTTAAATAATATACTTTTATATAAAACGATTTATTTTATGTGATTTTATATTTAAATTAACTCATTAAAAATAATTACTTTATAGTTTAATATTTCAATAGTTTTCAATAATATTTAAAAAAAAATAGAAATAGAAGGTAAATCGAAAATTTATAATTTTTTTTTAAAAGATTAACTTAATTTAGTTACTTCCATTTTCATTTTGCTATCTTTTAATTTAACTTCAACTTTTCTAAAATAACTTACTATTGAATGAGTTAAATAAATTAGTTAATTTGCTTAGCCTTCATATAAAAATCATAACGATAATACTTGATATTAAATAAAACGTATTCAATCTTAATATTATATTTTAAACAAATATATTTTATTTATTTGGAAAAATATTTAAAGATAAAAATAATTTTTATGCTTACAATTTTTACAGTAAATTTAATAATTAGTAGATTACATTTTATGTTTGGGGATGAAACATTAAAAACATGATGGTGAGAAAACCATTAATATGAATAGTGTTATGCAATTCTGTGCAGTGATTTTTGAAAATAATTTAGTTTTTTTTACATAACAACTTTAATTCAAAAAGTGTTATATTTTATAATAAATAATAAGAAAAATATAATATGTATATAATTTGAAAATGCATTAGTAATATTAGGTAGGTAATTTATAGTAATTACACAATGAAATACTAGCATTGATATAATAATATATAAGTATAATAGGTTTTTATAGTATAATAAATATTGTAAAGAGCAAATTGGGTTATAAAAGAGGATTAAAGTAAATAATTGATATTCTTAAGTTCAACCACCATATAAAGTAAATGCAGTTTTAAAAATTATAGTTTTACAATTTATTATAAAGGACACTTAAAATAAACAACATCATAACAATACTCTTGGCGGACTTTTACTATAGTTTATTTATTTTATAAATTTAAATAATATTAGTGCATAATAATAAATGATCAAAACTGGATTTATTTAGTTATAACTTGTTAGTGATAATTTAATTGGAGAATTAGTATGATGAAATGTCAAGAACGAAAATCGTTTGTGCAATATTTTTAAGTTAGGTAATTATATTTTAAAAACGTTAAAAAAAATATTGATTTAAGCTTTTGACATAATAATATCAAATGTTATCCCTTCATTTAGCCGATTATTTTAAACTTGTTGTACACACGTTTTTTTATACACAAACATGAAGATTTATTGGAAAATAAATCATTACGTCTTTCTTTTAAAATCATAATGAGTACAAAGTTGAAACTTGAATTTCCCAAAACATTCGGTATTACTGAAACTGAGTTGAGAAATTTTTAGAATTGGTTCTTAAATAAATGTTAATTGCAGTTTGCCCTCCTTGTTAGGTTCTAATTATACTTGAAAGTATAGTAAGTCAAATGTTTCGAATGAGATTATAAAGTTTTTCATAAATATTCATCAACTATTATCAAGTGTCCGTGACAAGTATGGTATTATTTTTTCTACGTTACCTAAGACGACAATAAAACGTGACTGTAAAAATATATTTGGTAATTTTAATTTTATGGTTTCTTTAAGATCTATGCTGTATTGTCCGGTGGATTCTTTAAAAAACGAGACAATGTTTATTGTTATTGTTATTTTTTGTTCGTAGTAGATAATTTATTTTTAAAAATGTGTACGCAAATGTTTAAGTCAATGTGTCCAAAATTGTGTGAAACCGCATTCTTAACGCGTAATCGAAAACGCTGCACGAGAGTATATTTTTATCTCGCAAAAACAATAAAACCGTTGTTATATTATTTATAACGACCCGCGTCCTATTTCCGGAAGTGAATCACGCACACTTTTGATGAGTGCAGGTCGAGTCGTCGGGTGAGTTCCGGCGGTGAGTTTTTCATAAACTCAACGACGGCGGACAATATTATAAACTTTGTCATCCGCCGTACACCGTTGCTTTAGGTGGCGAGGGATGCGTCCCACGCGTTGTGGCCGGTGGACGAACGGCGCACCCTGTCGGCCACGACTCAGTTATATTACAATTTGCCTTCGTCCACACACGGCCACAGCAGGCCACACCGTAATACACTGGTTCGCAATACTATGCCTGACCGATTGTAATATACTATCACTGCTGTTAATACTACTACCGTTACTATTAACTTGCCAATGTCACTACAACAATAACAGCAACAACAACAACAACAACAACAACAACAACAACAACAACAACAACAACGGTGCGCGCCCCGCGAGAAGACACTACTGGCGCGCGCGCGCCGCCCGCCAACAACAACTCCGTGCACAGCGGCGCCGCATCGACGACCAACGCGGGCCACGCAGTATCACTGTTATAGCAGTACGCGTCACTTCGTGTTTTCCTCCCCGAGCACGTTACGTTTACGTTTCTCTCGCCGCCCGTAATAGTGCACAGTACGTTCGGTCGTAATCGTTTTACCCGTCCGCCGAACAGCTACCGTCGACCACGTGGACGCACTATACGCACCGTGACTCGGCGAACGGACACCGCGTGTTTGTTGTTTTTACGAATGACATGTGAGTATACACAGATTACGACATAAAATAATAATAATAATACTATTTTAGTATTTTAGATTCGTTTCGCAATTTGCAGATCGTTTTATAGTTAAAGTTAAAATTATTTTCAATAAACGGTCTTGCTTAATGAACAATAGAAAGAAAAAAAATCTATAACGAAAGTGTATTAAAAATGTCACGTTCCACAAAATTGTCTTATAAAATACGAGAGCAACCTTGTTGAAATATGTCTTTAAAAAATAATTAAAGATACTCCGTCATCGTTAACTAGTTACTGTCAATTTTTAATATATATCGTTTATCAAAGACTTTCCGTCCCCTATATAAATATAATTTATTAGGCGAAAACTAAACCGACAAAATATACATAAAATTCATTCAAATGGGATTTGTTGTTTATAAGACACTCAAGTTAACTCTAAACTTTCTAACAATAGTTTTTTTTTTTTTTTTTTTTTTATCAAAAAGTAATGCTTTTTTTATTTGAAAAACTTTTTTCGTTTTCGATCTATAAAATATTTCTCATTTTATGTACAGCACTTACAAATTACAAATATTTATAGAATAAACTCAAAATACTATCTCAAATAAGAATTATGGAGTATAGTTATACATTTTATGTTTTATGATTATTATGATTATATTATTGTTTAACACAGTCGATCATACCATAAAATATTACTTGAAATTAATAACACATTCATTACACACATGTTAATGATATTTATATTTTTAATTTAAGTTAGATATATTGAATCTTTCTATAGAATAATAAGGATTTTAAGAAAATTTGATAAATGTTCAAACAATTTCTACTATTTTCTAAAGAATTAGGTTGATCTTAATTTAATATTACATCACTTTAATCAGAATAGTTAACTAATACGTTTTATCAAACAATAATAACCAATAACAAAAATGTAAAATTATAATAATAAATATGTTATTATATTTAATTTAAAATTCAAATAATTTTGAAATTTTTACCGCGTATATAAATTACGTCTGTATATAATATATTTATACGTGTATTATGATAAACAGTCAAAAGAATTAAAACCGTATAAGTAATAGTTATTTATTAAATTTTAAATAAAATAACTAATAGTTATTGTTATAATATTGGTAATAAATAATTATTAATAATTTTTGATTGCGTATCGTTCATTATTCAGTACCACGTATAAATACTATAATATGTCGACGATAATATATTTATCATTCACTAATAGAGATTTTATTTTTCCTCGGGATGTTTTTGAAATATCGCAAAAGAATATTCTGTACTCAATTTGAGGCCTTTGAATCTACACATATATATATTCACTTTATTGAAACAATATAATTATAATATTATTTATATTTCATATATTATAATTACATATATCGTTGTAAAGTTCAATAAATTATTAATTTTTGAGAGAGTTTTGCTAGATAATTGTTATTGTGTTATATAATTATATAAGATCGAATATTTAAATATTATTATTGCATTACCGTCACTGAGTCCTTTTTCCATTATATCTTCGTAATTTAAAATTTTTTTTCAATCTACCGCAGAAGATTCATGAATATTTATTCTTATTATTCGTATATTGTTTAAAATGTTTAAATATTTAAATGTATAAAGATCGTTATCGTCATAAAAATGTATGTAAACTTTAAATGCCTGCGGCTTTTATATATTTTAACGATCCTAATAAGAGGTTTGAGTATCGTATTAATTAAATTAGGATTTTAGTAATGTAGGTACATTTTTTCCCGAACTAACTTTATGTAAATACCATCAAGTAACTTGAACGTAAATATTACCGTATTTTGATTATCATACCAGAATACTATTACATTTTTATAATCAATGATATCTTATATACATTTATTATAATTTCAACGAATTTATATTATGTAATTATTTAGATTTTCAACGATTTTAAATTTTAAGGAACAAGTACTTTAAATATAAATAAACACTTATTGGGTAGGTATTTTAAATTATATTGCTATAATAGATAAGTTTTATTAATTACAACAATATTTAGGTACCTATAGGTAATAAATTCTATGATTTTTTATGATATTTAACAATGGTTTACATAACTGATGTTGTTTTAGTTATTTGATTACAATACTTCACTTATTCACTAAATATATTAATGTATTACTGACAGTAATATATTATATTTAATTTATTATTATTATTTCTATTTATTTCACGTTTATCAACAGTTTAGATTTTTAATTTTGGTACCTACTGATATAAAATACTATTTCTAATAGTGGCCTAACAATTAATTATGTATTTTTAATTCCTATCAAAAAATTATATTTCTTAAACCAATTAAAATTTAAAAATACCATATTAAAATAAAAAAAGACATAATATTAATAATATTATGAAGATTATATAACAATTACAACTTTCAATTAATATTATCGAAATTGTTTCATTTGAACAATATTCAAAAATTGTATTTTAAACAATTTAAAAATTCATTCAGTATCACCCAGATGGTATTTAATCGGTTCTACATTATATCGTACTAAGCTCTCATAAAATCACATTTGTTAAAATATGCATGAGTAATATTATAATATGTTAAAATTGACACAAATTTAGTGCATGTTCAATATACTGATATAGGTACTTAAAGTTAATAATATGCTCATATAATCATTCAACTTATCGTTTATTACGTATAACCGTATGTGTCATAACTATTAATAATATTAATATTGTCATAATTTTAATTTAAAAAAAAATTGAATTACTGAATTACTAGGTATATTTAAATATATACGAACTAGGTAATATTTAGGACTTTCGATTCTTAATAGTAAAATAATAAAGAATATAATACGTCCTATTTTGTATTTTGTATAATTGGCAATGAAATTATGATTTTAATACTCGGTGAAAAAACAAATAATAGATTTGTTGAACCATTAATCATGTAAAAGTTTCGGCGGGACGAAAATGATTTATGAACATGCCTTTTGGTGTATATTTCGGATAGGAAATAAACAATGAACAAGAGTGTTGTATGCGGACGTATATAAATCATTATAAATTTAAAATTCTAAATGTTATATAGTTATACAATATTCACAATTATTAATGTAATGATATATTTAATAGGTAGGTACAAAACGTAACTGTCTAAATATCTTATATATAAGAATGGATTATAAAACTAGACATTTTATTAGCCAATTACAATAATGACTGTTGTTTCCATGAGTACTTATGTCGGGGAAATATTCTGGTCGGAAAGGTAATTATTTGATCGAGATTACTGAAGGTACTTAAATAAAACAATCCTTTTCAATAACACAAATAGTATACGTAATTTCGTTGTTTTTAAACATAAACTGTTAAACACAAAAACATAGCATATATTGTATCGAATGTATAATTATTAAATATTTAGTTAAATCAATAGAACAAGAACTAAAATTTACCTTATATGTTGGTATAATATACAAAAATATATTATTACGAATTATGTTTATTTCATTGAATATATAATCGAAATATATTTTTAGACGATATTATGGCTTAAAAAAATATTATCGTGAAAGTGTTACTTATTATTTTACGTAGGTACTTTATATAGAATTATATTTCGTTGACCGGTCTACAGGACTGAAACAGTCATTAAATATTTGAGGTAATCTTAGTGTATAACCTATACAAATTCGTCAATCTGTGGTAATTGTAAGAAAGGGTGAATAGGGCGTTATCCCTTTACCACTTTTTAATGTGAAATACATTGGAATTATAAGTTAATATTCTAAGATGAACAAGTTGCAAATACCCGGCTATTTGTATCCGGTTATTTTTGTAGCAGTTAGTAATAAATTCATATTTTTAATATTAATATATTTATAGACATAATATATTTTAATATAATATGTTATTGCTTCTTATTAGTTAGGTATAAGATTTGAAGATTAGTGTTGAATATTTGTTCTATTTTATAAAATAATCTTACTGTAAGTTATACTTATATTATTTCTCGTCTTGACTATTACAAAGTTAAATATACACGTACAAACAAATTAAGTTTAAGTTTGAACTAAATTTTAAACAAACATTTATATAAGGTTTATTTAAATAATAAAAGCAAACTTTGGTTAGTTGCTTTTAAAATAAACAAGTTGCAAAAAAGTCAAATTATACAAAAATTTTATAATTTATTTTTAATATTTTACAATAAACTATCAATTTGTAATCAAATTAATAGTTAATTTAAATATTTCGAAATATTTCTGATTGATAAAATGCAAATTAGTTATAATTTATTTAATATATGTATGATTTCATTGAAATAATAAACGAACTGCAGATATTGGAGTTCTAATTTGAACTAGCTATTATACACGTATGTACCTAACTTAGGTACTAACAGACAGTAACACGATAAATGCATTTGCCATTAAATTAAATTTAGATTCCTAATAGATATCTAAAGTGTTACTAGGTAATGCGTTAATTCGATCATTTTTGTCACTATTATAATATTTAGAACTCGAAAATATATATAATAATATTAATAAACAATTTATTTTTTAACATCAATATTTATAAAATTATAATTTATGATTAAACTTCATTATTTGATTAATTTTAATGTCATATTATCGCTTTTGAGTTTTAACTATTGCTATTAAACTAATAGATACGCCAACTTAAATGGCGTAGCAAGGGGGTTTATTATTTTTTTTTTCATTGATATTATTCATTAAAAAAATGGTCAAATCTTAATGATACACTCAGTAGAAATAATTTGGTTATTTTTAAATATTTACAGTTTCAAATACTGTAGTAATAATGATACAATAAATTAATAAATGTTATAATATTATTATTAATGTAAAAGATAGTAAACAATTTTAATTAAAAATACGTTGCAAATTCGCAGATTATTAATATTAAATATCTTTACATAATCATCGTTATGATTTTAATTATTATTGTGTTTTTAATTTTCAGACAGAATAATGTAAAATATACACTATTATGTTATTCTGTTTATCCAGTTGGAGTAACATGCCAAAAATTGGAAAAAGAGCACATATATATATTATTTACGCGTGCACACAAACTATTCCAGACAGGAAATATGACCCGTTCATTATGCGTATTTTATAACATTATGTATGTGAAAAGTTCGAATAAGACGTTTTTATTATATTGTTTATCGCCATTAAACCGTCTCGATGTTTAAGAGCGGAAAATGAAAATAAATCAACCATGCGCTCAAAACTAATAACAATGACATATTATTATTTAACATATTTAACATTTTCAAGTGTATTTGATAGTTATAACAGTTATACTAGTTAATAGGGTGTATAATATTGTACATAGTATATGATAGGAAATTATTATAATGGTTTATGATGAAAAACAAACTAGAACAAAATTTATTTTAAGAATAATATAAACCATTGTAGTACATAATAAAGTGTTTTTATATTTATGGTAGTCATAAAATATATAATATATATTTAAATAAATTAGTTGGACAGTAAGATATTATTATTATTATTATTAATTCTTTCGGTGTTATAATATTATAATATTTTTATAGATTACATATTAAATTGTTATATAAGTATAACTATTATTTGATTGAATCACTTGAGTAGTTTTATTACATATTTAGCATTTGGAGTATCACACATATAAAAGAACGGTGCATATTCTTGGCATAATGTTACGATCGGCTGTGTAACGGGCACCGTTTGAGGCACAGTTTTAGGCGATGAGGGGGTAAGGTTATAATCAGGTAATTTAGTTATTGGTGAAGTCGTCGGAGTTTGAGTATTAGGATATTGTACTGGTGTTGTAATAGATAAAGGATATTTTTCGGGATTAGGTAATGTGGTCGACGATGATGTAGGATCCTCAAATTTAGGAATAGATGTTGGAGAATTTGACGGTATAGCAGGAACATCCGTAGTGTCTGGAGACGCAGAAGGGTATTTTTCGGAATTTGGTAACGTGGACGACGATGGTGTAGGATCTCTATTTTCGGGAACTGATGTTGCAGAATCGGACGGAATTATAGGAACTTCCGGAGTGACCGGTGACGCAGAAGGGTATTTTTCGGGATTAGGTAATGTGGTCGACGATAATGTAGCATCCTCAGATTTAGGAACTGATGTTGGAGAATTCGACGGTGTAGCAGGAACATCCGTAGTGTCTGGAGACGCAGAAAGGTATTTTTCGGAATTTGGTAATGTGGAAGATGATAGTGTAGGATCCTCAGACTTAGAAACTGATGTAGTAGATTCATATGGTATAGTAGAAACTTCCGGAGTAGTCAACGGAGGAGAAGGATAACCTGTTGCATTAATTGATGTATTTGGGGTTTCTGTTACGCTTGATAACGAAGAAGTTAAATCTTTTGTATTCGATGATATAGTAGTTGGATCGGTGTTTGTAATAATTGACGTCGATGGCGTGGTTATTTCAGAACTAGCGGATGATATATAAGGCGTTTCTGTAATTGTTGGTACCGAGGTAGCATTGTCTGTTGGTATAATTGATGGCGGAAAAGGGGTTTCTCCGGAGTTTGGCAATGTAGAAGCTGGTAATTCGGTGGGAATTAATTTCGAAGAACCTTGTTCTGTTATCGATGCCTGTGTCGAAGCTGTTAATGTCTCATTGTAATTGTCTTCTAAATTCATAAATATAAATAAATATCGAATTATTTATCATATTTATCAAAATATGTTTCTACTATATTTTTTTCATGTATTTTAAAACTAACGAATTTTCCCTATTAATAATATTCCGTCAATTATTCATTGATTTTTATTAAGATTAAAATATTGCCATTATTAATATTACACTAGTTAAATAACGGATTAATAAACTTAAGTTTTACTTGAAAATCGTGCCAGTTAATTTTATTATAGACTTATTTTTATACCCACGTGTTTTTGTTTGACCAACAATCTTTGTTTTATAGAACAATAAGTAAATTTGTTTAAAAAGGATTATTAAATATGAAATTATAAGTAAAAATAAATTTAAACGCTTTAATAAATTGTTTAATTTTTGTGTTGTTAATCTTAACATTAAAAACAATTACTAGGAAAATAAAAACATATAATCATAAATAAACATTTCAGATAGCATCACCTTGTTTTAATAATTGCAATCATCATAATCACCTACTATATTTATTTATATCATTGTGTATTATCTATATTTGAAATAACAACTATCAATGTTACAATAAACTAAGTTGTTTATACGCTTTGTATCAGATCTTTCATATTATTTTGGTGATAAAAATTTATAAAAGATTTAATTTGATATTGAATATATATTTAATAATACTTATATTATACTGATTACGATTGTTAGCGTACAATTGCGAATATATATATATATTTTTTTTATTAAAAAGTAATTGGATATAATAAAGTAGATTTTAAATAATTAGTTATAACTTTAACTTACCTCTATACTTGAATTATATATTTATTTAGATTAGATTTAAATTATATTACGATTTAAATTATTATTTTATTTTAAGACATAACTTTTAATATTTAATATTTCATGCTCTTAGTTTTTAAGATCAAAAGCAAATATATTTAAGATTATTTTATGATAAAGGTCATTACATGATGCTATTACCTATGTAATTTGTTTTGTCGAATTTAAATTTGATTAACTATTTTTCATCGTCATTTATAATAGTTATATAACTATAATATTTATTTAATTTGATTTATGTATTATATGTGACAGAGTTCTGTCATATATATATATTGCATTGAAATAATAATACTAATAATACTATTATAATAATATAATAATATTTGGTTTTATTAATAATAAAGTCGATCAATTAAGAGCACTTAAGAGTGCTCTTGTTTTACATTACATATTTTGAAATTTAATAGATTATTGTCTATTTGTAAAATATTGTTGGGATATAATACAGGAAATAATTTCAAGCAAGACTAGATCATTAAATCTGATTTAAACTTAATATAAAATAATAATTGATAAAAAATTATTAATGTAACACTTACGGTTTACCGGGAGAGCAACGATTGAATGCAATACGCTTAAAATAAATATCAATTTGTTGAACAGTATCATTTTGATCGGCAATAGTGAGGACCACAAAAACCATAAGCAGTAGTAGAAATTCAGACAAATGACAACGTCTGTTTGATAGTGTACGAAACGATAGACTAAAACAAATAACTCAGTATTTTATTTATTATACGTAGGTAATAATTTCCGCCGAACATCATACATTTAGATAACTAACACGAAACAAATTTCATTAAGGAGGGAACGTTGCATTTTATATTATTTAGTTATATTATGTAATTTTATGTAACTTTATAGACGTGCTTTTTAAAACAAAATGCAATCTACGATATAAAATTACCAATATTATTCAACGTGAAAATAATTCCTATCGGTCACGTATAGAAAATAATTTTAGGTCAAGTGTTTTTTTTTTTCCCCCATTGTAGGGAACCTAAAGTTTTGTATTATTATTATTATTATAAAAGTACACAATACTCATTGAAAACTAGGTACATAAATAATTTATTAATATTTCAAACATTATGATGAAAACTAAATAATACTAAATGATATTATTTTGTGTTTTTTTTTTATTAATAATGAAATTTTGTGATCATATTATATTATATATTACAAATAATAATAATAAAAAGTAGGAATGTCAATTTAAGATGTTTCTCCTTTGTACCTTCAGTCCTCAGAGAAATTATTGGTTTATTATAATTATTACCATTTGAATGCTATTATATTGTATTAGAAAATACGATTCTGAGCGAATCTTAATACATTAATATATATTAACGGATAATCCATTTCAAGATTTTACCACGAGTGTAAATCACACATGTATGTATTCAAAATATATTTCAAATTCCTACGATCAAAACTCAATTAGTAATCGAGAAATAAAAAAATTTAAAATATCGGAAACCGTAATTTTGCCAATTTTTCGCTTTTCAAGGAAAAACTTTTGGGAAATTCCAGAAATAAGCTAAATAAAATACCAACTAGATGAAATTCGATACGGAAAGGATACCCTATTTGTAGTAATCGGACCATTATTTCTACCTCGAAAAAATGTTTCTATACACCAGAAAAAAAAAAAAATAAAAAGCCTATAAAAATTGCCGATTTTCCGCTTTTTAAGAAAAAACTTTTGGGAAATTCAAAAAATGGCTAAATAACGTACAAACTAGATGAAATTTGGTATGTAAAGGGTATTCTATTTGTGGTTATAGGACAATTATTTATACACCAAAAAATGTTTTCATACATAAAAAAAAACATCTTTGTAGAAACAGTACATTCCTCGCTCCGCTCAGAATCTAAAATACTAAAATATAAATCGATATAATTCACCATATTATTACTATTGTAATTTAATTGTACTTTAATTTTTAATTTTCTATTTTTAAATAACTAAAATAGTTGATCCTTAATATAATAATAAAAATAAAAAATAAATTATTTATTAATTTATAAAATGACATTATTTAATAGCAAAATACGAATACGTATACGAATATTTGAATCGATTGATTATTATTATTATTATAATATTATTGTTTTTTTTTATTTTTTTATTTGATAATCAGCAGGTGTCTGTATTGGCATTCTGTAATTTTCATTTGGACTTAGATATAATTCTGTTTTATGTCATATGTCCAAACAAATTAAATAAATAATAATGATATTCATTTTTCATTAGTTTAGTTCTGTTTCCGTTTGTGCTACACTGCACAATAGTAACGTAATTTCAAATATTCTTTGAATAGCTATATACTGGTTTTACATAATCGTAAATTATTTTTTTATGTATTTCTAACGTAATCGATGGCAATATTTGAACAGTAAAAACAAATATCTTAAGTACATAAAAATGCATTATTTTATAATTTTTCCAGAGAAAATTGCATAATAATAGTATTTATTAAATAAGTATTTACTCTTTGCTGTCACTTATTTATTTTAAAATTTATATTTTCTGATTATTATTTCAATACTAAATAAAGGCACATTTTTGTGAAAAACTATTTAATTAAATTAGTGGTTTTCTGATTGTTATTCCTTAACCTTACTTGCGTTTTACTTTTTTCAGTTTCAAATTTTTAATTTTTACTAATATTTTATTTTATTTTATTTTAAGAATCTTGAAGTTTAATTTATTTAATTATCTCAACTCGATGTGAATATATCAACTACGATAATTACTAAATAAATAAATAAATACATCGTAAATAATATATCATAAGAAACCAAAATGTATAATAATTATAAGTCAGTTTTATTATTATATTATGTTTACATTAAAAATTATTTAAATTTAAATTAAAAATTTTTTTTTTTAAGAATTCTGCAAAAATTATTACGTGAAATAAAATTATAATATTACAAACATTTGCTTAAATTTTTGGATTAAAAATATTGTCTTCCTTAATTATATGTTATATTCAAATAAACTTCAACAGTCCATAATTTATTGCACATGTATCCAATTAATACAAATATGATCAATTTGATGGAAAATTGTATATTACATTTATAATTTATGATATGTATTATAAATTAATCAATAAACCTGCTTTAAGTTTTCATAATGTAATTAAAATATAAAAAAATAAAATACTAAAGTTTAGATACTTTATAGTTTGGTTATTATTTATTATTTATAAGTTAACACGTGTTAACTCATGCTTCACACCATTAAGGTTTATAAAAAAGTAAAAGTGTTATTTTATTTTGTAATTGTAATAGTTTATAAAGTGTTCAAGTGTAAATGATGTTATGGGAATTTTCTGTTGAATATTATATGTAAATCAAGTTCGTTCATATTTAATCATATTTAAACAAAAATTAATGTTAAATGTTAAGTTTAATGTTTAAATATTTCAGACCAGTATAGTTTTTATTATTTTAACGTAAAATTGATCTATTTGATGTTTTTAACATATTCATATCCGGCTATTATATATTTACATAAGTATATAGTTTATGTATATTATTACAATAATAATATTTTGTCAATATTTAACTATAAGTTTACGCGTATATTCAGAATAATATGACTAATTTGGTGAAATTTAAACGGAATAAATTATATTTGTCATATTTAAATTCACAAATGGATGTAGGTTACATCCACTTAACGCATCCAATCCTTCTATGATATTATATGCATAATGATTAGATTTACATTATGTTAACACCGGAATGTCTGTTGTTCATTTAATAAAAATTAATGAAAGAAAAAAAAATACATCAAATGAATAATATAGTTTAGTTTTATAATGTTGTATAATATTTAAAAATATTTATAAGTACTTTTGTCAATTATTTCTATATCTATGATGTTGTCTATTTTGAGTTACCGTGACATGATTGTACATAATGGATCAAAAATAATAGGTGTGACCTGTGATCACATCGATACATTACAACAGGTATCGTACCTATGCCACAGAACTGTGGTAATGGCATAGGACAGGTTGAGGATACTGGATGAACAAATAATTGATTTTCTGTCATCTCTAATCGGATAATAACACAAAAATTACATCAAACAGAAAATTAAATTTAAGGACACACAATAGATATCTATATTTCAAATATCAAAAGAAAATGTCTTGTAACCGAAATAATATATGTTTGTATCTTTATAGAAGTTTATATAACGTATAGATACATTCTTGTTATTCTAAAATAAATAAAATATATGTTTTCTGATATATAGATTATTTTAAGTATTATTTAGATATTTTATAATATCAATACGATTAATAAATATTATGGGTTTTATTTGTATACTAGGTAATTTTGTTTTTAAAAATTATATTTTCAAGTTATTCGGATTTATAATACTTACTCAATTATCAGGGCCGCCATTACGATTTGTGAGGCCCTAGGCAATTTAAAAGTTGCGAGACCTTATTTTAGAGAAATATTATCAAAACAATTTCCCGTCAAAATATCATGAAAGTGTTGGCTATTGCTTTTGCATGAATAGCATTTGAGGTTTAGTTAACTTAAGTTCTAGTCTCTTTTTAATTGTATCTATGTCCAAACAACCTAAATTATTATAATATTATGTTATATTTAAATTGTATATAAGCTATTATAGGTCTGTAACACTTATTATAGTTATATAATTATGATTAAAAACTAATTGTTTGTATACTTGTAAGAAATTATATAACGTTTTTTAATAAATATATTTATTCACAGAAGGTGAGTGTATCTACCATTTTTTTTTATTTTCATATCAACTGTCAGATCCAAAGAGAACTATGATTAAACTTTTTCTGGAAGTGACCAACCTACTTTGTTCTTTGTATAAGATACAAAGATTACATAGTGTTTTTTAATTTTCATAATGGGTTCATTTATTTTGACATTATTTGTGAACAAGAATGAAAGTTAATAGTGTAATTGTATATAATCTTATAAACATTTAATTCAGATGATGTGGAATAAAAAATGTATCTACTATAATGTTCATTATTTTCTATAAAGGATCGTTTTTTAGATCATTCCAAAATTTGAAACTTTTTAATATAACAACCTCATTACTCCTTGTATTGTATACCTATTAAAGACGCTTAACTTTTTATTACCTATCTTTTTTCCATGTTCCTAGAAAACAACTTGATATCCCGTTTAAAATCGATTGACCGGAAGACATTCAAAGTCACTTTTGGCCCCAAAAATATCTAAACGGATTATAAAAGTAAAACGACCTTTAACAAATGACAAACATCGTTGACCTCAGTACCGTAATAAAAATGAAAAAGTTTTAACAACTAGAGTCTATTATTACCCAATTCCAATACTATATAGTATACCAAAAACTATAAATAGTATTCGAATTTTCTAACATAAAATTTCAAGTATCGAAATTAACATCAACTTGATTATAATAATATCCTTTTAAAAACAAACAAACATTTTAATCACGATACATTTGAAGTTTAAAATAGACCTTTTGATAATATTTAAATAAATATAACTTTTTTTAATGTCGTATGCAATTAATTCAAATTATTAGTTTTTACTTTTTTACTATCAAATTTATTATGCTAGTTATTATATGCATATTGCATTCTGTTGTGTATTGTTTTAAGTTTATAATTTATTATGAACTGGCTAAAATCTTAATTTAATTAACCAACAGCAAGTGTTAGTGCAAAAACTACTAACAAACTAGCACAATATAATATGTGTCACGTGTGTACGTAATAATACGAGTAATAATAATATGTATGTTATAATCATATTATAACCTTTATATTTATGAAGTTTCATCTTCCACATTAAACTTTAGAAACTTTTTATGGTATACCTATTGCTTTAAACAAACAATATTTAATTAAACTACAAATATTTAATTTGTTTAATTAATGTATATTCAAACCAAATATTTTCATATCAAATGATTTGAAAACGGTATTAAACTTATCATAGGAAGAAGTTAATTATAAGTTTTAGTCCTAATGATCTTTGTGTTAAGTTAAAATGTAATCAGATTATATTATGAAAGGTTTATTTGTAATAATAATTAATTAAAAACAAATTGACTCGTGTGAGGCTTTGGCAGTGACCACTAGGATCGGATAAATTGTACCTTCATTGTCCTCATTTGTAAATTGGAATATTATGTTATTATTATACCTTATAACTGAAAATCTAATAAATTATTTTTAATAATTATTCTTTTAACATTATAATACAATAGATTATATTTTTGAACTAAAACAATTTACGTTTTATTAGTAATAGGAACGTTGACAAAATATATTTATTTCTAATATATATATATATATATATATTGTCATATTTTTAAGAGAATATCGAAGGTGGATATATCTACGGATACGGGTTAAGTTATATATCGTATATGAATATTATGTATATGGTATAATATATATATATATATAAATATCAAACTAACACTTATACTTTGTAGACTATAATATAGTTAACTATACATATTTTACTTTGTATTTTCTGTGTCCAGATAAAGGTCGTTTTTAGTTTTAGGTTTCAAAGTCGTGTTATTTGAGAATCTGTTTCTGATATCTACATCGTTATTTTCGGGAGATTTGAGATTTGTTGATTATATTATATTGTGTTCAGCGTTCTATTATCGTAAGTTGTCAGTTGCGCATTTTTTGAATCGTCAGTTTGTCCAGACCCAAACTACGGTTATATTTCAGAATTTATTATTTTCATTCTCTCTCATTCAACGTCGAGACATTCGGTCATGTACGGACTATCGAGTCATGATCACGCGTGTATCATTATATCATTATAATATATTGTATAGATCTGTTGATATCTTTCTCGTGAAATTTTATGACTCTTTTTTAAACTTTTTATTCGTGAAACACACGCGATATGTATTATACAAAAGACACAGATGTCGAGAGATTGGAAACTGAAACATTTGAATAGTCGGGTTATTTTTTATTTTGTTCTCCTTTTTTTCTTTATCGATCATACAATGTATAATTTTGTAGTATGTTCTTGTCAGTCATCTCATAAAATGGTACATCGAACAGTATCTACATCGAATGTTAAAATTGTTTTTAATTCATATAAATTATTATACGAATATGTAAAAGTATAAAGTATATTATTAATAGGTTCAACGGCAAAGAAAAAATACGAAATAATATATTCGTAATCTAACATTAGATAATAATTCTATCGATAAAAGATATACAATAAATACAGTATTTCGTTTCCATTTTTCACAATAATTATTAATAAAAATAAAATTCTTTAAAATGATTATAAAAAATAAAACAATATTTAATATCATTAAAAGGAGGGAGGACAGAAAATAATCAATCCCATAATAAAGACACATTTTATCATTTTCACAATTAACAAACAATACGTATTTATAAAAATATGTATTTGATAAATTACTATCGAATTAAAATGTTATAATTTACATATCTCCATAATTCTTTTCGAACTGCATTGTGTAGGTTTATCTATAATTTGACATAAAATCATAAAGAATTAATAATGTAGCGTACTAAGTACAATATTATAAATTATCTATTTGCGTCATATATAGTAGTTCGAGTCGTAAAATTAGTTTTAGTAATATAAAACACGATTTAAGCGTTTATATTGGTGAAGTATCTGTTTCAAAAATGATTTTCGTTAATTAATAATAATTAATAAATTATATTTAAGTAGAATTATTTTAAATCATAATATATATATATATATATATATGTACTTAAAATAGCTTAAGGCCAAATGATAAAATACGTGATTATTTGCGATTGGTTTTTTTTTTCTTTATTTGATTTGATGTGGTTATATATAACGAAAAGATGCATATCGAAATATTATATATTCGCATTGAATAATGAATGTGTAAATTTGAACACTCGTAAACGTTATTTTTTCCATTGCATTCCCGGAGAGAGATGGTTAGTCGAGATTGAAGAGGAATGACAAATGTGATAATCAATCAAACGGAAAAGAGCTAAGGGTAGATATATATATGACTTTATCATAAAAAAAAATAAGCGCATAAATTACTACCATCAAGTAATCGTATATTATATTATATTATATTATATTAAAAAAGTCTCATCAGAGACGTTCAAAACATGGACGAATTTTAAAGTGCGTAGCGATATGATATGCTAATTTCGTTTGATTTAAAATATTTACAACTTATTAATGTATAATCTATAAGTGACAATAGTTAAAATAAACGTTGGAAATAGTATAATTGTGAACAGTAAAAAACACAAATTGTAAATGATAATTGTAATATTTGTAATAATTTTAAAATACCTAAGATCGTTAAAACATTGAATAATTTCCGATTGTATAATGATAATAATGATGATAATAATAATGATGATAATAATGATGAAAATAATAATGATAATATATAATGATAAAAATTAGGTGGACAACTACTGGACAGTATATTTAAATATGAGATTTTTTAGTATTAAAAAAAAATGACTAAAAACTATATTTACTTACTACAAGGGCGCCATTTCAGTATTTTTAAAAGAGGAGCGAAAATTGAAGCAGACCGAATTTTACGCGAAATTAATATTGATTTCACTACACACAATAAACATTTTTATTTGTAGATAATATAATAAATTGTATAATTGCATTTTTATAATATGAAAATAGTATGACATTTTTCGTTAAATACAATTAGTTATTATATAATTTGCACAATAATATCATAATATAATAATATAATTGTTATAATAATTATAATTAGTATAAAATAATATAATTTTGGATGAGCTTTAGTTTTTGTTTGGCTAAGAGCAATTATATTTCGACGGTTAAGTGTATATTATATATGTTCATTTAATATTTATATGTGTTGGGGGATATGGCTTGTCATGTCACTGAAATTCCCAAGTTCAGTATAAATGAACACTTTAAGCGACGGTGAATACTAAATGAGCAGGTACATCCAAACAAAAATTTGAATTAAAATTTAAAATAATGAATAAACAACAACATAACAAATTTTAATATCATCTTACGATTCAAATACCAGATCAGATCGAGGTTAACAAAAACAATATATTTACAATTATATCTCTTTTTATTAAATTTGTTTTGTATTTTAGTTATTCTTGAAGTTCGAAATTTCCCAATGATTTCCCAATGTCTAATTTTTCTTTAATTGGTAGCAAAACCAAACCAAAAATATTATTTTATATAATCATTAAAAATGTGTGGAGAATTAAAATTGTTTCTACCATATAGATATTTTAATTAGGTACGTAGTATAATTTCTGAATAATTATGATTATTATAAATTGTTTACTATTTTTAAATTAAATAATAACAAAATTTTAACTATTAAGCTATACAACATTTTTATATTGTTGCAGTTAATATGTTTGATAATATTTTCAACATTTTTTACGTTAGGGTAAAAACTTAATCCTAGTTTTAAAACATGCTCATGTAATACTTAATAGTATACATAGAAAATTAAATTGTACAAATTTATTCTTAAGCATTTGGAGCTTGAAATCAAAGTAAAATGTACATATCATTAAATAAATTATAATTATTACCTATTAATTTTCAGGTTATGTTTTTTATATAAATAAATAATTACTACCTATATATCGTCGATCACGATGAAGATACTGTGAATAAAAATATAAATTTTTAAAATTTGGTTAAAGTACTACGACTAACCTAACCTTTTATATTAATCAAAATCGTATATTTACGAATGTGATGATTTTTAATTGGTCTAAAATCCATAACTATTATATCTTTTCACCACCTGTAGCATATTTGAACGCGTTTTTAAAATTATTTATATTAATTAAAGCATATAGTTTTTATTTTTTATATACATTTTGAAGCCATCTTAACTGTGTCGATCATTTCTACTAAAGAATTTCGTGTAAGTATACTTATAACAATTTTTGAACGTGAAGAAATATTGGTCGGTGTGATTGTGGTCTGGTCAGGTCTTATTGCGGTCGGCACGTGTCTGCACCGTAATGATGCCTATATTATTTTTATCGTTATTTAAAGGTACCCTATTCAGATGTATCCTTATTGAACGATGTATAGGTATTTTTATTTTATGTTTCGATTTGAAATAAAATATTAAAATAATAAGAAAACTGACATCAATCACCCATCGGCACGGTATGATAATATTTACATGCATAATTCGTATGATTTATGAGTGGATCGTACGCGTGTGCAACGAAGGTGGTCCACCTGTCTCTCATAGAGATTAATAATATTATGTACCTCCTAGTCGCACGTTTGTAATCTTTAACGAATTTGTTAGCAGAAAACTAGATCTTGTTTTGTGGTTACTGGCAACTAACATATGGTCGGTCAATGGGCATCAAGAAACAGTGATGGACATCGTAATTATAGTTATAACTTAATGTTATTTTATTCGAATTTCGCTTATAATATACTATTAAATAATAATAATAAGAACATAATATATGACAACGATGGATTGACTTGACGCTACTGCAGATGGTTATTAACTGTAATAGTTATTATTTCATTTCATTTGATCGATTGATAATAAAATATGAACTTGAATATTTAAATATATACATATTTATTATAAAGTAAATATTAAAAAAAAAAAGACAAAAAGTATATAATATTTTAAAATCTTAATTTTAGAAATTGCATTAAAACGAAAGTTTATAATGTGAACTAAAATTGTGTGCTGTCAAATTTTAAATTGTTTATAAGGTAAAAATGTTGTATTTTTTTTTTTTTTTTATGAACATTTTCATATTTAAATATTCAAACATTCTACTGACATAGAATTACAGACAGACATATTTCATTTATCGTTGGTATCTAAATCTATTTTAGGAACAAATGATTTAATTACCTATCTCATTTTATTATCGTTTTAATATCATACGTTTTGATTAGAACTTTAAGTGACTGAACATTATTTCGAGGGTGTTATATTTATGATATAATATTATGTTTATGATTTTCGAGAAAAATAACATTGGCTTAGATTTGAATTTTTAGCTGTTATCAGAAACACAATTTGTAACTACACCATTAGACCGCACAGGCATTCCATGTGGAATAACTCAAGTTTTAGGGCCAATAAATGTCTGGTCTATTCCGTTGTAAATCTCAGTATCTCTTTATAGTGCGTCTTACATTTACAAGGCTTTATATTATTATTATTATTATTATTCGAAACATTGTTTTATGGTTTTATGAATCGTCGATGTTGTTATTGTTTATACATTTCTGTACTGTCATAACTCGTTCAGACAAATTTTATTTTTTTTTTATTCCATTATTTATGACAAACTTAAATAAAATACCTGGTACGACTTTAGCAGGTGTAACATATTATTTTATTACGAATACGCGAAATAATACCAATAAACTAACTTTTAAAATTATAAACTTAATCCAAATAATTAACTAATTCAGAATATGGAAGAAAATAACTTATACTTAAAAAACGTATGAAATCGATATTTATAAATTTAAAAATATATTTGATATTAGTAATCCGTATCATTATATTATAGTGATATTTATTAACATAATTTGTGGTGTAGATGGGTATTAAAAAAAAATATAATACGCTACAAGAAGAAAAATATTGTACTTTAAAAATTGGACTAAAGAGCTCCAGACAGTCAATTTGTATAGAATTATAGAATAAAACTAGATTGGCTTGAATTCGTCTCTTGAGAGAACTTCGATTTCAAATTGTGTGATTCGTGATCGATTTTTGGTACATAAGCTGCTAAAAACAAAAAATTTCTAGGAACACGTTCAACGATATAGATGTAACTACCGAACAGTATCTCAGATTTTTAATAGTGTTTTATAATAGAGTATAAATCAAAATAAAGTGCATAGAGGTCTAAAGCAAAATACAAGTTCGCTTCAAAAACACATATGGTAAATGTTTTCAGTGTTTATTTTAGTCGATTTAACCAGTTGAATCAGTGTCGAAAACCGTATTTATTGTTCAATAGAGATAGGTATAAATTTGGCATTGATTTCATAATTAAATTATAATAGTTGAATGTCATCTAAAAATGCCAAAGTTTGATACTTTTTAGTACTGAGATAGTTGTAAGTACGAAAGATGAAGCATCAACTATGTACAACCGTCATTATTACATATAGCAAATGCTAACAGTCAGTAGAAGTTTAAACTTTTGCAATTTTTTTTTAAACAAAATCTTTACTTAGTACATTTAATTTGTATTGGAAGAATCACAATTATATAATGTAAATTATAATATAAACAATATAAATTTATGCGTTGGTTTCCGTTAAACACCGTTATCGTGCACCAGTCAGACGCTGCTGCTGTTGTTAGTGTTTCGTGGTGGAAACATATTATTTTACTCCGAACACCTGAAATATCTATTTGTGAAAAAAAAAACACTCGATAACGTCGTGCTGTAGAAAATTCATCGTTACTCATCTGAAAACACTCCATTTGTTATCTACCGTACAGGCACTCTAAGTTGTTCAACGGATTTTTCAGTTCGGATATTGAAATCCTATTAGAATAATCTTTTAAACCAAATATGAGAAAAAATAAATAAAAAAAAACAACAACAACAACAACAACAACAACAACAAAAGGAAAGGAAATATGTTGAAAATTGTTAAGAAATCTCTTCTCGTGAAAAAATATTTATTTCAAAGTGATGACAATACATAAATACTTACGTTTATATATTCATGACTTTTGTAAATGATAAACTGGCGTGTAAAAGATAAATTAAATATTTCATAAAATCATCATATTGTTTTATGTTATAATATATTATAAGATAAAATATATTTAATTATAGTCTAAAGTTTTAAAAAGACAATTTTATAATAGCTATATGTTAATTTTTGATACGCGGGTGTTATGTCTAAGAGTTAAGACACACCTTTTTTATTTCTATTAAAACATAATCATTAGCTTTATGTAAAATATAAACAACCATTAAAAAAATATAATTATCCGGTTTGTTAGAAAATAATATATGTTAATTATCATTTTACGATTATTTTAATAACTATTAAATAAAAAAAAATTTTAATACAATTATAATAATTATTTAATATTGTAAATACAAAATTAAAATATAATGATATTATTTAAACGTCTTATAAACAATACGCGTAATAATTATATTAGTTATATAATATAATACTTATCTTTATGGAATACTAAAAATTATACATTGACATTTTAATATTTTAGATTTTAATATAGAATAAAATTGGAATTTAAAATTTTAAAATTTGATTTAAACACACTTTTTAAATCTTAAACATTATAATTTTCAATGTTGTACGATGAGCTATTATAATATTATATTTTATTATGTTAAACAGGATTTACAAATTTAAATTACATTTTATAAATAATCTCTAACGAATTTGCCTTTATCGTTTTGTGTATTAAAGTTAAAACTCAAAGGAATTTTGATTTTATTTATTATTAAGAATATATTGATAGTACCACCGAATTAAATTAAAATTAAAACCGTTGTAGTCGTTATCGATCGAAATATAAAACATTTTATACATATAGGTACCTACTTTTTTTTAAATTTAAATACATCGGAATGCACTTATTGATAACATTTTAATACGGCATGTGTTAAAAATAAAACATAAATTATAACAACTAAGTATTAACTAATCATAGAGAATCATTTCTAATATTATTAAAAGTATTCATATAAATGTTAATTAGATATTTAAACGAAATTCCCATGTTCAAATTGTTGATCGTATAAATAAAAGATGATTAATAATGATAATACCTATACTTAAAAAAAATATATATTTATTTATTTTTTTTTATTGTGTAATTTATACCCTATTACAACGTAGTCAATTAGAAATATTCGATTAAGACGTCAATAGCTTATTTGTAATTATATGTTATTTAAGTGTTAAATACTAAACTATTACGATTCGACCCACTATTATTAGTTATTGTTAAAATAACATATGGAGTTTATAATTGCTCCTGTCAAACTCGTAATTCACAGGTAATATCATTGCAACACCTTTTAAGAGTATTTTCATTTTCAAACCGGCTTAAATATCGCGGTTATATATCGATAATACAAATGTAAGTATTGGGTTTCAGATATACATAAGACCGTATAATAACGAGAGAGCGTTTTCTTATACCACAACCGCACTACACTAGGCCTCTCGGCTCTCGGTAATTACGGTTAATGTAGATAAACTTGTTAAGCAAATGGATGTTCCATTTTGGGTATTTCGGGAACACGTCATTACTTCAAATAGTTTTTTTATTATACGTTCGTATCAAAGTGTTCAGCAACAAGTTGCACTTTATGTATATTTATTTTTCAATAAATGAAAAAGTTAAAATGCTAAAAATCATATACAATAGTTCATGACATTTTAATCGTAATATCCTGTTACATAATATAATTAAAAATTTGTGACTAAAACTTCGATCAATAAAAATATAATATATTAACAATAAATATGTTTAAAACATGTATTAACCTATCCGCTGTTAACGACCAAAGTAAAACTAAATCATCAAAATTTTGGTTAAATATTAAGTATTAAATTTGTTTAATAATGTAATTGCAGTTATTACATTTTAAAGATAGAGTTTTTATCTAAATATAATATGCTTCAATCAAATCCGAATTTAAATAACTAATTTGGACTACACATTTTTTTATTTTTCAAAGCATTTTCTAAATTTCTTATAAGGACCGGATTTTTATACGATAAACAATTGAAAAATGTGCAATTAAAATACCGAAATGGAAAATTAAAAATTTAGTGAAGATTATAAAAATGATATTGTAAAAAAATATTTGTTTAGTGAAAGTACATACTTTACTAGCAGGTACATACTTGAATTGTAATGATGCGCATAAATTTGTGATTTTTCGTTCACAACCAATATTGACTTATTACGCGACGTGCAAAATATTGTTCTACCGTCAGTTAAAGCACTGAATATTTCTGAGTCTAACACTTTAACTTAGATGAATTATTTAAATAATTGTATATGTTAATCGTTGAATAAAACGAATCGACTACGGTCGCAACGGGCGAGTCACTTGCAGACGCCTGGTCATGATCGGCGTTATGTTTATTATATTTACGTAAAAACTCAATGACAAAAAGTAATATACAAATTACAAATGTATACGATTATTTTTGTAATAATACATCGAAACAATGAAACGTATATTTTAATAAAATAAAATATAAAATGTGCATTTTCCCGCAATAATCACATTACGTGCAATTTTGTGCAAAATAAAATTTGGTTTACATTATTCTACTTCGTTTAATTACCTCATTTTTATGAGATACAGAACACTGATAAAACCATCTGTATAATATTTGTACGATAATCCGATCTTTACTTACAATTATTATTCATGTATTTATATATATTACATTTCGAACCATTTCCCACTGTTTACTATTATGTCAGTGTAACAATCCAATAATCTAATATTCGTATGGTAAATTTGATTACTCAGGGATAATACATTTTCAAATCATGACTTATATTCGTATAAATTAAGTTTTATGTTATTAACGTTTTATCATTGTAATAAAATATAAAAAAGTTAAAATTATTTTAACTATTTTGTCGACATTTTTCCAAATCCTAATTGCGAGTAACAATTAACCATTATTTCCCGAAACGAAAATACGAAATCAATGAGAATGGTATTCAGATTCCGTTTTATTATTATTAATTCTAATTGTATTTTTAATCGTATTCACGTATAATCTTTATTTTATTCTTGTTCTCAAACATGTAGATATGATTTCCGTAATTTATTGTTATTTACTGTATTTTTTAGTCCAAACAAATATATTACTACTACCATTTGCGTTCTAGTTATAATACTTTAAATTTAAAAATAATGCGAGTTGCATGCGCGCGATGAATAATAACCGCAGGACGACCGTCCAAACTCTAAATACTTCGGAGGCGGACGACTACGTATATAATTTATAATATTTACCATTATTACATGTATAGACGCCGTTAAGTCGCGTCATATTCCGACTTGTAATTATGATGTAGAAAAAACGCGATTAACTGTTCTGAATTTCTAACAAACCGATAGGTATCGTTTTTCTCTCTTTACAGATTTCGTCGTAGATATGACATAATCGTTGCGTTTTTTATTTTTATTTTTTATAACTTTTTTAACCACTGGGTCAAATTCAATATTAGGTTTTTTTTTTTATAATGTTTTTATTTATAATAAAAATAACATTATTGTACAACAATTACAAACATTTTAATCAAAAATTACATTGAGAAATGTATTAAACTAAGAATCTATGTTTAAGAATATAGGAAATTATATATCTATAACCAAGCGAAGAAAAATAATTAAGGACGAGAGTCTTTGAGACAATAGTGATTGGCAGTTAAAAAAAAAATGGGGTACACGTATGACTTTTTCGTCATGTAGTATACAAAATGGAAAAAATAAAAGTCAGGAAGATAAAAAATGTTTAGGAAGCAAGTTCAATATAAGTTATAACAATAAAACATTCGTCTATATAGTTGGTTATAAGTATTATAACTAATAAGTAGGTACTGCATGACAAGGTTACATATCATACGACATTTACATATATAATACTTATAAAGTTATAACGTGATACGCACTATATTCGATTTTATTTCTTTATAACAAAATAACTTAGACGTTGAAAAGTATTTATTTCGTTAAAAAAAATGTGTTCTATTTGCCAATAAAAATAATAATAATTACGATATCATAATATTTTAGACGTGAGATAAATATATTATCGTCTGAAGAATGCGGTCGCGAAAGTCGTCGGGATGAATACGTAAAAAAAAATATTATATTATAATATACATACATGAAAAGTCGATAAAAAATTGTTTAAAAAACGCGTGGGCGCAACCGGTCTCGGCGGCACTGTTCACAGTGACCGTAATAGTATTTTTATTATTATTATTATTATTTTTTAAATATACGTCGTCTGGATGGAGAAAAATCATAAGATTATATCCGATATTACGAGTTACGACGCCGATGCGTATCCCGGATACAGGGGGATAAAAATGTCATGTTAAAAAATATAAACCGCGGTCATTAAAATTATACGTTTCGATTTCGATTTTTAAAACGAAATATTCCGATCGCTCTGTATACACGACATATTATTATTATTATTATTATTATTATTACCGTATCAATCAAATTATAAGCGGGTTGGTGTTCGCGTCACGCTCGTATCACGGTTATAATACTATCGTATCGCTTATAGTGATATATACATAATAATATTATATTATTTTACGATACACACGAAACAGCTACGGGGTTGGTCGCATCGTCATCGTTTGTCGTTATAATAATATTATATCATATCGACGGGCATTAACGCCGCCTCGTTGCCGCCGCCGCTACCTGAGTAGCTAAATTGAATAAATTACGTTTTAATAACGAGCGAGCACCTTTTATATTATTATTATTATCATATATTGTAACAACGTATTTATAGTGTATATAAAAGTGACGGCGCGTACCCATATCGTAATATAGTGGTGGAAAACCGACTTTAAAATAATAATACGATATATACGTGTATTATACGAGTGGGAAGCGACGGACAGACGGAATGATGATGGCTGACGGGTCCGCGACCGAAAGAACCGAGGGCCGAAGGTTATATAAAGAATAAAAAGGGTTAGAATAAGAAAGAATTACACTACGTATATGTATATAAATTATTAATAATAATAATAATAATATATAATAGCCGTCGGCCATAAACACTGCATACCTATATACGATATTAATAAAAAACACACGACGAGATTCTTCATCTTATAAATATTACTCTTATCATATATTTAGTCCAATTTAATTAACGACACATTATTCATAGTATATAACGCGTATATTTATATATACGCTCAACCGTTATAACGTATATATTATAATATTATTATAGTTTGATCACGCGCGTTTGGAAAACAAAACGTACTTAGGTACCACTCCGCGTATTATAAAATATTATATTAAAATCATAATATTAGTATTATTACCATTATTATATACTCGTTTTTATATCGCGCGCGTGTCGTACTTAAATCGAGTACACCTAACAACATATGTATAATAATTATTCATAAAGTATTATTATTGTTATTACCACGCGCGGTTTTGTCCGTAACCACCGTTTGGTCAAACGCACCGTGTAATACGTTTTCATTCGTAATTTACTTATGGCCACGGGCACTATAGTTTTGTAAGCCACATTATTTTCTCGAGAACGTTTAAAAAACGATAAATCGTTATTTTAATCCGAATTTATTCATCTAATTGGATTTATTGAAAGTCGGTTAAACATATTATATAGTTTTGCATTATTTTTATTACCATTAATCGTAACTAAACGTACATTTCTCTCTCTGCTCGTATTGTAGCGTATTATATTGAAATTTATTATAATAATGTCGTTGGTTGAAAAAACGAAACAAGTCGAACGAAATTCAACAATTTACCAAATCGTCTTTAAGAATACCATCTCTTTAAGAATTATTAAGACTCGCATTTTGAGCCCAAAAACAAGACGATTATTATGTCCGTTTATAAAAAGAATAAGCTGATTAAAAAGTGTTCAAATAAATTACAGGTTTAAAAAATAATTTAAATATAATGATTTTAAAATTGATTTTCCGAAATATTTCATAATATCGAGACAACACTTTTTCGAAGCCAGCCAACAGCGTAATATCGTTTCGTCATTATAATAATATAACACAAAATGGTACTCAAACGAAGAGCAAATATAATCAAGTGAACAAATGCAGTTATAGTTTGAAAACAATATTAAACCGTACAGCTGGTTTTGATTATACGTGATATTATATCGTAGTCGGTCGAACATTCCTAATAGGAAAACTCATCTGTATTCCGTCGGAGTTTTCAATGTTTATCGTTGCACTTGTATACCAAATGTAAAAACGAATGACAACTTATAACATATATTATATTATTATGTACCTACGTATAATTTAATATATATACAGAGTGTTCCATGAGTAAATACGCTTTGTTATATCATTTTATATGGTTAAATATTAATATATTTTAATTTTGGATTTTTAAAATAATTATTTCGACTAAGAACTATGTAAGTTTTATTTTAACTACAAAAACAACAATCCGGTTAAATAATACTTTACGATTTTAAGACGATAAATGTAATGTATTGAATTCACTGAAAAATAATGTTGATACATCAAATTATTCAAATTTTAAACTTGACATATCAATATTCGCAGCAATGAACACAATTACTTATTTAAATATTATGTTTTATTTTTATTATATTAGAAAAATATTTTCTTGTAATTTGACATAATCCACTTAAAACAATATAATAGTCCTTATTCAAAATTATTTTTTTTTAATATATATTAGGATATATATTATTTAAATAATAAACCCTGTTGCAACATTCTGTATAATATGATAATATGATACCTACTACCAGAGTATCACATATTTTATTTATATATTATTTTGTCGTTGTCATTATTGTTATCAATTCAGTATCGTACGCTCTATTGTGCTTATAAATTATATTTCAGGACGACGAATTATAATATACGACACGATCATAATATCTTTCTCTATATCTGATTCTCCCCCACGGGTTTCCGTCCATAGGCAATTTGAATAAAAATATTTTCAATAAATCTGTGTAGGTACATAAAGACGTGGTCACATAAATATTCGTTATTCGTCGGTAAACGAATGGAGTTTGAACCGATAACAACATAGTATAACTTATTATATCTATACACTTTAATATCTATTTCTATTTAATGATTTTAAAGAAACTCAATCGTTATGCGTGTTAAATAATTTGTTTAGTTTAATTAGATTTTTATCTATATACGAACATATTTTATAAATTCATAATCCACTAAAATTTTATAAAAAGTCTTATTAATATTATTATATTTAAAAACAAATTATCAGTCATCTATTCGATAATAAATAGCTTTTTATGTTTATTTTTATTTCGCTTCAAGTATTTGATTCGTTCCGTGCACAATATTAATTTAAATTTTCATGATTTTTGATAGCATTAATCACTCGATCAAAAATGCATGTATATGGCCTTCATTAGTGGGAAATAAAATTACTTCTGTCGCATGTTTAAAACTTAGATTTTAAAATATTCTATGACTAAGAGAATCAAAATGTCCATTGATCGATTATAGATTTTTTTTTAAAACTGCTTAGAAATAAAAATAAAAGATGAAGGTTAAGTTGGGTTAGGTAATCATTGAGTAACATCAGTAAACTTGCATACAAAATATATATATTTATATTATTAAGAATATTAATAATTGTAAAAATTTACGAGAATTCAATATATATCATAGGTAATTTATAAAGAGGAAATAATTAAAATAAAAGTTTACTTTTATCTTACATGTCATACAATCACAATAAAGACTAATGTGAATATATCATGGTAATAGTATGTCATAAATAAAATTTAAGGATTATATTGATAAAATAAATAAACACGAAAAATTAAAAAATATTGAAAATTAAGGTAATTATGGTAACATTAATTGTCAAATATTAGGTACATTATAATTATTTCGAAAATGTTTATATTACATTATCCTTGTTCAGAATCTTTACACCTTCATTAAATTTGGTGTTGCTGCTAATAAGTCTTCTTTCGAACAGGAAGATCAGAAATTTGGGTAGTTCAATAGTTGTTCCGTGTCTTGTTCGATACTGCTCACGCAGCATCTTGTTCGATTGTCTTGTAGAATACCCTATTTTTTTAGATTATCTTTAAATCGGCCTACTCCCACTCTGAGTCTATTGAGAAATCTCCATGTAAAATTTGTGGCCTGATGACAGGGATTATATCTGACTATCTGATTATAGACTGGACTTAAGGTTTTTAAGGATTTCAGGATTTGTGTCTTTTAAGTTATATTAATGTATCATACGTTTTAGATGATTTCATTAACATATTTATTGTACATAATTATGCTACTCTTAAAATGATATATACTAATTTTTTAAAGTATATATTCGACAGTTTTAATATGTTTAAGGATTTTTAAAAGTAATATGATTGCAAAAACTATTATATAAGTAAAATGTTTAAAATTACTAAATTATATTAAATATTAAAATAAAAAAACTGCTATAGTAATACCATTGATTATTGAATAGACTATTCTATAATCAATGGTAATACTATATAGGTGCAGGTGTACACCTACCAAATAGTATGATGAGTATTATAAATACTTTATTAGCATAGCATTAACATATTATTATAACTAGTTGTGAATTTAAATTTCTCAATTATTATAACCTACATTATTATAAGTATTAAAAATTAAAATTCATGCGAAATTTAAAATTATGTAGTTTACTGTAATATATAAATATAATTATATGTATTTGTTATATTTAATACGATTTTTTAACTTTTACTATGAAAAAGAAATCGATTGAAAACACGAACACAATGTCTATATTATAATATGCATATTTCGTTTACTCTAAAATAATATTCTACTCTTATATATAACGTGGGTTTTATTTTTATCACGTTGTTTACAGGTAAAAAATAAACCTATCTGTGTGCGTGCGTATAGTAAAAAATATAGAAAATCGCGTTTTTCACTCGAATGCACTCCGCTCCGGGTAGCCCCCCTAGGGATAACAGATTTATTCTCAAATCGAGGACTGCGCTATACCGACTCGAACGCGAATGTAAAAGAAAGAGAACGATTGTGTTCGAAAGTATAACGCGCTAGCCCGTTTGATGGATTGACGATGGATCTAAAATCTAAATCGTGTGTACCTGTATATACGTATGTATACAGTTCGAACAGAATCGCGCGTTACAAAATAACAGCGGGAATTGCACCGAGCCATTGAATTGTTTTCATTATTTTTCCACTATGATATTCCGATCACTCTGTATTTATATATAATAATAATAATAATAATGATAATATATAATATGATCGAGTCTCTCCCGTTGTTTGCTTCTACTTTGAAAACATTACTTCGCGAAAATTTTAAACCGCCTATCCCTCGCGTTCAACATACTATCGGCGCATGTTTTTAATAAATAATGCGCATTCTTTTGTCAGTTCTCGTACGTCTGACCCGCCGCTGCCGCCACCTTTACCTATTGACTCGATATATACATGTATATAAGGTGACTGATGTAGTAATAAAGTGGAAATAGAAATATATTTCCCCTCATCCCCACACCACGTCAAATACTTAGGCAGCGCTGTCGAGAGAGAAACTACCCGATAATGGAAGAGATGTGCCAGGTACTAAGTTAATACTCCGCGAACACGCCAAGCACCCCACTCACTCTTTCGATCGCACTAGGTTTTTATATATACCATTCTTCGTATTATTATATACTCGTTCGTTTTATTCTATTCGCTCACGATGATTATTTCTCCACTTCTCCGTGCTATAATAATAATATAATATATTATCTTCGTCACTCGTCATTATTTCGATCGAAATCTATTGAGAGTTTGTCAAAACAATTTATTTTTTTCTTAAATAATAAATCTACATTAATAATTACGTAGAAGATTATAGTTCGATTCTATATTGTAGGTATACTTATTTATAGTCATTTTTAAAATAATCGATAATATATACGTTTAAAATTTAAAATGTACTTGGTCAACGTAAGATGCCTAATTTTATTTAAGACGATACGTTACCCACATGTTTGATATGCCTGTTTAACATAATAATAAGATAGAAAATCTACATACTATAATAGTTTTTAGTACACTTCATTATTCATTTATAAATAGTACTAGAGTAGTTTTACCTATTATAAAATGTATCGAGGAAAACATAAACTGTGCTCCATGATTTTCTTTATATTTTAATTTTTAAGTAAGTTGTTATTAGTTAAATAATTCACTTTTTAAATAATTATATTTACAAATGAACTGTATTAAAACTAAGGTACTTAGATTTTCCATCGTATGCATATGTAAAACAAAGGCAAGACTGCAAGAGACATAATATAGGTGGCGTCATTTTAATAAATTGTATTTTTGATTTTAGGGTGAATCAAATTTTAAAGGTCAAGATATGTATGACCAGAAATAGAAAACATTATTTTCATTATTGTTAAAATATTTATAAATAGTTATTTATAGGATTTTATCTTATGATGGTTTTGTTTTTACACTGATAAATTTCAAAATTTAATAATAAATTACAGTTACGTTTATTTAATTTGTAATAATTATAAAACTGAAAAAATACTTTAAAAAAGTAAAAAATGAACCTAATAATTAAACTTTATAGATAACGTCAAACAATGCAAAAATATGTAAAATAAAATTTACATTAAAATAATCAGTATCGCCTAAAACATATTTTACACTTACGCAAAAAAAAAAAAAACTCTTTTAGTTTAAAACGCCAAAAAAATGAATAAGATTGCATCGAAATCCCAGTTCTTGTCTGTGAAAATATGAAATATCTGATTGTAATCATTTTATAGGAAATCAATAAACGCATATAATCGATAAATATAAAGGAAAATTTTTTTTTATCCTAATGGTCATTTAGTTATTCATACCACGACGTATTATAGTAAAATGCACATTTGCCCTTTTTACCTCTTCATATTATTACTCTATGGATTTACATGTAACCAATATAGCCAAATCGTACAAATAATCTTGAATAATATTAGACACATTTGTTCTAGGTAATTTATGCAACTACAATTTATGTTCTGAAGAAACACCCATTTGATATTTAATTTATATAAATTATAGCTAATGGAGGAATAGCGATGTCGTATTATTAACGTCCAGTGTAATATATTTAGAAAAACACGTTGTTGATGTTCTATTTATCTTCACGCAATAGCTAATAATTATTGGTGGAAATTTACATATATAATTGTAAGTTTTTAAATTGTTCAATTTGTACATAATTTTCATACAACAATAACATAGACATTGATATGTTACATTATCTACATGCAATTGTGGGGTGACAATGGGTTAGTAATTTTTGTCAAAAATTAAATTGTACATTTATCCGTACGCGTTTAAAAATGCGGTGTATTGACTGTCGTTATCGGGTTGTGTTAAAAAACATACTATTTTTCTTACGAAATACAATTTTAAAATTCTCAGTTGACACGGCAAAACATTTACTGTTTAAATCGAAACGTATTATTTTCTACACTTTTATGGGAATAATGAAAAGAAACAAGTTAAAACGTATGCTATAACATTACATAAATTGTTTTTAAACACGTACTATTTTTAATGTTAATAGTTGGAATCAGGTAACACGTTTTGATCAAATTTAATATTAACATTATTATAGTATGTGTAACCATTCTAAATAGGTACAAAACATACATTATAAAATACTTAATGACTACAAAACACAGTTTAAAATGTTTTTTTTTATCGATTTCAACTTTTTTTAATGACATTCATATCCATGCATAATATCATATTCATATAACACAGCCAAAAATGACCTCTCCTGAAAAGTAGGTGAAAACGTCAACAGTATATAGGTACGTTTTGTAATGGTGGCCCACAATTTCGTTTTGATGCAGTTGATTTATTTGTTTGATTATTTGGGACGAATTTAAATGTATACCTATATTAATGTTAATCACCGTCAGTCAGTGAAATATGGACTACAGCATTCAAAGGCTATCAGTAGTACCACATATTATTTTCCGTACCAATTTTAATCTTAATGGTTTTCGCATAACATTCAGATCCATAAAAATGTTCTAAATGGCTGACTACAGTTCGTATTCGAAACGAGTTTCACGTACTTATATATATATATATATTAATGATCCACAACCAACCATAACAATATATTAATGCACTTGACATTAGATATCTATAATAAAATCCTTATTTAAAAAAAAAAAAAAAAAAAAAAAATAGTAAATTTATAACATTACAATCGTTTGGAACATTTTCTATTATTTTGATACATTAATGTAAGTAAATTGTATTTTATCGATTTGTCTCCTTATGTACGTATATATATAATATGCATAATAACCATAAAACTCATATAGGTATTATAAACATATTTATTGCATACAATTTAAGACAGATAAATATTTCTATTGCACACACAATTCGATTAATTTGAATAAATATATAATATGTATTGTTAATATACTGTTACTATGAAAGTATGAAGTATTTGTTTTTATCAGTATTATCCATTTTTACAATTAATTTCGGAATAAATTAAATTTTATGACATTAATCTTCAAAATACAATATGTAAGTATCGAATGTAAACAGATAATATTGAGGTTGGCTCAGCATTGGATTATATTAATTCTAAAAGGAACATTATTTTTTTGAAAAAAAAAAATGGGATATCTAGTTTATTTTGTTTAAGTCGGTTTGAATTTGTTTTAAATTTAAAATTGTACACATAGTAATAAAAAAAAAAAATAAGAAAGCGGGACTGTAGAGATTCCTTCTTCGTCCCTTCGGTCCTCGGATAAATTAGTGGTTTATTATAATTAAGATTTGAATGCAATAATATTGCATTAGAAAATACGATTCTGAGCGAAACTCAATATATTACAATACACTATACTAATAATTCATTCCAAAATTTTACCTTACTTGTATACTATTTATGTTAATACTCAAAAAAATTTTCAAGTCCCTACGATCGAAACTCAATTAGTTATCACGAAATTAAAAAATTTTAAATAACAGAAATAGTAATTTTGCCGATTTTCCACCATTTTTTGGTAGTTTTTCCTCTCCCACGAAAAAACTTTTGAGAAATTCTAAAAATGAGATAAATAGAGTACCAACTAGACACGATTTTTTACCGAAAGCATGCCCTACTTGTGATAATCGGACCATTATTTCTACCTGAAAAAGTATTTTCATACATAAAAAAAAAAAACCACCTTTGTAAAACCAATACATTCTTCGCTTCACTCAGAATCTAATAAAATGTACACATTATATAAAAGACGGCATCTACATTTTTTAGTTTTTAAAATATAGTTTACGATAGTTTATAAATATATAATATATATTTTTTATAATATTTAATTAAATTTATTCCGTCAATATAGTAATACAATTAAAGTACGCAAACATGCACATATAAACGTTATAAATGATTTTACACAATTATTTCACCCTATTATAATATTTTAAGTCTTATATACTTATATTTTAATTTACTTATAACCTACGAGAAAATATAAACATTAAAGCATTTCTTCAAGAAAATGCATATACCACATACATAAAAAAATATGTGAAATATTTTATTTGTATATTATATAATTAATTAGTGATTTTATTCAGTTTTAATTTTTTTAATGCTAGGCTTTTACTATGTATTTATAATATTTATATATTGTTACACACTAAAATATATCTAAATTAGAACGGTAATAAAATAATTGTTTAATTTTAATTAGTTACACAGACAAATGCATTTTAGTTTACATATATAGTACAAAATTGAATGATACATGTTATTTGTACAAAAAAATATTCAAATTATAAAATTTTTAAAAAATCAATCGAGAATAAAATAATGAAAAAATGGGAATATTAATTAATCAATATAACAAGTGTTAGAAATTTAAAATTAATTTAAATACTTTCTCATATATTTATTCAAATATGTATTTTGAGTACCTACATAATAAATTTTTATTAAAAATCTGATATTTCGTTCTTTTTGATCATTTTGGTACCAAATTGTTTTAGTTTTGACTAAATAGTATACACTTATTAGACGTCAATTAATGAATTATTGTTAATTATTGAAACCTACTCCTTTAGTAGTATGGAATAATTTCATTTTTAAGTTTTAGAATTATATAGTTTAGGCTATAATTTATTATATTAATAGTTAATGGTCATTCCGTATTCAAAGACAGTTCCCCTAGGATATATTATAGTGGAATAATAAATTTAATATTAAATATTTAATTTAAATTATAATGTCTTTAAAATTATTGGTTTGCAGCAAGGTATTTTTTATGCAATATCTGACTTGTTAAAAAAATAAAACAAAAATTCTTGTAACAAAAAAAAAAACTACCTACTGATAATTTTCCCAGCCTACTCAAGCATATTATATTCTATAGAATAGTTTATTAACTGTAAAAAGTATTACATATAAATACAGGTTATAATGTGAATTATCGATCTATTTAAATTATATTTATAGTTATTTATAACGATTAAATAATTTAGGTAGGTTCGTAACATGAATAAAATGATTAATTGAAAATTTAAATATGAAGTTATTAGTACGTATATATACGGAAAACAGGTCTAAAATAAATTCATAGGTGTGCGTAGTGTATGATAATAATAATAATAATGATCCACAATATTTATGTTAATGTAGATTATAAATTAAACTGGTGTGAAATAAAGACGTTTAAGAAATTTATAATAATATAAAATAATAATTCATTATAAACACAAAACATTATTGGATAGACAGTTTTTTTTTTTAAACAAAATATTACAATTCGGTGAATTATATTTCAACCCGACAATATACATATAACAAAATTGTAAAATATCAAAATAAAAGTATCGGAATACTTAATATTTTGAAATATGTATAGTGATTTGTAAAATAGTTTTTCAATTTTATATTATAATTTATACGTATTAATTTTTAAAAAAAATATTCATATGTTAATCATAAATCCTAGTATATTTGTATACGTTTAATGAAATAAATATACCTTCTGAATATAAAATAAAAGTATTTAAAAATATGATGCGTATTTTAAAAACTTCAAAACAAAAAACCACACTATACTCGGAGAAAGAGTGAGTGAGAGAGAGAGAAAGACTATTTCATTAAAAATCGTGATGGATTATGCTGTACATTATGGCTTGGCAGCTTCAGTAATGGTCCAGATTGACATTCATACGCGGGACTTCCGACTTACATATATATATATAGTTAATACTATTATATCAATCATCCATCAAACATTTACACGAATTAACTTGCCCTCATAATGCAATATGTGGTCTATATTATATTATCATTTTGTCTTTGGTTTTTAACAAAACACGACGGTGTATTAATATAATAATCGAAAAGGAGAAAACAAAGTGGATATTTTATAAAGTGAATACAACGGCGGAGTTGCAGTCTGCTGTGCGCTCCGGATGTTGTGCGGGTTCGTAGAACAAGGGATTTGTGTAAACGAATGCTTGATTGTCTCTCCAAAGTCCAAATGCGTAATGGCGTTGTATAATATATTTGTATATACAGGGTGGATCATTGAAACAGCAGATTTCAAGCAAAGTCTGAAATAAAAATTACTAAATCCCAATAAAATACGTAGCATATCGTTTATTTCTAACTATTTTCCTTCGATTTAATTACTATTATTTTATAAAAACTATCTTAGGACATGCATTTTATATTGGAGTCAAAATTTAGGTCATTGTTAAAAATCCTACGTAGTCTCCTACAGGATAAATTCAACAATAGAGAACGTTTTAGTGCATAACCATCATAGATTTTTTAGATATCATATATCATATAGATCATATAAGATCATCATAGATCTTCTTCGACGAAAAGGTTATTTCATTAAATATTATTCGTTTTTCTTTAACAGAACCAGTGTGTTATAAATAAAATGTCATATTCTATTTGCCTTAGCTGATGGTATGGATATAAGTTATGGCATTTGTCGTTAAAATGAATAGGTACGACACAATATAAGTTTGATGAACAGCTAAATTTTGTCAAAATTATCGCATAATCAGGTTTTTCGCTTTACCAGTATTTCATGTTTTATTGTTTATTAAACATCATATTGTGTTCTAACTATAAAATTATGGACTGAACATTTCAATAATCCCTCAAACTCATTGTTATAATTTTTTTCATCAAAATATAGATATATTCTAACACTATGTTATAGATAAAGAGAAAAATTTTCCAATTCCTAACTCGTAGTAATGTATTTATCTCATTGTGACTGACGTTCTCTTTCTCTTTTTGCTGTTCATTTCATTATCGTCTATGGTTTAGTGCTTCACTCTGTATATATATATATATATATAAATACAATCACAATACTTAAGGAATGACATCGATCTGAAAGATAAACACATATCTAACGTATGCCGTTAAATGTACTCCCGCGTGGTTGTTCGGACAAATTTCCACGTATATCTGCATAATATTAGCATTGTTGAGTACTTAGTCGATTGAATTGACGTCTAACAAAATATGTTGATTTTCATTCTCATCCACCAGATTTATCGATTAAATCAGCGATGTATTTCCGAGAGCATAATATAATATTGTTTCAAAATACTACCTGTATTATCATAAAACAAAACAAAAGTATCAAACAAACTGATACACATATGCACAAATATAAAATATTATGCTATAATTAAATTATGAATATCGTTAAAAGTTTTATAAAAAGATATTAAAAGTTTAAATCCGATGAATGTTAATAAATTGAAGAAGTTTCACGGAGCTGTATATAAAAAAAAAAAACTCTGAGAAAAATATAGAACTTAAAAAAAGAAGATCGATAATATAATAATACGTCATAATAGAAAAGTTTTCATGTAATCATGTACGGCATAGGAATATACTTTACAATTTTAAATACACGATATACACTTCGTATACGATTACAAAATACAAGGCGAAATCGTGTTGGTTAATTAATATTTATTTTTTAAAATATGTAATTATATTTCAAAATTTGATTTAATTATTTTGTGAGTACCGAGTAAGTACCGAGTTAGTCGTTTCCATGTTTCTTAAGAAAATTTTAAATATTGAAAGAGTGAACACAATACGAAATCAAAATTAATTATAATATTTTAATATAAAAACTAAAAGAAAACAATTCTAATATATTTTGATGTAACAAGCTGAATAGGACTTTGAGTATTCTACTATCAAGTTGGTATTATCACTTTGAACAAGTATTTACAGTAATGTCGGTACATCGGTCGTGAATCGTGATTACAATAATTGGTTATCGACTCGCTCGTTTAATGCTATCTGGTATAAATGCACTTGAATTAACTTTGCAAAATAGTCGTAGTTTTGAGCGAACACAACAAACAATAGTAAAAATTCGAATGAAATATATTATTGTTATAAATTTTATTACACAATGATGTTTTTCGGTCTAATACATTTGGCACCAGACACGATAATGAGCTTTGCAATAATTTCTGATGAACTTAAAAAAAAATTAATAAATAATCAAAAACAACAAGGTCGCCGATTCAATGCGCATGGTTAAATCTAAAATTTAACGTTGAAGTAACATTAAATAAGTTTTCTGTTAATTTCGACCAGCGTCTGAATGTCTCGAGAAGTTTGCCGTAAAACAGGATCCAATAATTGCCACTCGTGTTTCTTACATAGTTCTGTCAGTGTACACTCGTATAATATACAATGTATACAGAATGATTAGATTATTGTGCTACAAAATTAACGAAAATAACATTGAATACGTATATAATCCTCATCATTTTTATTATACATAATTCTGATCACTCTGTATTTATATATATATATATATGAGATATGTTATAAAATATAAGTTTTCGAAAATCGACGTTAACCGAATTGTCTGTGAATTTATTCACATACATTTATATATATATATATTGTATTAAGTAGTTTTGTATAATATAATATAATATGTAATATAGTGTTTCGACCATCCAAAAACGACACATTTGATAAAAACAGAATATAAACAGCACGGCGCATATAACAGCGAACGAAAAGTTTATCAACTATGACTATTTAGCTGTGAGTCGTCGACAAGTTCCACAACGAATAATATAATAACGAAATATATAGTAATCGAACGATGTACAGGACTTTGCATTAGTAAGATTGCTATTTGTGCATTTTTCTTTATTATATTACCGTCGTATGCTGACTGTATATAATATATATATATATATATACGATGAGATATATACGCCGCAGTAAAGGCTATTCCGTTTTGGGTTTCCGCCGATACCGCGATATGTTGCCCTAACCGAATACCATGTATAAGGTAATACGTGGATACAAGCCAAAATCTCGATCGTACACATACACACACATGAGTGTACGACACGTTTACAAACCTTTTGAACTACATTTATATATATATATATTTGTATATATGCAAAGAGGTGTTTTTCATCCATTATTTTACTTAAGATATATATGAATACTTCCCACAAGTCTTATCCTCGGGGTTTGTGAAGCTTATCGAGAGAGTCTAATATACTATTCAAGTTATGTCGCGCGCCGTCGTCTGACGGTGCCAAATAGTATGTATACGGATATCGGAAATTCAGCAACATTATTGTAAGCGTCGTGGCAACCACCCTCCGCCACGCGACGCGAGAACCGATCTCGCTCTCGCAGTAGCCGGCAGCTGGGCTATATAACAAATTTCACGGTTCGGCTGCCAAACCTGATATTAAACACGAGCCTTATATTATTATCTCCTCGAATATTTAAATACGATATAATATCGTGTTTGCCATCACCTGTCAGCGCGAGTCGATTAAAACGCTCGTGTTTTCTGCTCCGTCGACGTATCGTTCGGACGGAATCCACTTGGTCGCCATATGTTATATACATTCTATTTTCTTAATTGTTTTTTTAAAATATTTATATGTTTTTCCTAATGGCGGCCACGCTATCTTTAATTTTGTGTAAAAATTTTCACTACCGAACCAGCACATATTAATTGATGTAAATTGTGTTAGAAAAATAATGATTCGTTTCAAATTCATACATCAGACGAAATATACAAATATTATATTTCAAACGCAGTCATCATAAACTCATAACAAAGCGTAAGTTACCTATTTTGCATACTTTAAAGACTGAAATCGTTTTGTTGATCGTATAAATTGGATTTATTTTTAACATATAAAGATAAATTCTTCTATTATTATACTATTAAAAAATCAATAGTAATATTTTTTATTTTGTGTATTAAATAATTGTAATGTTTATTTCAAAATCAGCTATAACAAAACGTTAAACCTATTTGACATTATATTTAAATTACATGTTTATAAATAAAGCTCTATTTTGATATTGATTATAACATCGTAATATTTAATTCGTTTTTTGTCGTCTGTGAAAAACTTTAAAAATTGTTTACGCTTGTTTTATTCAAAGTTCAAACCCGTTTTTTTCGTGATGTGCAGTGACGTGATTTCGTTACTTTACAGTCACTAAACAAAATGCATACTCGTATATCAGGGTCTCAAAATAAAACGTTTAAATTTTTTTACAGTAAACGGTATTCTTAGTTTAAATTTAACCACATGTTTAAATAAATGTAAAATAGAACCAATGTATTTTGTTGTTGTGTTGTGAGTCATTGTATATTTTATAATATATTGCAATGTTTATTTATTTATTTACAAATTAACGATTATAAATGTTAACAATTACTTTTCCCCATAATTTTATTAAGTTCGGTGCATAAGATGTCAAGTATATTTATTACAATAATTTCAATGTTTATTTAGGTGTAGCCGGAATTCCCTTTACTGTGACTTAACTTCGAAATGTTCATTTACAAGTTTTAACCTCAAGAATTTGGTCAAAATTACATCGCTGTACGACATATTATGTCTGCGAAATTCGTTTCAACACATAACACTGAAAACCTCTAAACGTTGTTACACTGTAATTTGGAGTATTATTATCTTCAATACAGGATGAGAACACTAAAGTGGGCGACTTTAAAAATTCAAATATACTAATGAAAATTAATTATAAATATTTTAGAATGAAGTACATAACGTGGCATTTATTTAAAAAAAAAAAAACTATTTCTTCACGGTCATTTCGCACTGAGTAGTACTCAAAAATTCAGGTCATTTTGAATAATCAAACTTAGGCATCTACAGGATAAATTTAACGAAATGAACTTTTTTCGTGTAGAACGTCTTGAATTCTTTACGAGAGCAGCTCTCTTATTTGAAACAGATTTCGTTTTCTCAAATTTAATTAACCATATTTTAATGACTTTAGCGAGCCGTACTGACATTTGAGGTTGAAATAAACGTTGAGCAGTCACACGACTTTCGTCATTTTAACAAATTGATTTTATCGCAAAATCGTGTATTTTATCACTTCCTTGTTATATAATGTTTACTAAATGATGTATTGCCTTTAAAGTTTAAACTAACAATAAATGATTATTGATTAGTGAGTATGTTCTAATCTCAATCCGTTATCAAGTAAATATATTTTTAAAATAAACTATTTTAGTGTCCCTTTATATTATATTATGTAAGACATTAACAAATATACTTGAACATTATGTAGAAAATCTAAAAATTGTTTTAATTAAAATAGGAAATTGATTATTGAAGATACCTAAGAACAAAAACTTTCTAACATCTTAATAATTATATGTTCTACACACAAATCAGAGTTACAGAAAAACATGTATTATTATTTTCCATATTTTTGATAATTATCATGTTGAAAGTTTTTCTCTTAAATTTTATCTAATTACTTTGTTTTCATAATATTGAAAATCCCATTAACTTGTATATTATGGAATGTATAATTTAAATTGATTCTCTGTAGCGACTACAAATCCATAAATAGAAACTATGAACACATCTACATTAAACAAATTTAAAAAAACTATTATCTAACCAATCTAACTGACAATAAATGACAGTGCATTGGATAACTAAAAATTCATAAAAAAAAAATTACCTATCTTTGTAAAGTTCTATTAATGCACTAACATTAATGTAAGTAATAGCCAATGGCCAAGATGTCGTGGCTTAAATAAATGGGGAGAAAAATAACTCGTATTTTTATTTTAATGATGATGTTTGATTATATTCGAATATAAAAAAAAATATAAATTTTTATATTTTTGTAGTTGATTTATTAAAATAATTTAAAAATTTGTATGTGTAAACACTAATAGGCTTTTTGGATTTTAATGTATATTAATTTAAAATCCAAGATAACATAATAAAAAAACCTTAAATATTTAAAATAAAGGAGTTATTTATTATTATACTACGTACATACACGATAAACTTATATTTTAATTAACTCGCGGAGCTTAATATTTTGTGCTGTCCGTTTAACAGATTAAATTTCATGAAAAAATAACATAAACAATGTAACACTTTTTGATATACATACTATATATAAAGTACATAAAGTATACAATATTAATTAATCGACTAAAATAATTTGACATAAATGTCCTTATATAGGATATAAAATATAAGATTAAATAAAAAAAAAACAATACAAATATTTGAAGGGTATTGACATAGTTTTTAAAAACTCAATATACACTATATCAGCAAAATGTTAAAGTTTAATTTACACTTACTATAATTAATTATGTTTGAGTGTTTAATTTGTGTATCTATATATTGACAAATATTAATGTAATTATAAATTTTAAATTAGAAATAAATGTATTAATTTAACAGAAAGGGTTTTTAAAACATTGAAATTTCATTTGTTATTAGTTATAAAGAAATTAATCGTATCAATTGCCAATATTGGTGACCGTACATTTTTCCTTTAATTTCGATCAAAAATTCTGACAAAATTACGGATATTCATTAAAATAATCAGATTTTATTCTGAAAACATATTTAAAAAATACGCGATTAGGAGTTTCTAAAACTAAGAAAATGTTCAACACATTATCTGTTGAAAAGTATATAGTGGAAATAAAAAACATATTTCCGATTTTTAGTAGCAGAGAGTATGAATTCGAGTTCTCGGTTTTTAACTGAATTACAAAATAAACAAAAATACAAGTTGCAATTATTTTTTAGTTTTTCATAACTATAATAGGTTTTTAATTTTACATTCGTATATACGTAGGAATAATAATTGTATAATAAATCGTTTTCTAGTTAAAAACAAGTGAAATTTGAACTGGTGTTGAACACTTCGGAATTTTTCGTATAACAAATATGGTATGAATAAACGTGTGTGTGTGTGGATATAAAATTACAGGATATCGGGGTAAATTAATTAATAACGATTTGTTTTTGGCCGTCGGTTGTGCGTCGAAAGATTGACGGTTACGTGCGCGGTAACCGTGGTTAAGGGTGACGACCGGGTATAGTACCGTCAATAGTAACCGGGTCAATCTGGTACTGGCGACCAACGCGTACCTACATAAATAATTAAAGGTTTTCGATAAAACACCAAGACGGATGTGAGCCGTATTAACCGTGTTACGGATTGCACGTTGGTCCATTTTCCGCGAACGGAACACGACAACAACTCGGGTAACGAATTTGCGACTACAGTGCGGTTATACGTTTGGTATGGTAGAACACGTACAGCGGTAGAAATACTTCTACAGAAACTCTCGGAGAATAGATACTATAATACCAAGATTTATGATTTATATATAATATAAATTCGATCATCCCGCAAACATTTTATTTTTTATTTTTATTTTTTAATTGAAAATCGTCCGGACCAATATGGTTATTTTAATCAGAATTACGACATATTATTAAATAAATAAACATTTTGAAACAATATTGTACTGGACTTGGAAAGTAACTATATAAGTCTCTCTTTGCCGCAATATTTATAAAATTAAAAAGGTCCTACATGTCACACGTGACACCAAGTTCTATTTCAGTTTGGCTGAGAGAGCGCGATTATCTTTTGGGTGGCGAAAAGCACAAATACCGGATAATATGCATAAAATATTCGAGAGATTTTTGGCAAGGAAATAAATGGAACGTCCTGAGTAAATAAATCTACCATTTTTATATAAATGTGCGGAAAAAATAATACTAAATTATCGAAATCAAAAATTGTTACTATGTGTGAATACGAAGAACTAAATGTAGGTAACAAAAATATCACAATTCTTATTAATTTCCATGCCTGTATTGCATAAAATGTAAATTATAATATTTATCAGTATATCTATATTGGTAAAAATATATTTTTTTTATGTACTACTTCTACTTATTTATTTATAACATTGTCATTCAAAATGTTTTCATGTGACCATATCAAAATTACGTTTTACATTTTTTTACTACCCAAAAATATGTATTTTATATACATAATAAAAAGTAACCTAAAAGTGAGTCGAGAATCATTGGTGTATACGTCATGTGTATCTATTGGGGTTTAAATCAATTTTATGATTTACAAACAATTTAGAAAATTAATATTTTAAAATACAGATTTAATAACACGAATGAATACGTATCTAATAATATTATTTTTGAAACACTAAAGAATTCGCACTTAAATTTTATAAAATATAATCATTTTAAAAGAACTCATTCGCCGCATATAACCAATAAATTATAAATAATTGAATTAATTTTTACGATTGCTATTGTATAATTGAATATTGAATAAAAATATTTTAAAATTACTTTTGGAAAATAATAATAATTATAATGGATTATAATATAAATATTATACAAATTATATAATTTTTTTTATACAATCACGACTAAAAAGTTTTTAGTCATGATTTTAAATAGAATTGAAGTTGAACTTTATGATTATTTAAATTTAATATTAAATCATTTAATTAAATGTCATATCTTTTACATATTTATGTACATAAGAAAATAGATTTATATATTATTGTTTACTAATTTATAGTCTTAAAATGTGTATACATACTACAAACAAATTATTCTCCAATTTGTTTATAAAAAAAAAAAAAAAACATACTGAAATTATAAAACTCTTATAGCTTCTAAATGTATTCATTATAAAGCAATACCGTCATTTATTATAACAAATGATTATGTAAAAAGTAGTATTTTTGTTTATAATAATATAATGGATAATGCTCACAGTAGGGGTTCTTGTTATGTACCTATATAAGTATTTTATGTGGCGTCACGTTATACCAAGATTCTTTTTGATGTTCCTCATGAAGTGGTGATTTTCTAATCAATTTAAATTATTTTAAAGTGTTTTCTCGTATATAAATATATCGAATGCACACGTGAAGTATTAATATGATAGTAAATATAAAAAAATAATAATTTATTATAATATTTAAGCAATATATTAACATCTTTAAAAAAACATATAATTTGTTTAACATTTTAATAATGCTCCCGGGTGAACTATAAATATTTCAATATTTATATACCTATAAATAAGCTTTAATAATGACTAAAATTTAATAAATTAAATGAAACACACAAACAGTAACCTAGCTGGTAATATATAATAGCTAATTTACTACCTCTAATAGCTAATACTATGATAGAAATATAATTAAACGTTATCTGTATATCATATACTATACTGTAGGTAGGTACATATTTATTTGTTTAAACGTAGTAGTTCGTATTTTGTACATCACTACTCTAGCCACCTCCTCTTTTTCTTTTGTGTCTGGTTGAAAATTAATGAAAAACAGTATTTTATTTAAAATTTTCAAACGTCAACATAACAGGAGTTATTTACTTTTGCAATTTTCGGACTCTCCTGTAGTCCTGTCTGTCCTCGAACCGCATAATCCCTGACCCGTTCGGGTTTGTCGTTCAATTTAAATAAATTTGCATCCTCTGGGTTTTTTCTCGGCTCGTACACTTAAGTCATAGCTCACTACGCAAACAAGTGAACGTGATCGGAATGAACAGTTCAGTTTGGCTGGACAGAATTATTATTAGTTCTCTTCTTCTTCCTATTCCTATCCTTTTTCTCCTACTACTCTGCATAGATATTACTACCTTCTCGCTGGAAAAGTAACCTAATCTATCTTACCATTTCAATGTAAAACATCTTCAATTTGGATATCAGCCAAATTTCCACAATCTACCGAGCGATCCATTTATTAATGTCAAGCACGGTAGATTTAAAAAAGTATATATATTAAACAAAAATATCTTATGTTTTCTATGATAATCTTTGATTGAGTTACTGATACAACTAAATATTTTTCTAACAATTTTGAAATGTATATACGACTATCGATATTGTCAAAGTATAAAACAATTCATTATATTTTTATAAGCATTTATAAAGTTTGAAAGACCGAAGTAATACAGTAAAGTTTTACGAAGTTTAAAAAATTGTTTTGACTTCTTATTCTTCTTTTTATAATTTTCGAGAAGAAGCTATTTATTCTTACACGTTTTATTTCTAAATCCGTACGTCAGGAGTGATATTTGAAATATAATTAATCGCGGGTAAATAGAGATAATATGCATTTTATCTATTTAGATAATTGAATAATTTAAAATTTAAACTTAACAAAATGCAAAATTATCTTAAATAATATAGAATTTTAAATAATTATTCATTTATAGTATTATTATCAATCAATCTTGTAAGGAATGTTAGAAATGTTAGGAATCAATATATATATATATGTATATATATTCACTCAGTGGCGTAGTGAAAAGGATTTTAAGGTACAATTACTTGACAATTTTAGGTGATTAGGCACTTGGTATAATATAAATGAAGTGTAGATTAGATCAAATAAATAGTAATATTATAATCCAAACATAAACGTTTTATTAACAAAGTTGTAAGACTAATAAATTGTAGTTCATAACAAAAATCGTAACGATTTCATTTTATTTATAATGAAATCGAGTATAGTTACCGATTTAAAGTGTAGAAACGAATACGAATTGCGGTTACAGTAAATATAAATGTATTTTTACTTTTTTACATAAAGATGTAATAATTATAATAATAATACACATTACTTTATTAATAAAAATTTTAATATTCTTTTAACATTTTTTCTTCAGATTGTTTTATTATAACTTAAAACAAACAAACACAATGATTTCACAGTTCTTAGAAATGACCATAATTAATAGGACTTTAATAGTTTTTCAATGCGTCAAGACCATCTATATTTATAGTATTACTAAAGTCCATAGGTACCTATTTAAAATACTACTAAAATATTTTCTATGCGTATCTAGCAATGTTTAAAATAGAATAAAAAAATAATAAAATTTAAAAATCAGTCCTTAATTCTTTTAGATACTCGTAAATCGTAAACAATTGGTATAACACGTACAACATACAAGTTTAGTGTACGTAACATTATACTATAAAATTACTTATTTGTTATTTAATTTAATATTTGTTTTACACGGATAAAAATATTTTGTCGATATTATATTTATTAAATTATCTGTATTTGCTTAATTTTATAAGAGAAGAATAAAATATTCAAAAATAATTTCAAATTTTTATTTTTAACACAATTACATATTTAATGACTATTATTTACAGATGACAAGTGCTTTAATATGACGTTATGTACAGCTTATAATATACTTTATATGTAAACAAATAATCTTGTAAAATGTGTTTGCTTATTCGTGCATATCACTGCGTAATTATAAATGGTTCGAAATAACAAACACAACAGAAAAGGGTATAGGTACGTTGGGTTGGATAATATTATATTTAATTAAAAAAAAGAGACAATTTATCAGTATTAAAAGTTTTAACGTTGAGTGACGGAAAATATATTATTATATCGTCACATAATGTACTATAGATGTTATAAAATATTAAGTAATTACAATATAATTTTGTATGGATATTATGATAATCATAAAAATAACATAACTTAATAATTTTTAATGTGAAAACGGTTTTTATTTCGTTGTACGTTGAAGTATCGTGTTCATTTAATTACATCAAATTTAAAAGGAATCTATATGAGACGAATAACTTAAATTGTAATATTATATTTATTTATTTTTATTAATATGTGTAATTTATTTGTATATTCGGTAATAAATAGTAAATTAAAATAGCTGTACATTTAAATTGCAAGTTTTGTAATACTTTCACATACATAACCAGTAAATTTGTTATCTTTATACCAAACAAAATTATAAATAAATTAACATTATAAAAAAATAAAAATATACAAACACATCAATGAGGTGGGTGTTTAATACTTTTAACCCCTAAATTACTTACCCTGGCTTCACCTTTGAGTGGTTTGTAATATTGGAAAAAAAACTATTTGATATTGAAAATATTTAACATTATAATACATCGTAAACTCGTTAGTTTGTACATCATTAAGTACATCATTGTCGTACTTCATATAAATAATTTTAAAAAAAATTAATTTAAAATGTATTCGTTTTTTGACATATTTACATTTATAAGTACTTATACAAATTATTATGCAACTCGAAATGGCTGCGGACGTAATAATATAATAATTACCTACTGTAACATAATTAAAAAAGTGTTTTAAAATTAAACTTTAAACTCATGAACACATATACTATTTTAATGATATTTTATACTTGTACATTTAATAATAATACGTATAATTAATTATATTTGCTATTTTAACCTCTAACCTCTTGAACAGATTATTATTATTCGTATTATATCGAATTTTTATTTTTTATTGATTTCAGGATTACGTTGGAAAATCCCGGATGATCGAACAGTGGTCGTGTTTTTTACAATAGTTTAAAAAAAGAAACGTGTCCTCCATATATACATTCAATATAGTGACTGGCAAAAACAACGGGATCAAAATGGGATACACCGCGCGAAAATTTTCCGCGTTAATCGTAATTCTCACAGTAAGTACACATATTATATATTATTTACTAAATATATATACCCTTGCCGGGATAATAATTTAAATCGATGGTCAGAGTCGCTTAAAGGGTTCACATTTCTAACGATCTGTTTTCAAATTAAAGTTTATTTGAGATATTATGTATGAATTCGCGGCCCTTATATAATATTGTACTCACATATTATGTAATTTATTTCTCTAAAACCTAGGAATAAATTTTTTGTTTTTGTGTTACGCTACTTTCCATTTGCATGTTTCTAAACTTTATTTTAAATTCTTACAAATAACTTTGTAGGAAAATTATCTACGATATGGTCTTCGGATGACACCCTCAATACGAGTATATACATATGTCTAATGCGGTAACGAACATAAACGGCAATAATATATTTAACGATATTGTATTCGGTGTATGTACATAATAATAATAATAATAATAATATAATATTCTAGTAGGCAATTTTGTTTTTATTTTCATTTTTGTACATTCTGTCCGGCTATAATATTATATATATATATATTGTGTTATTGTTATAATATAATATCGACCGTTCGTATGCAGCAGTGACATCTTCGTAGGATATAACTGGAGATCGCTGGGCGTATCGATTTGGCTTAAAAAATATAATTTGAAATCGTAATATTATGACGTTACACGTTCGTCCTTTATTCCTCAAAATTTTGTTTCTTATCTTTATACCTCAAACGCATATCTCGCGTTCGAAGTATAAAGATAAGAAACGGACGAATAACAAATATGTAATATTACGCGTGTGTGTCGTATAAAAAAATAAAATGAAATTTCATATATTTACGAATATTTCGATGATATTTCATTAAAATAATAAAAAAAAAAATATCCCCCAGAAAGGTGTGCTCGTACGTGTGCAGAGTTATGCAACCCCGCGGTGTTGTATAAGCACCGCGCAACGGTAATTCTCACCCCTTTTTTGTTCGTCTGTTGTCGGCCAACCTTCTCTTTCTCATAAACAGGGTGATAAAAATGTTGGAAATTATTTACGTTTACAATATTATTTTCATTATTTTAGTAACATGAAATACCCTGTATGTATCTATAGGTCTTATCACACCTACCCATCTAAATGTATAATTCTTACACAGATTTATTTCAAACAATAACCAAAGACAAATATTACCATAACGTGACCACCCGCGGATCCTTCACCGTGAATATTTTTCGGAAATTATTACCTATACCTATTGTCACATTCTAAGATAAATTTTTCACGCCGTTTGATTTACAACTAACGCATATTTCTATCGTTATGATAATAATAATTTAGGAATGACGCTTGACCCGTGGTACATATTATTTAAAAATTATGACCGTCATGAACCGTGTAAAAAATATGTGTAAAATTATTATTAATTAAAATATATATATATGTATCCACTATATTTTACAAGTCATTCAAAGTCATTCTTGGATATGACAAATTAAACAAACAAAATCAATATTGACTAAGATATGTATCTTTAAAATTATATTGGAAACACATAGAAAAAAAAACACAATTTAATTTTTTTATCCAAAGATTTTGATATTTCGTTATCTATTAAAGGTTCAATTAAACTATATATACATATAATTTAACAAGTTCCAATAGTGTTTAATTCAATCTACGAGCATAGCACTCAATGGGTTAAGAAAAAGTTTCAAGTCAAAGAGCTAAAAAAAATATGTTATTTAGATAACTTATCTTATTGTTCGTTATGGATTCGCATTACAAATATTGTACTCAAACAGGTGTACCAGCAGTAAATAGCATGCGACGTGTACTATTGAGGTATACAGAGGACAATTAGAATCATATAACACGGTTTTTTTTAAAAAAAGTACAATTTAAATTAATTTTTCAATTTGGTCATAATCTAAATAATATTTATAAAGTGAATAATATTAACTGTGAAAATTTTTTTTTAAAAAAAATATTGCATATGATATAATTTTATTATTATAGTTCCCAAATTTCAATTTTATAACAACTGAGTATTATTTTACTAGATTTTATTTGAAATGCAAGTAAAAACAATTTATTATAATAATTTGAGAAAATGAATATTATTTTATTTGTTTTTTTGTACTTTTCTGTTCAATATATAATATCAATAATCCTATATAAAACAAACCACGTTAATAACAAAATCACATAATCGGCTTGGTCAGGAAAACAATAAAAACAATTTGACCCTTCCCTCTTTATATATAATTTAAATAATTATTCAAGATACGAAGTAGATGTCGTTTTTTAAAAGTTTGGTCATTTAAAACCGCACATAATGTTTAATACGTATATTATAACATGTATTTATTACTGAAATTAAAATATAAAAAAATACGATTAAAATATTTAACAAAATCGGATAGCTTAAATATATTATGATTTATTTGTCATATGTGTCGTATATTATTTCGTATGCATTTTGATTTAAATTTAAAAATGTTTGAATTAATGTCGTTAGATGATGAAGTTTATTGATATTATAATAGAAGATAAAAATATTTTTTTAAAGGAGATGCTTGAGCCACTTTTGTACATAATTATTTAAAATGTATTATAATTATAGGTAGTGCTTATGTATAAAAATATATCTATTTTTTATAGGCGAACATTTATATTAGTTGTATACAATGCTGCTAATAATCTTTAACAGATATAACAAGCTTTTATTTTTTTTATATTGAATGTTATTTATATGTGTACTACAACATTATACTATTAAAATATACGTTGATAAATAAAAAAGTTGAAAAAAATATCTACTGACGTATATGATATATGTGTGTTGTTATAATTTTGTTTACTAAACACGATTTAAATAAATCCTTAATAAAAAAAAAACTAATAATTGATTTATTTTTCTATACGTCGGCTGTTATAATAATTTATAAGTTTAATTAATATTCGAGTTCACTTAATTCGTATAATAAATAATAATATAAATATCGCTTGGTATTGTAATATTATACTGATAAATGGATAAAAAACGATTATACGAATTACCAAAAGTTATGTAAAAAAAACCTTTCCTTTTTCATTCACTTAAACCTGTTATTTATATTATTATAAAATAATTCTTTTGTAACTTTAAATGTTATTCATATAATTATTCAAACATTTTATGTTATTGTGTAATCTAAAAACGAACTAGTTGAAAATGCGAATTATTATGTATTTTTCTGTTTGTGATCATTATTTAACGTTGGTTTTGATCCGAGTTTAGTAAGCCGTAAAGTATTTCTATTAACAACTACGATTAATAATGGCTCTCAGAATGTTAACGATATATGTTGCAGTGAAAAAATAAAATGCACATTGCACATAGCTATTTTATGATAGTCTGGAGCTGAATGTTTTAGATCGATTTCTCGGAGTTATTTTATTTTATATAGAAGTCATAACTTCAACGTACTGTACATGTACCAAAGTCATTTTAAAATTCAATTAAATTATGTTTATTTCGCAATATAATTATTATAATATTATATAAGAAAATTATTTTATTTTATTAGAAAATTATACAAGTAACGAAAATTATTTTTAAAAATATTTTAAATAAAAGTATTTACTTTTATTATTGTATGATAACCGCATTCAAATTATTTAATATTTATCAAACGAAATTAATTTAACGTATTTTTTATGTAATACTTAATATGAAAAATAGTACTTTTTATTTTCGTATCACGATGTCATATTGCCGTTTGTTCGTTTACGACTTTACATAATAACTAAATACTTAATTTATTATGATCCGGATTTAATGTTTAAAATAGATACAATCTAAATCTGTAACGTTAATTGGTCGTTAACTTTATTTATAAAAATACAATTACTAAAGAACACTAAGTCATAGACACAGTAAATATACTTTTTTTATAATATTTGAAATGTTTGAACGTCTATATTTTTAATGTTTTTACTGTAGATTATTAAAAAATATAATTGATTGATATATTATTAATATTATTATTAACCTATCTTCAAAAACTATTTTGAAATATATTAAAATAGTTTGTTCAAATTATATTAAAAATAACGAAAAATATACAAAACTATTGAATTATTTCGCCTAACAATCTAAGGCTCATTATTTTCGTTCTTTACTTATATTATATTATTGTTTACTGAGCATACTCGTTTTGTAAATATTATTTTTATAAGAAAATATTAAATTGAATAATAAATTAAAAAATTACCAATATGCATTATAGTTTCATGTTATATATTAATATATTAATTATTTACAATCATATTAGTTAGTACCTATATTTGTTGGATAATATTTGAATAAATTGTATATCTTAACTATTAAATATATAGTTTATGGCAAATTGTTTATTTACAAGAAGTGTTTTTTTAAATTAATTTTTAATTTTAATAAAATATTAAGATATTAAACATATTTAGAGTTCATTTGTAGTTTATGTACATTTTATTTATATTTTACACGAATGAAATTCAATTTCTAAATGGTAATAATCGAATTTTTAACACTCATATACTTTTACATAAATTGGTATAAGAATATGACGTTTTTAAAATTATTAATAAATACAATTATAAAGTCATATTTTAAATTATATTAATTAATTTAAAAAAGGAGATTTTTTTCTATGAAATATATTGTTTTATCATTTATTTATTTATACTATTTACAGTATATCAAAAACACAATAACAGTGTTTAATATTCAAATTAATTAATTTTATAAAAAGTAACTTTATTTATATTTTGTTTTATCTCAATCGTTATATTTAGTTATTACTTTTCCATATTTGTTCATTGATAATAATACACAATATAGTATTTTTTTTTTTTAGCATGGCAAGTATATCATTATAAAATTATCCAAGCTTTCAATACCATTCTTTACAATGATTGGTTAAATTATTAAAATTTTTATCAAAACTGAAACGCGTCCGTAACGTTATTTTTTGAAACAAAAATAACATAGATATTACCTGCTAATTTGTTCATAAATATTTATATTTTTCATAACCAGGTCATGGTCACTGAAGTAGTGTTTTGACATTTTTATAAATAACATATTATTAACATTTCGATGTAGGCGTATTGAGTGAATTCAAACAATTTGTAGTATTATGCATTATGTTTGTACGTGTTAATATTATAAATAATACAAAATCCTTATTGTATACTAAATATCAAAAATGATCAAAAAATAAGTATCAAAAAAGAGATATATCTATATATAGTGATGAAAATATTTTTTTTTTTCATTATTGTCAAATATGAAATTCAGAATTTGTTTAGATCACGTGCAATAATGATATTCTATCATCTATGTACTTAATTTTCACAAGTCATAGTAAATATAAATAAACTATTATGATAATACAAAATAATATTTTCATATATTTTGATTTAGGAAGTAATCAGCAAAATGATTTATGTCTTGAAAATGATCACATAATTTTAAATTGTTATGTAATAAATTTTAGAGATGGGTTAGGTTTAACACACTGTTTAATTCATAGTTTCATAATAACCATCCATTATCCAAACAGAAAATTTCCAACACATAATAATTTTATGAAATACTATTTTCTTTATAAGTTACATATTTTAAATGTATATTGGACTATGAAAAATATTTAGTTGGGATAAAAAATTGTAAGGATATAATATATAATTTTAAATCATAATAATTGTTAGAAGGAATAAATGATAGTTTTTTTTTTAAATATAATACGCATTTTTTTAAAAAAAATAAGTTGTTTTTATTTTAGTTAATAACTTTACAGTTATTAATAACATTTAAGGTATAAAATTAAAATTAAAAATGTTTTAAAAACATAAATATATAGAATATCGTACAAAATAAAAATCCAAGTAGATTTTTAAGTTATAAAATGAATTTATACTAATTTGAAAATGATTATGTTTTTCTATAACATATTATCAATAAGCGCTATGTCCATGATGGCTGTACGATGATAAACTTTTGCTTCCATATCCTAGAGATCCACCGTAGAGACTACCAGATCCGAAAGACGATCCACCGTAGAGACTACCAGATCCGAAAGACGATCCACCGTAGAGACTTCCAGATCCGAAAGACGATCCACTGTAACTGGTGGCTGGACTGAGTGCAGATAGACCAGAGCTGTAGTCTGATCCGTAACCAGAACCGAAATTAGAACTGTAACCAGAGCCATAACCGATGGCAGAAGTATCAAGACCTGCACCGCTATAAGCGGAAGAAGAGATCAAAGGTGTTGCTTGTGAGATGACTGGTTGCGGTGCTTGGATGACGACTGGAGTGGACACTGCCACTGGGACTTGTTTGACCACTGGTACGGCGTACGGTCTGGACACTGGTACAGGCACATCACGGACAACTGGCACTGGGTATGGTGCGGGAACAGCATGGGGCACCGGCCTGTCTACAGCATACGGTACTGGCCTTTCAACCGAAACTGGATACGGGGCAGGAACATGCACTGCGTATGGTTTGTCGACTGGGTATGGAACTGCATGTGGTACTGGAACGGGTACGTCATTGTGTACTGTCACTGGGTATGGGGCAGATACCGGTTGAGCATGACGGTTGATAATGTGCACTTCCTTGGAGATGGGTATGAGTGGGCCGGTTGTTGGCACTGGTGCGGGTACGGCTGCGGCAGAGATACCTCTGGAGTATCCCAAACCGGATGATGACAATCCTAAGCCAGAACCGTATCTCAAGCTAGAGCTGTAGCCAAGACCGCTATTGAGTCCTGAGCTGTAACCAAGACCGGAGCTGAGTCCTGAGCTGTAGCCAAGACCGCTATTGAGTCCTGAGCTGTAACCAAGACCGGAGCTGAGTCCTGAGCTGTAACCTAGACCGGAGCTGAGACCTGAGCTGTAACCTAGACCGGAGCTGAGACCTGAGCCGTAACCAAGTCCAGAGCTGAGACCAGAGCTGTAACCAAGGCCAGAACCGTATCCAAGACCAGTTGATTCGTATCCCAAACTTCTTTTTCCTTGGATTTTTGTCTTCTTATTATTTTCGGATGCGTCGGCCCTGATAAGGGCTACGACCATCAAAGCAACAAGAGCAATGGCCTGCAATAACACAAAACATAATAATATTATACTTCGAAAAATAAACTAGAATAAAACAGTATGGCGATTTGTAAAAATATAGTAAAACAGTTAGGAATACCTATAGAATGATATTTATTGTTAATTAACGGGTGCGGACAATAGCACTGTGTCGTATACTTACGAATTTCATGTTGAGTGTTGATTATTAGGAGACAGACGATCGTCGAATGATGGTTCTTCGGCACTGTCGGTTGGCTTTTATATTCGTTTGTAATATTGAAAGAAATTTATTTTTTTTAAGAATGGCCAATGCGAACCATGAGAATCCAGTTAGATATAATGTCACGCGAACCGGTATCGATAGGTACCTATTATGTCATCGTCGCTCATCTCAGATGACAAAATGTAGAATATGAACAGCAACACATTTCTTGTTGTCCTCGGATGACATAATTTGGCAATAAATTATTATTGGACAATTCTGTGTAAAAAATTGTAAAATTAAAATATTATAATAACACCCATGCACATGCACATGAATATAATTTATTACTAAAAATGTCCAGATAATGTATATTGGTAACAGAAATTTGGAAAGTATTTAATCCATAATAAAGTAATATTAAATTATATGCATTAATTTTGCACCGGAGTAATATACTTCACTTTTGTTTTCGACCTGTTTCATTCTCGATTTTATTATAACATGTAAATTCTAATATAATTTATATATGTATATATATATATATATATATATTTATTTTATTTTATTTATATTATTATTATTACTGCCAATAGCAATCACTACTACCACAGCTGTTACAAATATTGATACATAATAATATAAACAACTGATCTTTAAACTTGTTTTTATAAATATTACAAATATGATATTTATAATAGGGTCACATCTTTTTTATGTAATTTTTTCATACTTTTAATAATACTATATAGATATACATTCATTATAATTTAAATATTTCAATATGATGTGATCAATATATTTATTTTTTTCTAGTATGAAATGACAAAAATATACCGATTACATAATTGATATATTAAATAGGTACGATTATATTTAATAATAAACCATTTATATATAGAATATAGTTTAGAAAAAAAAAACTGGTAGTTGAGGTTGATGCTAGTTGTTACAATTTGTATATCTTTAAATGTAATGTTGAAATATTTCTTTATTAATCTCTTTATATAATATGATTTTATCGAATTTTTGTCGAATAATAAAGACAAAAATAAATATTAAATGTTACCAAATCGTAAACATAACAACTGGTCCCTAAAAGAGATAGGTATATAGTGACATTATTTTTTTAATATTAAAATAAGTTAAATGTAAAATAATGAATAATACTTGAAAGTAAATTTCTTAAAAATTGTATTCCATTTTTCAATAGTGTAACAACTACTCGAAAAGATAATTACGTTTTACTACATAATATGATTAAAATGTTGCTATAAAAAGTGAAATCTAAATCCAGTATAATAATCGGAATACAGGTAGTATTATATACTATTAATATTAAGCATCAAAATTACCTTCTTCCGTAAAATAAATGCACGTAATTGTTAAACTAAAATATATTTTTGAATTGGATAAGTATATTAACGTGAATTAATTACACTAGACTAAAAATTCGTAAATCAGATATAAATCACATAAATTTCCGAAAAATTATTTTTAAGTATTTAATTTGTTCCGTATTAGCATAGTGTTATTAGAATTCCGATGTAGAAATGACCGTATATTTTTGTTGTAAACTGTAACAATTTACGAATAATTTTATCTTTTATTTCTATCAAATTAAAGGAATACATTTAATAAATTAACAACGTTATAAGTATTTCTAGTTATTATAAAGATTAATATTTTATTGTACAAGAAAAAAGAAAGGAAAGAATATCTGCGATATTACCAATAAAAAAAAAAAATTAACCTATTTATGTTTCATGATTCTATATATTTATACTACATTATGTAATACATATACTAAAGTTAAGCATAAAATACAAAAAAATACCATTCAGTTATCCTTATTAAAACAATTTTCTATAATAAATTACAGAAAATAATTACACTCATTGTATCTAACCTAACCTATATGCAAGTTTATAATTATGTAGCCAAGTTAAACACAATACATCAAAATTATACCATACATAAAATACTATTATAATTAGATCTGTAAACTAATAAAGTAATAAATAATATAACAGTTATAATATGTTGTAATAAAATTACGATTTTAGTTCGCAAATTAATTTCATTGATTATAGACAGCTCGTCGTTTAAACATAATTATTTTTATATCATAGACGTTTTAAAATATGCGTCTTATTATAATATTGTAAATAAAAATGGTATTATTTTACATTTTCACCGTGTAGAATACGAAATAGATTTCTTTCTAGATTTGTGGATTCTTCGAACACAAACAACCGCGAGACCTTTGTAGTAACCATCATTGTCGACTTATTCCAATAAATAAAATATGATAGTTTTTAGTCAATCGCGATGCGTTTCGTTACAGTTTTACGCTGATCGGTTCTTAATATCGTTAAAATTATTACGCGCTGGACGGCATTTTTGTTGACTATTTGCGGACAGTACAAATACGTTAATGAAAATTCAAAGCGTTGTGTGTCTTTTAGTCGCTCTTGTCGTCGTATGTGTAAAACGAACCCGAGGAAACGGTCTTTGCAGTTTTAATGGATTTCGCATCTATATAATATTATGTTCGGTAACTCTCGAATCGGCGTGAGGAAAATAAAAGCGATAAATAAAAACGCAACGCGTCCGTAAGAAAACAGCGCCGGCGATCCATTTGGCCCACTCTACACGTTACACTTACCCGCGTTTGTGTACAGTATTTTCGGGGACGCAAATTCGATTTGGTCCCGTTATTACCGACCGCAGTCCGGTATTTACCAGACGGTTTCCAGTACCCATATATAAAGAAAATACTACTGTGCGGCAAAGTGGTTACAGGTTTATAACTTACTGGTCATAGGTTACGAGTACGTAAAAATGTTTTCAAGCAAAAAACGTTTAAAATAGGTACTATGTGTGTTCTCAATCGATTTTTGAACATTATTATTTTTTCGTACTGTTAGCTCGCACTGTTTGGCACAAAAATTGTGTTTCTCGATTTAATTCCGTTAAAAAAGAATTCGATTTCCACACGTTTTTTTTTTTTTTCTTTACGCAGGTAGTCGCGTGCAACAGTCGTCTAGGGTGGTGATTCTCAAATTCCCAACCAATAGGTCTCGAATATATCATTAAATTGTAATTTAAAGACGAAAACGTATAAATATTCCATATAAAACTAATAATTTAGGGTCGTGAAAAAAATGTAAAACCATTTATTGGGGTCGTCATAGTCACATGGAAAAAGTTGAGTAACACTGGTCTAGAAAAATTCAATATTCAACCGTCAACCCCAATTAAATCGCGTCTTCACGTCCCAATTGTTTCTTTGCTACTAACTCATCACGAAACCTTAAAATGTGATTTTCGAGGAATAGCAACCAACGTCGAGGTATACTCGTTAAACGATTAATTATTTATTTATTATTTCTTAATAAATGAAAAAATTAATTCTTATTTTATTAATACCTTTGTGTATATTATAAAAAAAAAAAAAATGGTATTACGATATATTTAAATAACTATAACTTAAACAAGATTTATGTATACAATATTATTATGTCAAGAAATAGTATCACGTGTATAACATAATAAAATTGAAAGATCTGTAGTGCAATTAGCAGACTCGCTGGTTCTTTTTAGTTTTTTTTTTTTTTTATAGTTTTGAGGGACGAGTAAAACTTTTGCGACCTATTATATAACCGGTCTATTGTACACTCTTTGAAGTTAGAATACCGCAGGGCGAAGGGGACGTTACAGTCTTGTATTTATGAGATAATAAACAAGGGTCTGACAAGTATAATCTCATTTTATTATTTGTGGCAACACACCGTATACACACAAACACTACCACATAAGTACAAAAAAAAACTTTGTTTGGCAGTCTTTTCTGTCAAAATTCATAAAAACGGGAATGCTGCTAGGACGAAAAATTATTATTTATATAAAAAAAAAAAATGTATATCGCACGAGAAAACTACAGTTCCAATAAGGTAACATAATATAATAATATGATACAATAACGAATCGTATAAAATCGTTACTAATCGAGAAAAAAATATTTTTACATATTTTATAAACGTATGTTCTATGTTAATACAATTTATGTCATTATGTAAAATATAAGAATACATAAGAATATATTTTTAGAAATATTGTTAAAATTTAAAAGTAACTTAGAATTTTAGTTAACTTAAAAATGTTAAATGTTAAATAATAATAATAATAATAATATAATAAATAATAATTATTAAATTATATCATATAATTTAATTTAACTAACCTATACAATGACAAAATCAAAATTATTAAAATATATAACTAACTGTTGTAACACATTAAATTAAAAATTGTAAATTAAAACTTAACTTCACAAAAAAAATAAACTAAAATATAACTTGGTATTTTAGAAAAAACATCAACTTATTATCTAAGTTAAACGTTAATATTTAAAAATGAAACTTAATTAAAATTAACTTTTAAACTTGTTAATGCTGAATCTCTTAATTTAACGTAATTATTTTATATATAGATTAGTGAATGGCTATATATTCGTATATATTTACGAGTCAAACGTTTTCAACCGTGTTATACTTAGGCGTATATACGTAGTATAGTATAATAGTAACTTAAAGTTTTTTTTGAATATTACAGCCAGAAGGATTTGTTTACGATTGTTTCTTGTTTTTTTCGTTCTTTCTTTCTGTAAAGGTACATAAAACTACGAGCGAGGGGTGAAAAAATAATAATATAAAAACGTCAAAACCGATGTAAAAAAAAAAAAAAAAAAGGAACGAATCCTGCACTCGCCGGCTATTATTTTTACGACCAAAAGAAAACTTTTGGAACTCTCCGGGTCAAGAAAAAAAATAAGAAATCTTAGAACTTTTAACAACACCTGGACACATCTCGGATAATGCCTCACCCATTATTTCTTACTGTCGGACGATATAACCGGCAACGACCTTAAGGCTTATACGAATTCGGCTGCAGGCCATTCAAATTCGCACCTGAACGTTTTCTACCGTTACGGCCATTCTCCTCGGCCATTAAACGTGTCAGTCGAACGTGGGTAATTCATAATAATATTTCCCATAAACATAAAAATGTCGCAAAACTAGCCGTGTTTTGCGACGTCTAATAATCGAACCGATTTAAGAGTATAGTTAAATTATCGAACGGCGCGATAACTCCTGAGCATAAACATCGATAGAATTTCATAAACCCGGACGGAATGAGATCGCCAAAGGCGAAATAAACGGAAATAACAATTTTTTTTTTTTTAGATATATCTGCCGAACTGCTTATACCTACTTCTTACCCCGTCGACACCTCCGCGCGAGTCGGCCGACGCCATTAATTTAAAATGCGTTTTCTTTTACGAGTAAAATCCGCACGAAATTTATCGGTTCGCGAAAAACACATAAACCGATTTGCACCGTAAACAATTTTGCAATGTTACGCTACGACTGCAGTCAAACACACCGGGTTATATCATCTTATTATTATTATTCGAAAACTACGGTTCTTGCATTAATATTTTATCAACCAAAATAATCGGATTTATCTGTATAATAATATAATCCTTATTTGTATATATGTATTCGCATGGTACATACGTGTAGAAATAAAACATATTTTATCATTTTATATTTTGTTTTTCCACTCAAAAATAATGAAAAAATACGCTTATAATAAGATATGTTTCGGTAATATTCTACAGAGTGTTGCCATTTTTATGCTGTAAATATGAAATTTGAAATTTAGGTATATGTCTCACATCGAAAATCTATTTTGCGTTTTGTGAATTAAGAACTTTTGAACAAATTACTTAAATACTTACCTACCTATATACAGTCATTTAATAATCATATTTTATCGAAAAATAGAAATTTTCATTTTATATAATCTCACCAGTGTCCAATAATTGCAAAAATTGTGTGACATATTAAAATAAGATATATGAGAGTCGAATAATCGTGTAATATATTTTGTTTGCATTCGATTTTCCGAATTTACAAAAAATAAAATTAGTTTTGAATTACATTAACTAAAATGAGTAGGTATACCAAAAATATAAACACGCTGTATACTTTTTTTTTCTACAAACAACGAAGTATTTGTACATTTGTTCAATATTATTTATTATTTATTTATAAATTTATTAAAATAATTCAGTTTACATTTTTAGTATTTTTATCAAATATATTTATAACTTTATATTAGTATTCACATTGTCAGTTTATCGAATTTAAGCTTATATTAGACATTTACATACATAAATAAAATTAATAATTTTCATAATGAATTTAAAATTTAAACTTTTCAAATTCTGCTATAAATAATTTAAATACTGTCATGTAATACAAACTTCTCCGATAAAGCGCTATTTATTAATTAACACAATTTAGATACAATAATATTATTAAATTAATTTCCCTTAAAACTAAAATAACTTAAATTAATAAACTAAAGCTGAATGAACTGATTTGAGACTTATAGTGCGTGATAAAAAAGTGGATGCAGGTAAACTTTTATGGCGACAAGAAGGAAAAGGGAAAACCTATAGAATATAAAAAAAAAATCTTTTCAAAGGCTCTTTATATTTTTCACCATTCTTATAAACCACTTGTGAAAAGAGACCACGACCTTAATATTGGATTTCATTGTTCTATCACTATAACCCCACTTTTCCGCATAAAACATTCGAATAGATTTTGCATTTTAACTATTATTCTCAGGTAAACTTCTTATTTCTTGCCGGATTAAAAAATAAAAAAAAAAGTTGAACCTGTATTAAATATCATTATCGTGCATTTGTTTAGTCACCAACAATTAATTTAGGACTTAGAAAAACACCAAAATATAAGAATATAATTCTTGTATTATTGTAAATATAAAATCTTGAATAATATACTATCTTGATGAAGTTTTTTTTTTTTAATTCGGAATTATTACACTGTTAGTTTGAATAAATGGAAATTGTATACCAAATTAAAAAGAAATATATCTTTTAGACAATTTGTCATTCAACGTATTTCTATAATATTTTACATGAAGTGATATACAAAATAAAATATAAATAAATTGTTCAAAAAAATTTATATCATAATAAATACCAATAATATTTTTATAAATAAATAGTTCATTATTTTAGAATACTTGCTAAAATAATATTTACTGAACATTAATGTATTCAAAATGAATACTTACGTCATTGTCTAAATATGTCATGTTTTCATGGTAAAGGTTAAGCGTAGAATTTTGAAGCAACAAAAAAAATCTACTCATATATTGTGTGATTGTCATGCACTTAAAATCTAAGTTAGGGTCAGGTTAACTTGGTACTTAAACTACAGTAGTTAAAAAACGTTTTTTACATCTCGAAATAACAATCTTAGTATGTATACTTATAAAGTATACATTTTTATGATAGCAAAATTAAAATGTTTAAATAAAAATCTTGATCAAATAATTAAGTTAATTATAATTATAATATTAAATTAATAAATATGTTCAAAGATTGTATTGATTATAGTGGTTTTTAATCCTTTTGTGAATACAACACATTCCATACAATTTTCATAGTATAGAATATAGATCAACCATAAGCAACTTTTTTGTCTATGATTACACTTTATTTACTTATATCATTTATTCAAAATTTTATTAAATAAGATAAGCATTATAATAAAAAAAATATCAATTAATATTAATGTTTATTCATTACATGATTTATACAAGTACCTTTTATTTTGATTAATAATTATGAATTAGTAAATTTAATAAGATATTTGGACTTGATGAACATTACAAAGATGTTTAATTCTCGGACGAATATAGTTGACAGACATACCATCATTTTCTCAACTACTGAAATTAATTATTCTCTTTTCTTAGATTTAGATTCCGTATTGGAATATTGGTATATTCCATATTGGTTTTACAATGATGTGTACTTTTTAATATTTGAAAAAATAATGATCCGATTACTGCGAATAGGGTATGATTTTGGTAGAGAATTGCATCTTATAGTTGGTACTTTAGTTAGTAAATTGAACAAATTTTTCAAAGTTTTGGGAGAGAAAAACTATCGAAAAACTCCAAAATTAAGGGAATTGTTATTGAACTTGATTTTAAACATTTTATGATAACTAATGCAATTTGAACATAGTGGCATAACATTTATTTGACTATTGAAATAAAAATTCTTTATATGAGAAAATAATTTGGAACTATTACATTGATTTTATGACTAAATATAAAACTGTAGGACTAGGAAAATTTTTCCAAAAACTATTTATTTTCTCAATAATGTTTAATATAATTTGCAATTTGGGAAAATTTACGAAATCAACATTTTTGAATAATGTTGATAAATAATGATATTGCGCAGTGTTTGATAAATAAAGAAAATTTATACAAATGATTATTACCATTATAATATGTATATATATATATATTGGATATTTGACTGAGTTTCACACTCAAAATCGTTTTTCGAATGCAATATTATTTCATTCAAAGCTTAATTATAATAACATTCCAATAATAATTTCTCCGGGGACCGAAGGAACGAAGGAAAAACACCCAAAATCGATTTCCCGGTTTTTTTTATATTATTATGTGCTGATAAACCTTATTCACATAGATATGAAATTTTAATAATTTATTGATTTTCTAGAAATGATAATTTCGATGTTATTGATTAACTCTAATTAATTAATGGTTGTAGTTTGTATAATGTACAGGTTTTAATACTCGATGTTTCATTTTTTTTTTCTTATATTGAAATACATGTATAGTTATTTTCAACTCTAAATTTTTTAAATTAATCTTTATTCTATAAAAAAAAGTTGGTGTTGCAATCAAAATAAGAATAGAAATATTTCATTAAAAACTTCAGAAACAATATATTTTTATGGAATGAAATTGCAAAGTTTCTTTAAATCGAATATTTTATATTTCAACTTAAAAATAATTTACGTGTTCGTTATTTTATCTGCTAATATATTTTGTAGTATGAATTTTCGTTTAAATTTCAAATAATCACCTACTTATTATTTATATATAAATATAATAATATTTTATATTAATATGTTGTATTAATAATATAATTAAATAATACACATTATTTATTATGTTATACTATTTAAATTACATTTTTAATTAAAGGTATAGGTATAACAGTTTTAATTAAAACATAATTTTGAAAATTATTTACAATATTTACTTAGTAGAGAAAATTACAATTATAAGGAACACGCAAACTCATAATTTTTCTGTTGTTGGTTAATTTAATTTTCAACAACAAAAAGGGTATAAGTTATTTGCAATTTTTTTCAAATTCAAAAATAAAGGCAATAAAACAAAGGTATTTGGAATTAATTTGAAGGCAAAATTAAACAGAATATATTTTTTCAAAATTACAATAATATAAACATTTTATTTTCTGATAATTGATTCAAACAGTATTTGATTTAAGTAGTTTTTATTTTGTAACAATACATACTGGTATACTTGTACAGGTTTATCAGAATTTCATGTCATAAAAATAATAGAGATAACATTGAATATATGAATTTACCAAAGTCAACTATTACGTGCATTTACTGTTTTTACAAAATATTATTATTCATAAGAAAATGGATATTATTATATTTTTGTAATATGTACCAATACGAGTATACTACATTATATGGTATTTATTTATTTTCCATATTCAAATTTACAAAGGTATCTATTATATAAAAGACTGTGTGTTTTTTTGTTAATAAAAAACCTATTCGTATTTACATTATATAATATGATAAAAATTCAAAATAATTTAATATTATAAAGAAAGATAAAAATACAAAAGACAATTACTTTTAAATTAAGTTCAATATGACCTGACCTACCAATATTAATATATAAATATTATAAATTATATTTCTTATAGTATTACAAGATATTATATTTGTTTGTAAAATAAATTTAAACATTAGAACAACAATATTGCAGTAATATACAATATATATATATATATATATATATATTTATTTATTAACGTGAATATTTACCTAATATTTTATGTTACGATTTCATTTTCATTATCTAATTTGAATATTTAAAATTTGTTATAAATTCTATAGACTCATTTTAAATTAATTATATTCAGTGGCGGATCTAGGAGTTTCTCATGGGGGGGGGATATTAAAATATGTGTGTACATATATGTATAGGTACACTGTATTGATAGTGACATAAATTAATAATTTTAAATTATGAAAATGCTTCATTTTATTTACCAAGAGGAGGTATGACCCCCATAACCCCACCCACCACAGATCCGCTATTGGTATAATTTAATATTTGAATGACTTGTTTAAGAACATTTCTATATATAAAAAAAAAAAAAAAAGAATTAATATAATATTAAATACAATTATTTTTAAAATGTTATTATTATTAATTAATCTTATATCATAAACAAACACATACAAAACTGAATCATACTCGTATTATATCAAATAATTGATATCGTAAATATCTCCTTCCAAATATATTTATTTCCTAACATTATTATTTGTTCATAACGAGACAAATATTAATTTTATACTAAATGAAAAATGTATATTGTCATTGGAAGTTTAATTAATATAAAAAAAAAAAATCGGTAAAATTTAAATATGCACTGATATTTTTTTACATATAATAGTAGATTTAACATCAGATAGACTTATATATATATATATCAACAACCTAATGTATCTCAACGTAATATGTTAATGTTATCGTTAAGACATGTATAATTAAAATTTATTATAATACTTGAATCTTGTGTATATTATGAAATACACTTTTTATGATTTTAAATGTATACTGTGTTAATTAATAAATCCTAAAATTATTTAATTTTGAGATTTCCATTAGACAAAAATATAACATACATTGGAAAATATTTTTAATAATATGAATTATATCTATATAATGAATGATATTGAAATAATATGTATACAAAATACAGCAAAAATATGTAAAATTTTGTGTTTTTTAGTTAATTTTTAGTATTTTTTAGTGCTAAATTCAAAAACTTATTTTTGATCTCATGAAGTTATATTTTTTTCTTTTTTAAATTTAACATTAAAAGTACTCATGGTTATTGGCAAATTCAGAAACTTATTGATGTAATTTCAAAACAAAATAATTAAATTAATTAAATAATTTATAATATCATATTAGTAACTATTTCTGAAAAAAAAAAAAAAAAAAAAAAAATGTTATTTAAATCACATTATATTACGTTTATAATTAAAATATTTTTAATTAATGTGTTTTTTTTTTTAGTATAATAGTAAAGAAATTAATACCGATGAAGAAATTTATATTATAAATTCTGTGTGAAACTTTACTCAGTTTAAAGTAACATTATATTGTTTACAAATAACTACATAATTTCAATGTTAACTACTTTTTACTTAAATACAACTTTATTGAATATAAATTATATGCGATAAATAGATTTACTTAACCAATTAATTTATTATGACAATCTAAACAGTGTGTGATATAAATTTAAATAACTAATCATCACATTTTCAATAACTACTTTTCATATATTTTCCTGTCTCGAATGATCTTGAATTTTACTTTTTCCGATGTTTACGGTTCGCTTTGTCCAATCCGTGCCCTCGTGTAGTGTTGCCCTCGTGTTGCTTAATCGTTACCTACATATTTCACTATATCCGCGTGGAATGTTAAATATAAACATTAAATTTAACTCTATATAATATGTATGTTGTTTGACAGTAATTTATACTACCGCGTGTTTGGTGGAAGCATATAATATATATATATATAGTATAGAAAATGTCTGGATTTTGTGCTTTCGAACAAGTGGGCAGAATTCTTTTGTTTAGTAGTCAGCAGCGGTAGAGGTCGCATTTAGTCAGCGGACACACAAAAAAGGAAAACGCGTATAACGTGCACACAAAAGGAAGGTAATTTCACAACGCACTGGCTGCACTCGTCCCGACCACATAATTTCCGAGGTCCGCCTCTTTGATCTCTAATCATTTACTCGGGCTTTCTGTAATCATTTCAAAGAAATTTGTCCGGCAAACAGCCCCTGGGTCAGGCAATCTTGTATACACGCGTGCAAACATATTATTATTTGACCTCTTTCCTAGGGGAAAAAAAAACATTTGTCTATTGTAATAATTTCTCGGTAGTTATCCGTATTATTAAATTTAAACATCCACAAACCGAGAAGTCATTGTGACGTGCTTCTTTGCGAGGGTAGAAATTCATTCGTGACCGTATGTCGGTGCTAATCTACTTGAACTCAACAAACATCAGTCAATCGATGCAAATAATTTGAAAGTTTGGGCAAGTTTATATTATATTTTTTTAACTCGTTAGATAAGTATCGAGTTATTCTTGAAATGTTTTCTTAAAAGTTAAAAATTGCTTTGAATTTTAGTCAAATTAAAACATTTAAAAGTTAAATTAACATTAAAATAACATAACTTTGTTAAAAAGTTTAAATAAAAGTTTAATAAGTGGAATTTACAGTAGGTATAGTGTACTTATGAATATTTAAAAATGAATATATTAGATTATGAACAAGTAAATAATCTTTTATTTTTATCATATTTCTTTAATTTACTACTTATATATAGACAAATAAAATATAAAAATTAGTTGATGCAAGTTATTAACTTACCTTTAACTTTTTAGCTCGTTAATTTCCAACCTTGATTATTTGTACAAGAATATTATGCATATATTTAGATACGCGTTTCGAATATATAGAATTAATTAAAATTAAATATCACGCTCAGGTGAAATTTTAAAGTTGAATAAATTATACATTTAAAGTTTACATGTAATATTTGTATTAATTTAATTTAATAATTATTTTACCTCTTATATACATATTCAATTTTTTTCAAATATTCATTTAATTATTACACTCGATTTACATAGAGTTATGAGAAAAATGTGAGAATATAATAATTGAAAAACTTTGAAAAATTTTAAATAGTAATCACAAAGATTACTAATTATGCTACCGCTTACTGCAGCGGATGGCAAGACGTAGATAGTTATAGATGTTCCCGACGGCAGATAGTTTTTCACTCTGTAAATCGGAAATTTAACAACTTAAATATTAAAGTAATTTTTTAATGTGCGCGTGCGCACGTACATCGTATATACAGTGTTGTCAGAATTTAGTGTGAAATTTTAATCACTCTGTATATATATATATAAATATTTAAGATACTAAATGCAAAATTCAACATTGATTTTATTTGTTTACATTTTAAACCGAGTGTGCGTAAACTTCAGTTATTAAAAACTTTTTATGTCAGTCTGTTGGATTAAAGATAATAGTGTTTTACATTTACCAAAGCGACTATTCGTGTTACGAATATTGCGTTTTTGTTCATTTTCTGCAAACGTGTACCTCCGTATAACGAGTGTAATCAACGAGGGAAACGGGCCCCGTTGAAAATTGTAAGAAATAAATTAATACTGAGATCGCGCGGGACTCGTAATTATAATAATATGTGCATATTATTATCCGGATCACTTTTCACGATATTAATTTCGACCTTAAAAACTATTATCGTTAATCTGAAATACGTGATTCAACCATGGTAGGCATTTATGTCCGAACAATACTCGAGACCGCGTAAGAGTGATGATTCGGTATATAAAATATTATAATATTATAGGTCTAATTAAATGTTATGTACTAGCAACTAGGTCAAATACGGTAGTAGTTTTGCCTAAATTATTTTGGATAAACGGCGTATAATATTTTATGATAAAACAGTCATGCAAAATGTAATATAAATCGTATTATGTCAATATTGCAGTCAGAGGCGTGTTTACGGGGTGGTCCAGGGGTACTAGATCCCCCCCCCCCATAGGGTTTTCTTTTTAAAGTTATTATAGACAGAATTATTTAGTTATTAACCAGGCATAGGTAATATAAACCACTGGACTCCCCCTACAGAAAAAGAATAAAAATACCCCATTGTTTGCTCCAATTGATCGAACTGCAAAAATTAAAATATATAGGTATCGATTGTGTTTTATTTTAAATTTTAATATAATAACGTTTACTCGGAACTTGATATTATAATATCGTTTTAGCTCGGTTCCCGCGAGACGCGTATATAATACGAGTACAATACATGATGGTAATATAACCGTTTGGCGTTTTAAACCTCCGTTTGAACGATCGTGTTTTACTGTTATCCTTCGAGTATAAAAGTAAATTGAAACCAGTAAAGTGCGTTATACGCAATAATATAATATAATTAATTTCTTTTTATTATACAGCTGTAGGTACCTAACCTATAAATGTTTATCATTCCGATTTTCGAGAAAATGAAATTGTATTGAACTTGGCGTAAAAACCGCGGGCTGTAATAATATACAGACAGAATATAGTATAAGTATTAAACAGCGGCGTATCTACTTACACATTTCCTAACTCTAAACGCATTTTTAAGCGATTCATCCTAAAGTTTATGATATACATATATATTTTATTGTTTTTTTTTTTTTTTATGAACATTTATATATATATATATATAAGAAAAAAACAATAACAATTATTATCTCTTGGCTCTTTTAGCGATTTCATCGCTACCTATAATAATGTGTTAATAAACATAATATATTATACGAGTAAAAAAAAAAAAAACATGCGACATGCACTAAGTATATATATATATATACGCCAGAATATTTTTTAAAGGAAGTTAATTTTTTTCCGACAGCATTTTTTTATATTGATATTTGATAATGATTAATGAATAATGAAACTAGCTGGCACGGACGTGAAACAAATGGTAATTTATAGCCATGTATTCGTGTAGGTATAATATAAAAGTCTGATAAAATGATAACTGCAATAGTACCTACTACCTTGTAGGTATAATATATTGTTGCATTTATTAGCTATATTAATATTTGTTTGAAAAGTTAATAAATAATATCATTCTATACGGATTTGTTTTATATTAACTATAGATTTAAAATGTATACATTTTACGATTTATAGATTTTTACTATATATTTTAAAATTTTATACCAATATTTTTAATTACTTTCGCGTAAAAAATCAAAATTCTTCAAAATATTATTGTTGATATTCGGAAAAATATGATTAAAATACAATGTATTTCGAGTGAAAATATGTAAGTACTGTACAATTTTATTTTTTTCTTAAGATTTTTATGAATTTAAATTGTCATTGATATTTTTGATTTACTTATTGATAGATGAATATAAATAAATTTAATTAATTGAACAAAAACTTACTTTAGTTACTTTCCGAACTATTAGTGAGAAAATTGCATTAAGTTTCGATTAGTTAATATTAATGTTAACAGTGATAAAATATATAATAATTTTATTTATTTCCATTATTTAATGATGTCGAATAATTAAAAATGAACACATATTTATGTGCGTGTTTTGATACTTTCTGGTGCACATTTTATGATTTTAAGCTCATATAAAATTCCGAGCCCTGTGGGTTATTTATTATTACATTTTGATATTGACTATAGAGTTCACGGTTCGACATACGATCATTTTGAAGTAAGTTTTTTCGAAATCCTAAGCAGTTATACGTGCTGCGGCAATCGAAACGATAGCACCAATATAGTTATTGTTCCGCTGAGACATCCAATCGTGCCGATTGCGGACGATTAACAGCATGCGAAAATCCACCCGCAAAGATAATTATGGTAACAAAACTATAACATAACCGTTTATTAGGGTTCAGAGTGTTATAAGTCATAACACTGTTTTTAGCTTTCTGTAATAAAACTTTTCATTTGGTTTTTGAAGACTATTAAAACAATTATAATAATCTAAATCATAATAATAGGATTGCATTGTAGAGACTTCATTAGGCCAAACCATTGCGGTGGCACCGGTGTTGGATTTCAAAAGCTTTTGAGCAGCCTTCGTTATAATAATAATAAGGAGATTTTATTAAAAGATAATATAATAATACACCGTCCGTCTTTTTGTCATAAACTATATAATAATAATATTCCAAGAGCCACTACTAGGTATATTAATAATAATATTAACAATTATAATGATGATGATGAAAATGATAATATCATCGGACGGTGACTGTATAGTACGCACAGGAAAACGTTTTCATTAACTTATTGAAGCTATTCAATTTTCCTTTAAGCTTAATTTTCAACAGGTTATATAATTATAATAAAATAAAAACAGTTTCAACCCTTTTGCGTAAGAGGTGGAGTACACTATATATTTGTGGTTACAACGGTCACGAACACGCCAAACGATTTCAATTAATGTATAAACGAGCATTTTGTTTGTCCGCAGTGTTTTTTTTTATTTTTTAGTCAGTCGATTATTATGTCGGGTAAGTCTCCAATTATGGTGTGCAGGGTTTATCGTCTCCGGGGATTGTACGATTTAACGTATACTTTTTAAATCAGCAATGTAACGAAACAGTTTTAAAAAAAAAATGTTTTAATGTATCTATTAAAAACTATTTATTAGTTTTTTATTTTATTTATATTTCGGTTTTTTTCAAAGTTTTTATTTGAAATTTTAATATTGGTCACTTGTTTTACATTATCTATATTTTTTTAAATTTAAACCGCGTATAGATTATATTATAAGGACACACCGACATCTTTATATTGTTAATAATAATTTATCAATTTTTTTCAATTCTGAAAAATGTTCAATGTATTTCTTTAAGTATTGAAAATTCATGAACAAATCATATTGTATTGATGTTTCGTAACAAACTAAATGTATAAAAATATTATAGTGTGTTTCATGAAAGAAACTCTTTAATAATATAATGAAGTGTATTAGATAAGTAAAAGTATTCCATTTTTCAAATGGTTTTAGTCGTATGAAAATAAAATTTTTGCCTAAACGTATCTCCCACCAAAAATTGTCTAACATAAATAGTTCGTTGATGGTTTCCATTAACGTATTAAATTTATAATAATCATTATTGTCTAGTTTGATGAAATAATTAACAAATTATATCCGTAAAAGATTATTATTATATTGTACAGAATGTTTGTATTGTCCGATATGTAACTGTTTCGAATTCGAAGTGAATTAAACGTAGTTTAATTATCCGAATATTGAAATTGATATTTATTACAATAACAACAGCATTAATTGTAATATTCTATTATTAATATTACGGGACATTTATGAATTATTACCACTGTACACAGCGCATTAAAATATTAAATCCCAATAAATTACTTATAATCGTTTAAGGTCTGAGTACCGAGTGGAGACAAATGGGTTAATGTTAATAAATAAGATTATGCCGCGACTGGTGCGTGCATCGGACGATCCCAACTACGGCCTAGATTATGATATCCGAATTATTATTATGTCCGGTGAGTAAGTTTATAATACGTACATAATGCGTATCGGTCGTGCGAAATTAAATGCCGATACGTCGCGCACTGAATTTATATATTATTCTCGTAAACGTTTCGAACGGACTGAAAATCCGTATAGTTTGAATCGAAATAGATGTACAGACTTAATGACTTATAAAATATTCGAATAAAAAGCATTAATATTATAAATAAATATTAATTATCGCAATACTTTTGCTTTGTATTGTAATATTCACTATTTTAAATAATATTGTTATCGTACTCAATATAGGTTTGCACCTATTCGAAATAAAATTTATTTTCACATCGTATCTATATTTTATAACCATGAACTTATAATTTACATATTATATAATCATTAAACTTATTCAAATTGATATAAATATATTTTTAACTCTTAAAAATTTATTCGAACGTTTCAACTTTTGTGAAATAGTTTTTGTTATTCGAATGCCTTCTTAATAAAAGTACATTCTTTACAAGTTTTGGATCGAATGAAAACATTCTCGTGCGCATATTTATAAAAACTACGTTGTGTGTTGGTTACAAGTATTAAAAATGTGTATTGTCTTAACGTCTGTTTAATTAAAAAAAAAAACTCATACAATAAGAGACAGAATAGACTACGCACTGTTGTAAAATACAGAATTATATATACATATATATAGTTCATGAGAAAAAAAAAGTGGTATAAAAAAATTCATTAATTATATTTCGAATAAAGTCATAGTCGCCTAGCATAGTCAAAAACACTATTTTAATTTTTAAAGACTAAAAAAACATCTCTACATTACACAATAAAATCGCCACTATACCGGCAGTTGTAACAAGTTAAAATTATTATTATTGTTCAAAATATTGATATAGTACGCTTAAATTATTAACGAGAATAGGAGAAAATGAATTTTTTATTTCATTGAAAAACATATACATATTTAAAGTACCTACGTAGTATATACATATTCTAAAAATTCTATGGTTATGGTATAAATATCAACGTACCACGATTATCTTAAAATAGATAACCATGGTAGGTACCTATATACTCGATTCGGATGTGCGTACCTATATATATAATAAAGTAACGTTATGGCTATCGTATTGTTATCGAGAAAAAACGATATTTGTTTTTTTCCCAAAGCAGTTTCGCGATTTTCGGGATAGTGGGCGACGCAATAAATATTATTTCCGTCCGGAATATCAAATGGGATAACGAATACTATATAATATGATTTCTCTCCACACTACGTTGTGTATGGTACTATGGTATATCGTACGCATATAGATCATAAAGTATGTTTTTTTTTCTTATTATTGCATATATATATAGTTTTTGTTTTTTTATACGTTTTAACAAGTTGAAAAAAAATGAACGAAAGTTTTTTTCCACTTTTATTTTATTTATTTTTTTTATATTCCTTGTGTTCTGTGACAGTGTGTATACTTTTGACCCTGCTCAATTTGTTTTCTTCTTTTAAAACATCGCATTATATTATACTGCAAACAGAAACTCGGCTTTTACTGGCAACGCGAAGACGAGTTATATTATCTATTATTATGTTTTATTGGTATCATTTCGGTATAGGGAGGAAAAAAAATATATAGAATCATGATTTTATTATTTTTTTTTTTTTTTTTTGCAGCTAATATTGGCGACCGTTAAAGCTTGGGACTCGACGAACACCAACACTTCTTACACCGATGACGTAAGTAATTTATTCTCCCTACACGTAAGTGTACATCTACCACATAAAACACGTAGTTTTGAGGTTAATCCGATAAAAATATTATATTATGTTATATAGTGCGGCGGTTGATAATTAAATAAATTCGCGTTTTCGACTCGATAATATTATTATTTTTTATTTCCTCTTTCTCCAGTGCGCTTTTAACCGTCGTTACACCTATATTACGCCATAATAATATTATTATTATTATTTTGTTACGTACGGACATTCCGCTGGATTACATTAACTGGCAAGTTTTCGTTGCCGTTTTCGCGGCATCAAAATATTATTATCACGGTTTTTTTTTTTATATATATATGTTATTTTATAATAATAATATTATTATTATTCGTAGTATATTTTGCACACGGTCGAATTTTATAGTCGATCCACGACGGCAGCGCGTGTTGACAGCAGTGATCCGTCTGCATAATATATTTATATTACGGGAGAGCCACTCGCCAATGACTAAATTATGAACGGACTGCATTATATAATCGATCCTTTTGTTATAATAAATTTACGCTTAACATATATAATTAATCTCCGATTTAGATTCGCTTAACGATTGGTATCTCTCGACAAACATTATAATTTTTTTTAAAAATTTTCTACAATTTTTTATATGGGACGTCATATAAGATGCCATTTTATAACAATATAAACCAGGGTGTGAAAACGAGGTTTAACCAGAGAGAAAATATTGACCGTGATTTTAACTTGTAAAAGGGTACCCAAATAATTACGAACTCAACTTTAACCAAAAAACTGAATCTCTCATAATTTGAACATACGAATGTATAGTATATCAACATTTATACCTATATTTATCAAATATGTCTACATTTAGTGAGTTTTATGTAGTATTTACAATAACTTATATCTATGCGGAGAACGACCCATTATATTTGAATCATTTTTCTAAATAATATGTACATACACATTTCATTTCACATTATTTATAATCTAATCAAATGCATTGTTTTTTTTTTTTACAAAAACTTAAGTACAATATCCATTATAAATAAAAACGAATCAAAACCTAGAACGCGAATAATAATAAAACCCATTTTTTAACCCGAATTCGAAACCTTAGATATTTCTTTCGTATGTATATCGAATAGAAGCCAATATAATTATTGGACCTATATTACATGTGCGTTTAATGCTTGACCTCTTATCAATAAGTTTGATGCAGCGTGAAATTTCCATATAAAAAAATACCAATTTAGAGCTATCGTGCGCATTGCAGTCAGGTCCTATTGTTACGTTGGTTTGAACTTTTCAAGTAATGAGCTCCTATAAGATCTAAGACCGAAACCAAAAAATCATAAAACCCTGTTTTTACCAAAAATCATTCAACCAAATAAACTCGTTTTGACTCCTTTCTATATAAGAGGTGATAGGTACAAACGAATCGGAAACCGTAAATTATAAACAACAAAATCGCACGTCGAAACAATACGCATACTTATTTCTTCCTTTTTTTACTCTTTTTGTTTAATAATATATCGTATTGATTTTTTTATATAGCTATAATACGTATTATTTTCAGTACGAAAACTCGTGGTCTCCATGGTCCGACTGGTCATCGTGTTCAAGAACGTGCGACGGAGGAGCCACTTATCAACTCCGAAGGTGCAACGCGGTGGCTGGCTGTAAAGGTCACCACGTCAGATATAAAATTTGTAATATGGAGGTAAATCAACGATAATATTAAAATTATTATTATTATTATTATTATTATTTGATGTTCATATCTCGAGAGAATTATTATTATCATCGAATATTGTTAACTTAACAATCGATTTTTTTTACATCGAAAACGTATCATTAAAATTTACATATAAATTGTCAATGTAGAAAAAAAAAAAAAATTATATAATCGATTTTGTCGAAATCGATTACGTGATATATTGCAAAAACTTGTTAATTTTCACATAAACATACTTACCTACAATCATATATACAGAGTGATTAGAATTGCTTGTACAAAAAAAAAAAAAAAAATACATTTTAAATGTTACTTTCATTTTTGTATAGAATGAAATTCTGATCACCCTGTAAATACATATAAATACGTATTATAAAATGCGAGTATAAGAAATCCCTTATGTATTTTTATTTTTACATATAATATTTAATGAAAAACTTAGGAATTTAATTTTTGTTTAACTCTGTGTTTTTATTTCTTATTTATCAGAAACTCGTTTTAAGATTGAGAAAAACCAACACTATATTATAATAAATATTGTGCGCATATGTTTTATACCCATTTAGGTACTCGGTGTTTATAATATTTTAATATCGTTGTTTCATTTCGACGTTACTCTTTGACGCGCACAAATCGTTTTTAAATATCGATTAACCGAGTGTGCAGAACGAGAAAAAATATATTATACTTTCGAATGTCAATTACCTTGTATAGTCGTAAATTTTTTCGCATAACCTTCGAGTTTGAAAACACGTGACAAATGTGAACGCGATTTTAAAGTGGACTTTGATTTCGCGCGCGCCACATGACTTTCCCGGTGTTTTCAATCTTTCGCAAACGTCAAAACCATAATAAATCGGTTGAATAATATCATACGATTGAACGAAAAGTTTTGTGTTCCCACTCGTTTCTTGTTTTTATAAATTCACGCGAAGGACAGGCAAAGTAATTTACCGATCCAATTTTTATTTTTTACTTCTATGAGTAATTTTTTTAAGGTTTGTAATCATTAAATTCGTCATATTTCCACTAATATTAATAACCTTTATATTAAATCCTAACCTATAATATTATAAGTTCTAAACAAATTAAATATTTAACTATATACTTATGTAGTAAAAAAAAAAAAAATAACTGTATAATTTTATCTAAAAAAATTATCAAAAAAAAAAAAAACAGTGATAGCGATAAAAAAACAAAATCCTTATAGTTGAAACATTTTGGCGAAACATAAAAATCATATTATAATAATAACGTTATAGTTTGTTATATTACGAGTATAAATTAACTAGATACAGAATTAATATGTTTTAAAACTATAAATAAATATATTGGTTTTTATTTTTATGGAATAAAATGTAATATGATTATATATCATTCCGATATTCTTTTTTAATTTTAGAATATAATTAAATGAATAAATACGATAAAATCACAATTTCAAATACTATAAATTATAATATATATTTATACACTATAATTCTTGTTTTTATACTACTGCCAGGATTGACAATTGAACATGTTTGATATTAGCAGAAATTATTATAGGTTTTGCTTTTTGCTTTTTTCTTTAAATAAATTTAAAAATATTATTATAAATAATATTATACAGAGTGATACAATATTATTAATTTTTTTTTTACGTCTTCAAAATATATAATAACATAATATAATATTTTTAAAATAAATTTGATTATAATTACAATGCATAGATAAATAACTCACTAGACCAAAATTAAGAATGAAATTTTGATTAAAAATTTCTTATCGCAAATTTTACTTTATACTTATTATAAATCTTTGAAAATTATAGGTTTTTATTCAATTTTATATAAAAAAATAAAGATATTTATCCTAAATCAATAACATCCTAGGTTAAAATGTATAAATGTATGTATAAAATAATATTATTAATGTGTCTTATCCAATCAAGACTTATTGTACTATAAAATTGGGGTCACTAAAAAAATTGTATAAACATAAAAGAAATCTTGTCTTATTTAATTTACGTTCGAAAAGCAGTTATTCTCAATGATAGTCGACGAATTTTTTCAGATGATCTGTGATGCAAAATTAATTTTTAACGAATTTACAATAAAATATAATTTAAAATGAAATATTAAATATCACATTGGAACAATGATAATTTTTAAATTAAATAATTATTAGTGTTAAATAATATAAAAATATAAAAGTAATAAATTATTAAACTGGTAATTGATAAAAAAATAACAATCTCGCGAATTGTTTTATATTCTGAGCGAGGAATGTATTGGTTATGTTTTTTTTTTTTTTGTATTTTTGCCTGAAAACATTTTTTTCGGGTATAAATAATAGTCCGATGACCACAAAAAGAGTATGTTTTTTGATAAAAAATTGCATCTACCGAATACTTTATTGATCTCATTTTTTAAATTTTTCAAAAGTTTATCCTTGATATAAAAAATATTACCAAAAAATGGATGAAATTCCGCGAAATTCACGGAAACTGTGGTTTTGACGAATTTGATTTTAAATATTTTATGATATTATTATTGATTTATTTTATGATGCAATTTTAAATGTATAGAGACTTTAAAATGTTTTTGAGTAGTCTCATAGTTAGTCTAAATTCTATGAAGACCATTGAACTTACGTACGAATGTACCATATTTAATATGATAACAATATAATCGTAAATTGTGTATGGATGGATTGTTTTCAATTCTTAATTTCGGTAATTTTTTTATTGCCCCCCACTGATACAGCCATGTCCTGACGGATTGGACTTTAGAGCGGTTCAGTGCACTGCATACGACGATCAACCTTATGATGGCGAGAACGTGGAATGGCATCCTTATTACGACGAGGAAAGTCCATGTACCCTGATGTGCGTGGACTCCAAGGGTAGAGTAGAAGAAATGTCACCGAGGGTACGAGACGGCACCAGGTGCAGACTTGGATCGTTGGACATGTGCATCGACGGCGTGTGTCAGGTGAGTGAAACTAATAAAACTATCGTGTCAGCTGAAAAGTAGTACGATATAATATATTATGTTATTATAGTTCAATAGTTGTATTACATTATCATTAATAAAAATCGAGAAAAACTTATTAAATTTTCTCAAGTGTATCTATAGTGTATTTTTAGTTTACCGAATATTTTGACCCATCGATATAAACCCATCGATTATAAACTCCGAAGAGGTTTTACTATACCAACACGAAAATATTTTCTATAAATATCATTATTACTATTATAATAATGCTTAATTAATTACATATTAATTCTCCATACCTATACCTATTTGATTATTTTACGAATATCCTATAAATCATTTATTTTATTAACATATCATTTCCATCGTTAATCTTGTTGTCTTTTTCAAATGATAAACTATTTTATCAGTCCAACTCGATTTGACAAATAATATTATTCATGCATTTATTACGTATTTTAAATTCTAATTAATAGTTCTGTAATTAGTTACGATGTAGGTAGTAGGTACACGTTCTGTTATAGTAAAATTACCCATAAAATATAATGAATATTTACCCTAAAACTATTAATAGATATTGAACTTCATTGACTTATGTGTTTTTGATTAAAGCACTTTGTAAGTATTAAGTTATACTTCGTAAACATAAATCGGAATGTTTGTCTTTTTCCAACGAACTTGAGCTACATTTACTGCAAACTGAACTGGGCTTTTTGGATATATTGGCAGGGATCTAATATACATTAATTACAATTTTAATCTTAATCTTAATAGTAATAATAATAAATCACATATTTATCTACTCAATATAATAACACAATATTTACTATAGTTTGACTATTTAAACCACTACAACCTAAAGAACAAAAAGTATAAAACAAATAATTATTCTCTCAAGTTATTAAATTATTATTATAATAAATTATATTTATATTATATGCATTTTAAATTAATTTTAATGAAAAATATTACAATTAATAAATAGCATTTGAAATTTAATATAATAATTTTCATAGTTAATAATTATTATTTTTTTAATACAAACACAATATATAATAATATTAATTATTTAGATTCTGAGTAAAGTAAAGAATGAATTTAAATTGTATCCATTAATTTATTTTTTTATTTTTTTTATTGTTTAAAACACGGTAGTGAATCATGATGGATTTTACCCTACCCTTCCCCAGTGAGAATAATTTTATTAATTATTAATAATTTAAACTTAATAATTACTTTTTTGAGGTTTTCTAAAGGAATTTCAGAGTTTATAGAGTTTCGTTAGATTAATGTTCTGCAACTCAAATAATAATACCTACTCAAACTTCTGATTTTCTGTTATTTTCAATGAACAAAACGAATTTAATAATAGGAAATAAATATTTTATTTTTCATTCACAATTTAATAAGATCATTATGTGGATAAAATGCATTTCGTCATTTTCATTAAAATCTATTGCTTTAATTTTAATTGCTTATTCCATATTATTATGTTACGAATTTGAACTGCTGTAACAACGTTTAGAATTATTTAAATAAAATATTTTATCACATAAAAATTTTCAAGTATTCAATGAATTAAAAAAATTTTTACAAATATTATAATACATCTAGGTATGTTAATGATATAATTGTCATAATTATATTGTACTATCTATCAGTAGATTATTTTTCTTAAAACTATATATTTGTATACAATAAATAATGTAAACTACTCAATTAATTGATTTTATGTGATTTTATCGAAAGAATTATAACATGTATTATTATAAAATCAAGTGGTAAGTTCAACCATCGATTTAATAATACGTAAATGATAAAATATTCATTATGATACCGTCGTATATATATATATATATATATTATATAACCACTAACTATACCAAACTGAAAATATTCAAATACAATTTTACTTACAGTATAGGATATTTTATAAATAAATCTCTTATCGATACTATTATTTTTTGAAGTAAAAATTATTTAATATTATGTATTATTTAATTATATTTCAAATCAAGTTCAATCAACAAAGCTCTTTATTAAAATTTAAAAAAATGGCTAGAAAAACAATTTTACATTATTTTCATTGACAATAAACAATATACTATGTAACGGTTTAACGTATTTTAAGAAAATAGATAACTTTATGTTAGTAATTATTATATAAATAGCCATACATATGTTATATTTTAATACTATTAAATAGATTTGCATTTTGAAACATTGAGTAAAGCGTTATAATTATTAAAAGAACTGAACAAATAAAGTAATTCTCTTTGAGAGTATTTGTCCACTTTACATATTTTAACATTACATTACAGTTTTTTCAGAGGTACATAATAAATTTTACTACATTTTATTTTTCATCCAGGTCAAATATTATTACTATTGCATGTACTCATCGTATATAAATGCATGGTTCGATGCAGTTGTAATTAATAATTTACTGTAGAATATATTACAAAAATATTAATATTATATTATTATCCCAGTGAAGTATACTTTATATTATTTTGAATCAGAATTTATAATTAATTGATCAACGAAATAAACTTTATTATATGCGAATAAATAGAAATATTATGTAGGTAGTTACTGAAATGTACCCGTATAAAAAAATAATATTACAATAATGCAAAATGGCAAACATTTTGTTCGATGTTCTGCACGTGAAGTTATAAACAGATATTTATTTTGTTTTGCTTATAAAATACTAAACTCATGATTTTGTCGTAAACATATCTTTTATATGTACCTATGGTTAAATAATATAATATTTCTAAAGAATATTAAATTGTGTAGTTGAAAAAAGAATAAGATTATAGGTAGGTCATGTACAGAAATTAACGTGAAATTTCAAAGAACTCAAACAGTGTTTAAATATTATATTATAAACTGATATACTCAGGTATTTTGTTTTGCGCATAGCTTTCAGCATCAAAATTTATACTAAAACACATAAACAATATTAATTTAAATAATTTATTTTGGAAGGTATCTCCATCACCACGCTCCCCAGTACGTTACAATAAACTGATGTCATCGTTTGATATATTATTATATATTGTACATTATTTATTATATATTATAAATTGAATTATTTACAACGACTTTTCACCAAAATCCTGAAAATTAATTAATTTACTGCTCGTTATTGTAAAAAGTAACGTGCACGTCTAATTCGTGTTTTATTATGAAATAAAATATTGGGTTTCATTAATTATTATCAGTTTTTTTTTTTTTTTTAATTTATTTACAGAGAGTCGGTTGCAATTTGGAAATTGGATCGAAAGCTAGTGTGGACGAATGCGGAGTCTGCGGTGGAGACGGGTCGTCGTGTTCTAAAGATCTTTATCACTGGAGTAAAATTGGCACTGGCTGCTCGGTGTCTTGCGGCGGAGGTAAGTGCGACAATGTTGAAAAGATTCAATGTTTTATTTAAACAAAAAAAAAATGAAATCTACCTTAAGTATAATATTTAGTAATATTATATATTTTGCGACCCGAGTCGAATGCGAGGATTGGATTGGATTTTTGATGGTGATTTTCGCCGAGGGATACGTACAATACGCGTATAAGTCGTGCATGAAGTGTACAGACTAAATAACAACCGCATATTTTCATTATGTCTAAAACGGTACCGTATATAGAGCGAATTATAAACTATATAATCCTAATAACTCTCCAGTATAGTGCTCGTGTCGTAATAACAACAGTCGGGCGTTATTATGTCTTGGCGGCTATTTTGACCGGCATATTGTGAAAAATACCGCTGACAGTGATAAAACGTTTTAATCAATTTTAGCGTATTACATAATATTTATATACCATACCGGTCTGTTTTTCGGTTGTCTCTTATCGCCCCCGTCCGACCCCGCAACACAGCGCCAGAACAATGTGTGATTAATGGTCTCAAAAGCCTCGGAATTGTGTGCACGGCGAAATGACACGCGTATGACTTTCTTCTTTTCTGTTATATTCTCCGGTCGTGTTTATATATATATATATATAAAATAAAACTCAAAAACACTACTGTAACGCCCATCCGAAAATAATAATCCGCGTCAAAGTCGTCATCGCGCATAACGGCTTAAGTCCGCGGGCGCCGTCTTCGCGTTTAACAATTATAATAATATATTATTATACGTGATAAACGATATGGTAACAAATTAACAATGGTTATTGTTACAGATGAGTACAGATTAAAATTAAATCTATTATTCGCATATGCCTATACCGAAACCGACGAATTTAACCACGCGAATAATAATAAGTTAAACGATTGACTTTAACCTTTATACCCCTTTGTCGATTTCATTTGCGTATAATACCGCCACTGCGAGATACGTCGGACACATAATAATTATTGTTTGAAAATACGATCAATTCGGTATGTTGAAAAGTTTTTCGAGTAAAACACTGCACCTCAGTCCTCGGATTGGTCAATGTTTGTATATGACGTAATATAATGGTCTATCCCATTTATATGTTAGAAAATAATGAGAAGTTTTCAAACTTTGCCTGTCCGAATGGCGAGTTCAGTTCAAAAGTCTTAAACATTTTCACGTGTTTTCCGAAAGAGATCATTTTAAAACCGCAGTAATTAAGAGAATGGTAATTCGTAAAGAACAAGAATACAATAAAACATACTATTATAATAATGCGATCGGTCAATCGAACTACATAACCTTTTTACACGAATAAAATTATATTTTCATAATAATATTGAATATGTGTTAAGAATGAAATACCGATGACCTTTTTTTAACTCGGCTTAAAAATCGTAAAACTCGTAAAAACTAAAAAGTGAGGAAAATTGCCAACTTTTTAAAATAATTTTAAACGTAGCTCAACATCATAACATTTGAGACACAGTTAATATAATATTATAATATAATAGTTTGCGTTAACTTGCAATATTAGACATTATTACCTTCCTTATAAAATAATATTCGATTGACGGTTTATAATTTACAAAACTACCTTTGAGTCAATATTACAGATACCTATAATATCATCATAGTTATACTCGATTAGGTTTATTATTATAATAATATTGTGTGATATAGTTTGTGAATACTAATCTTCTCTTTGTGTCATTATACTCGTTATAGAATTTAAAACGAGCATCGCGGTATATTTTTTGTTAAATGTATCTTATTAATTTCACGCTCGCTGTCGTTGGAGTTTATTGATCAACTCGCGCGTACTCCACCCGTCGTGTGATTCTTCTCGTATGATTAAGAACTTCGGTTATAAAATATTACTGTAGGTATACTCGTACAAATGTATAAGTATTATTATGATACGTCCTGTAGAAATGTTCAATAGGATTTTATTTTTATACCTTATACACGATTTATTATACATTATTCTTGCGAGTATAACGCAATATCCGATGTCAAATAATAAATTATTATCGTCATTTTTATGATAGAAACTGATCCACGTATATACAGGAGTGCATAATGCATATCACATATTGCACTCGCATTTATATTTTATAATAAATATCGTGATGTCTGTGGTATCATTCTGTACTCACTCATTTTGGCCACCAGATCCGTTATGGTATCTATAACAATAACACAAGTAATATTTTAAAAATTGATTATCCGTATAGATAAATGGCGAGTTACGCTAATAAAAAAAAAACCTAATCGAGGGAATGTTGAATGCATGAAAACAAGTTCTTGATATTATTTTATTCATAATAACGAAACGCATCGTATAATATTAAGAAATTACAGTAATTTAATGTTTAAGATAATGTGTCGTATTTAACTATTCAGAATATCTTGTACGAATTTAAAAAGATATAGAATCCAACTTTGGGGCCAATTTTTATTAAACATTTTTTTTATACATTTACGAAGTAATATTAAGTAATGAAAAAAAAAAAAAAATGTGTTTTAATTGAATTTCGTTTGGAAATAAAAAAAATATTTTTCTTCGTGTATTCTCGTAAATGTATAAACCACTATTTGTACAGAATTATCGCATCCAAACGTCGTACGCCGAATAGAAAACGAATTTTCTTTCCCACGAGAATTATTATTTTATGTATCGTTTAACGATAATAACATTATAGTGCTCTCTTAAATATTTACACGTGTATTATTGGGTCAGAGGTACAATAAGTCAGCGGTAGTGCAAAGACAGAAATTATTTTCACGCCACCTAAAAGTAGTCGAACAGTGAAAGTGAATATCAATATTATTATTATTATATTTTAATGATATATGAATATTGAATATTTAATTAAGACGATTAGTTACCAAACGTCTTCTTTTAATGTTTTAACTATAAAACTGTATTATTGTTTATTATTATTTTTGTTATTATATTACTATTAACTGTATATTGTTTTTTTCGTTTTTCGGTATTTAATATATTATATTTATTGAATTATACTTCGTTCTGTTATTCAATTAACTGATTAATAATTTCATATTTTTATTTTCCGTTGCGTTTTTGTTTGTTCGAATCATTCATTTTTTTTTAATTTAACTAATAAAATATTTATGATGGGATTATTGTTTTTGAGAAGAAAATTAAATAAGAAAATTGCATTAAAACATTAAACTAATTGGCGGTGTATAATCAAATATAATAATTATATGTTAATCACATTTAGATATAAAAAAAAATATTGTGTGATATGACCAATAATATTATGTAAAAATAAAATAAATAAAACATGGTTACAAGTCCATCCGAATAAAATGATTCCTTTGCATTTCAATTTCATGAATCAGTCGATTGCTTTTATTATTACTGCAAAGGGACAAAAAGTAGCAATAAAGTTATCTACTGAAACTGAATCTATAAAGTATATAAACATGTCAAACGAAATAACAAACACGTACTTACCGAATTTGTTTTTCAAATGCATTGCGTGATTAAAATAGTTTTAATCTTATTTTATTTATAAAACGTCTCTGATGTATTTATTAGGTAACATAATTGAACTATCATTTAAATGTTTAATAATATATCATTTTAATTTTAACCTCTAAATAGTTATTTATATAAATAATTCATTATTATTAATTATGATATATAAAATTAAGTTTTTAATTACTTAGTATTTTCTTTTCTTATTTCACGTATTAAATTGATTTTGTTCTAAATATTTCAAATAGACACTTATACTCAATACTAGATATTTATTAATATTACAGAAATGCTAAATTCTAAATATCCTTATTATTCTTGATTAGGTATTGTTGTTGTTTTAAAACTATAAATCATATAAAAAAGCAAATTATTTAAAAATTATATTATACATAATTATGCATAAATGTCTATTGTTTTCTTCTTAAAATTGCGATGAATAATTAACTTAAAACTTTTAATTTTTTCATTATTTGGTTTTTTTTTTTATACATATAAAATATACTTTATAAAAATAATCAAATTTGAAAACAATTTATCACTTATTTACATTTCTAGAATGGATTCCTCGAAAAAATTATGCAGTGACTTACAGCTAGTTTATCCAATACAACAAAATAATAATAATAATATCAATTCAGAATAATTGTTTACAAGATTTATTATGTAATATTGTGTTTGTATTGTGTCAAAAAATGTTCTTATTAAATTAATAATACCATCGATAGATTATGGATACAAATAAGTTATGAGTATCGTAAGTAAATGTTTAATAACAACAGTGACCTATTTTGTATTGGAATAATTGAGATCATTGAAATCATTACGTCTACATCTCGTATAAATATTTATATACATTTATAACATGAACGGTAAAAATATTAAATAGTTTTTTTTTTTTTTTTTTTTTACAATAATATTTATAATCAGCTATTCACATTTTCTAATAAAGTAGGTAAAATACTAGAGGTCAAAAAAAATATTCGATTAATGTATTTGGTATTAAAAAAGTAATTCATAAATAGGTATATTATATTGGTTGGTATAATTTTGATGTAATGAGATTATTAGAGTAAGATAATTGTTTAATGTCTTACTACCGTATAGGAGTATAACACAATATATTTCATATACTTAATATTATGTAGGTAAGTCAATAACATTTTGTTACATTATATCGATTGTTATGTATAAACTTAAACGATAGTATACTTAAATAATAAAATATACTATTTCTACTTTTTTTTTTTTCTAACCGGATGAAAAACAAAAATTTAGGTTACACGATGGTAACATTTTTGTTTTGTTTTCTCTAAGGGTTAATTAAACAGTACGGCATAATGTGTTTTTTATTTATGTAGTTAAAATTAACTTTTTGATAAAACACTAAAAATGGTCATTAGTATCCATTACACAAAAAGTTACAACCGTCAACGAGGTGATATAATAAAATAATATTTTAATACAATAATAATTGATAAGTGGAAATAATTTCTATTTGGACCATCTAATATATAAAATTCTGCCTAACCTAATTTGTGAAATATTAATAACATTTTTATTATTTTTAAAATGTTTAATTATTTTACATCGTAAACAATTTTAAAAATAATAATCGTGAATCAAAAGTAAGTTTTATAATATCTAATATAGCCATTAAACTATATTTTTTTTTACTCGTTAACAAGATCGGTTCGGGTTATCTAAAACGTATTATGTATCTTGTAGTGTCCTCGAAATCATTTACGAATAAGTACATACGCACGCTTTCCTGGAGGAAAAATATATAAAATAAATTACTTATTTTCTATCATAATGGTTAAGATACTCTGAAATAAACTATATTTCGAGTAGGTAGTTAAAATTACAACGTTTTAATGCAGACGTTGTCTGTTCTGGTAGAATGTTAGCATAATATTGTTTCCGCTCCGATATCAAACGACTCGCCGTCATCGTCGTTGTACCACTCGAAAAACTTATCCGTCAAAAGAGGTATTTATAGTGAAACAAATGTAAAAATTAATGTACCGGGAGCCGCGTTCAATTGTCAGCCACAATTAAGGCTGTGGTATAGCCTAAAAAGAATTTTAAATTATATTTTATGATAAAAAAAGTACTATAATAAGTCACAAGCGTTACACGTAATGAACATAATAGTATACGTATATAATGTGTAATTAATATATCATTATATAAATATATATTATGTCAAAAATGTTTAACTTGAAATGTGTTAAACTAGAAATTATCAATAAATCATAGTTTTGATTACAAATAAGTCGTGTTTTTACGATTCCTTTTTACTATCTACTTATATTTTAGTCTTTATATTTTTAGTGATCATTTTGTTATAGTATTTATACTATTGTTAAATAAATATATTTTAATTTTTTTATTAGTATTATTTATTGAGTATAATTCCAAACCAAATTTAAATAAACACACATAATAACTATGTCATTATTAATACTTTTGTCGGTTCTTAGAATTTGAGTAAAGCGAGGAATGTATTGGTGTTACAAAGATGTTTTTTTATATATGTATTTTTTTTTTTTTTTTTTGATGTGTGAAAACATTTTTTTAGGTAGAAATAATGGTCCGGTTACCACGAATAGGGTTTGTTTTCGGTAGCAAATTACATCTAGTTGGTACTTTATGTAGCTCATTTTTCGAATATCTCAAAAGTTTTTTAAAAGAGAAGAAAAACTATCAAAAAATGACGGAAAATTGGCAAAACTGTAGTTGCTATTAATTTTATTTTAAATATTTTGGTATGACTAATGCAGTTTTTAAGTGTAACACTTATATATTTACATATATGGCACTTATAAATTTTTTTGGCATTCTCGTAAGTAGTTTATACACATGATAAAATTTTGGAACGGATTGTCAGTATAATATACAGAATGTGCTAGATCTATATTTACTAATTGCAATATCTTTGCAAAACATTTAAATGTTTGATTACAGTTCAAATCCGTTCAGCATTGAAATCGATTAACCTATAGAGGTTTACTTACAAAATAAATAAATTTAACTATAAGCTAAAATTTAAAATTATTAAAAAGAACACTGTCTGGTAACTCTTTTTTTGTTTTTATTTATCATTATATCCAAATGTATAACCAATTATAATTGCCACTGTATTATATTTTCTACTCCGATACTTAATAGCTTAAAAACAAACTATATACCTAGAGCCAAAGACTAATTTTAATATTTACTGTATCCTATATATAAAAAACTAGTTACTTACTAGTATATATAGCTACTATTCACAAAAAAATAAAGCAAGAAATGAATGGTTTTGTTGTAACTAGTTTTTACACCCTACTAATTGGTTGGTTATTTATAATTTTAATTGATTTTTAAATGCAACCTTGAATTATTGCACAATAATTCCATTTGTATTATTAAACTATTACTTATAATAATTTTGTAAGACTATATAAAGTAAATAGATGTTAAAAAAAGTTAAGTAAATAACACCAACGGTATTTTTATTTATAGCATAAAAAACTAAAATCGATTTTTACCTAAATTACACATTGTTACCTATATAAATTGATAGTTAATAATTTATTAAAATACTCTATTTAGTATTTAATTTATCCAAAAAAAAAATATTCCAAAAAAATATTTTTGTCTCTTTTTTTTATATTTCAGTTGATAATATTAATATAATATACAGGTTTATATAATTTATTTATACTGTATATTATATATTATTATGAAATTAAGTTAATTTTAATACTATAAAAATACCTTCTCATCAACTTTTTTAGTTAAGTTCTGAAAAAGAATTGAAAAGGTTTCAATGAGTGAAATCATATTTAATTTAATTATTATAATGAATTAATGGTTTTAGAAATATGCAAAAAAAAAATGTAATGATATAATTATAATGGCCTTCTTTAATATTACATTCTTGTGTATTTTACTCTAAAAACTATAATTTTTCCTCTTTTTTAAGTTTTGGTTGGTAAAAAATTGGCTGAATAAGTGTACCTATTGTTGCCCGGAAAGCAATATTGTATTAACATATTAAAATATAATGTTATACAAATTTATATTTTCAAAAATATATATTTGGGGGAGGGGTGGCTAAAAAATGTTGCCTAAGGGCGAAAATTATCCAAATCCAGTCCTGCATTTTAAGGTACATACATAAAGGAAATCCTCAAGTCCAAATCCTCAAGGCCCTGCTTCCAGATTTGACCTCACCACCACACGCTAACAACACGTCTGGGAATTACTCGAAGATTTTATGTTTTTCGTGTTTATACCTACCCGTGTGTATTTCGCGTAGTGTGCTCGTATATTTACTCGAGGTTTTCTACGATTATTCGTATTTATATATAGTGACGTCTATATTGGTAAATAATACAATTTTTAAACGATGACATTATGGCAGCTATTGGTTGCTTTGAAAATTCGCGTGAAAAAGCGTGAAAAAAATGTATGAGTGAAGGCATAGTTATTAAAAAGAACACAATATTCACATGTAAATCTGCGAAAAAACAAACAAAATGATAATAATAATAGTGATATCAAGGCCTAATAGTTCCTCCACACGTACGACTTTGAACTGTATAGTTCAACCTGCACAATTTTTTCTTTTGAAATTTCGGAAAGGATTTTCGAACTGCGTAAATCTACAAATTCCTCAAGGCCGACTCTACACACGGGAAAGAAAATCCTCAAGAACTGGACTGCTTAGTCCAAACCTTGAGTAAATCTTCTACGTGTATAACCTTTAGGTTATAATTTTTTCATGCCTTAGGTAGATACTTCTATATTGCACATGTTAAAACAGAACAATTTTTGTGACTTAAAATGTTTAACTTCCTGCGAATCGGGGATTTTATTTTTATGTATAAATTCTGTGTCGCCGTGTCATGATGTCTAATTGAACATACATTAGGATGTTCAGTTCGTTTAGTAAAAACGACGAAATAAATTTTTAAAAACCCTAGTTTTTATTTTAATTTTTTAAATATTTAATGTCAATAATTGGAAGAAAAGAGAACAAAAAGTAACTATATAAAAAAAATAAATAAATAAACAAAATAATGTACCTTATGCAGAGGTATACTTAAAGGGGTGATTTTGAATCCACACTCATTGAAATTTGATATTATGCTAATATTACAAATACTTCCAATTGAGTTAATTATAATACAATACAATATGGTATAATATAGTACTGCAGTATAACATGGTATTACAGTTAGAAGCGGAGAGGCCCATAGGGAAAAAGAAATTTTCCCTGTGAGCCCTCATCTAATATTATGTCTGTAATCCCCTTGGTATACCATTGAATTTTTTTGTAACTTTTATAATTACAAAAATTCACCATGTATAATTAAAATGATTAAAAATCATTACCTATCGTTTTTTTTCTAATAATAATATAACAATACACATTATACACAATTCGTTCAAAATAATATACGTTCATAATTAACTTGTAAATCTTGAATATTAATATATAATACCATATATACGTAAAAAAATTATATTATAAATTATGATTGTTTATTCGTGGTGAACTGAACTGTTAGGATCACTAACATCACATAGTCCTTTCATGATCGGGATAGGCAACCGAAAAGGTGTATACATGTTGCATGTTACATGTTACTACTCCACTAAAATTTTCATTAATTTAAAAATATTCAATACCTATTATTATATGGAAAAATTAAGGGAGGGCAGCCAAATGTTATTATTTTATTTTAAGCGATACCAATAATGCTAAAAAAAAATTTCGTAGGAAACGTACGTAAAAACGTATTACAATTTAAAATTGTATTTATTATTTTATGGAAAATTTAAGGGAGTGGATATAAATGTTTATATTTTATTTAAATGGACCCCAAAAATTAAGAAAATATATTGCAAAGGGGGTAGTATATAAAAACGTGTTTATTATTTGGGTGAAGGCGAAAAAAAATTATTAAGTTTTTATTAATTTTAAAATAGTCTATTACTAATACAAAGGGGAGCAAATATAATTTACTCATTTTAAAGAATCCCAAACATTTCGAAAACACTTTCGACTTATTATTTTGAACAAGTAATAAAGGTAAAATTATAGTCCGTTACCTAAGTAATAATTCGAAAAAATCTGCATTCAAAAATTTTAATTTTTCGCGGAAATATTGCAATTAGTAGTAAATAGATCTGGGACACTGTCCATATTATTTAGCAATACATCATTATAAGTATATCGAAGGTGTATTACAAGCAATTTTTTTCCCTCATTTTAGTGGGTCCTTTAAAATATTTCCCTGTAATAAAAACACAACCTATCCACCTAAAACCTAACCTAACTTAACCTAACCACCCCTGGTTACAGTTTTTACATAACTAATAAAACTTGTTTTCCGTTTATAGGGTACGAAATGTCCAGAATAATCTGTCAAAACCGAGATACTGGTTCTGAAGTGGATGCCGATCTTTGTCCGGGCGAGAGGCCGAATGGCAGTGATTTGTCCGTGGAGTGTAACAGCCTACCATGTCCTCCCAAGTGAGTTAACGTGATAATATTATAATTATCTATCTATCTATAAATATCTACTCAATAACGTTTATGATATAATAATATTAAGCAAAACATTAATGAGTTTTGAAAAGTTAAAATTAAATTAATTTTAATTAAGTTAAATACCGAGTTTTTTTTTTATTTAAAAAAACATTATTTTAACTAGACGATTTTTTTCTAAAATAATTGTTATTCTTCAGTTAATTATTTTTTTGAAAGTTAAGTTAAATAATATATCTATTAATATAGGATATAAAATGTTTTTATATTTAATTTTATAATTAATTTGTAATAACAACAGTTTTATATTTTAATATTTAGTTTTAAATGTGTCAACAGAAAAAAAATGCTTAGAAGTACTTACAAAATATAATAAAAATTGAAAGGAAATTGGAAATGTATATTTTTTTTAATTGAATTTTATATTAATTTTTAAAAATGAATAATTAAACTTTAAAATTACGTAAGTTATTTTTAATTTAACTTAAAAATATCTAAAATAATTTAATTCTACTATGGACTTTAAAAAATTAGTTAATAGTTGCTCTCTGCTCAGCCTTGACGCTAAGTATTATGGTCACTGGTAACATTATATACGTGCACACGTGTATTCAACGTGAATACGTCACGAATTTTTTTTCATTTTCATGCAAGTTTCGCATAAAATATATTAAACACGCGTGAAAAAGTCGGGATTTTCGTGAATCGTCGAAAACGAAAAAAAATTCACGTGAAAACGTCAAGTCCGGCGGAATGGCACTCGGGTTCAGAATAAGACGTGTTGAAATAAGCACTCTATACAGAGCGATCGGAATAATCACACAGCTGAAATCACACGAGTTTTAGACTGTCTCTCATCTGTTATTTTCGTAACACGCAATCTGTATAGTATAATAAAATGCGTGTTATTTCTTTTGTATACATTTTCATTTCTGGTTAGGTTTTTTTTTTCTCTCAAACTAAGCGCAACTCACCTACATAAGCTTTTTCAATCCCCCTGTATATTATGTATATAATATAGTAATAACTATAATACGTATGTATATACCTATACATGTAATATATTACAGATGTATGTCGCAAGTCGTAATACGTTTGTTGTTTCTTCGCTACTTAAATAATATTATTATATCGTCGTCGTCGACACGGGAAACAAATCTCTCGCGTATCAAATTTAAATAAAATAATGTTTTACTATATATATTATATATAAGTTAGATCCCGGATTCAAAAGTCTGCATAATAGTGGTAATAGTGCCTACGGTGATAAAACGCCAATGTCTCATCGCAGGCAAACATTTCAGTTGGATCGACGTTATAACACGGATAACCAGTATCTACAATCACTATAGTGAAAATATAATTAATCCGCCGGATTATGTGAATGTTAAAAAGTGTTTTGAATTGTTTTTATTTATTATTGAGTACAGTTTGCTATAAGATACAAACAATTCGTTTCAATTTATGTTTTAATATATAATATGATAAAACAAATTTACATTAAAATTGTGACATTTCATCATGATTATTATTTATCAACTAATAATTTTTCTTTTTTTTCCATTTATAAAATTTATTTAATGAAAATTTAAATATTCTGCTTCATTTATTGTAATTATTTAAAATAGTTTAACATAGAATGAAAATTGTATTTAATTAATAATATAATTAGAGATACCCGATAGTAAATTGACTAAAATGCCTGTTTACCTATCTATAAATCGACTTTTATTACCTATGTTTTTTATAGATATAAATTTGTGTTATTACTTGAAATATTAGAACTTGAGCCTTATTGATATTGATTATATGAATTTTGCATGCCATGATATTACAATATTAAATTACGATTATTTATAATATTATTCTATAATATTGTTATTATAATAAATCACGTAGAATATTTCAGTTTTTAATTAAACGAAAACAATTCCCAAAAATCGCCATATTGATGAAACTAGTAAGTATATAGACACATAAAATATTTCGCAACAATATACTCTTTAATTTGGCTGACTATCTTCAAATTTTACTAGACGTTTAAAGTTAAAAATATTATAGTGGTAATAGTATACCCCATTGCCTAAATTATAATTTTAAAATAACAATATTAATATTTCGTTGACACATTACAATTAATAAATAGATCTGGGACACTCTGTAGACTACCCCTTATCCATGGACTATAGTACCTTTATATAAAAATAATGCTAGAGTATAAAATGTACAAAACAATATAATGTATATAATTTATGCAATTCTATGCTAAATTATTATTGTAGAAGTATAATAATTTCAGTGCGAACAAACAGTGCATAGAAGTTTAATTCGAAAAGCAACTGCAGTATTTTAAAGAAATAACAGTTTGTATTATTTAAAATCATATACAATATTATATTAAATATAATAGCTTGGCCATTTTGTTTTTTGCATTATTTATTTAAAACTGAATGCCAGTCGAAAAAGTTTTAAAGAAATCAAAATCAAAGAGAAAGAATTGCTGAATGTTAATAAAAATAAAAAAAACTTGAAATAGTATATTATGATGGAAAAGAAGTATACCATTCGAGATAGATTTGAGTCTGACGTACAGGATTTCTAAGGAATTATTTTAAGTTATAGTGAATGTTACTAAATTATTTATGCATTTTCTTCGTCTCAATTGGGATAAATTATTTAGATTTTCCGATGGTTTTCTCTCAATTTCAATTATCCAAATTGTGAATAATATATTAATACATTAAATAAGCAGTATTTACATGGACAAACAATTATAATATTTCAGATTTTACTTTAATTGAATATAACGTCTTCACATTATGTAATATATGATAATATTTAATTATTTATATGTATTTTATATTATTATTAATTAATATTAATTTGATCGTCAAACCATAAATAATAATAATCAACATTTGTTTTGTTTTCAATAAATTAATATGTAACTATTTTATCAAATTTATAAATTATCTATGATGGATTGATATGGTGGCGTATATAATACGCATATTTTATAGTATATTATGCTACAACCTATAGAAGATTTACACATTACTAAATTTCTAATATTACTAATTCATGTATGAATAATGAATATAATTTACCTAAGTGACAAAGCATTAATAAATTGGTAATATTAGAAACAATAATTAATGTGAATTAAAATGTATTATGCGAGAACTATGCAAGTACATAGAAATACAAATACTAATTGACACAAGCCCTTTATACATTACAATTTGAATAATAATAGTAGATATTTCAGGTATAATGTTAGGTTTTATAAAAATTTTAATAAATACAATATTATATAGTTTCCACGATATCGAATAATAATAATAATTAGCAATAATAGTTAGGTATAATACTATAACGTATAAATTGTCAGTCAATCAATTAGTTTATGATAACGAATTTAAATATACATTATTCAAATTGATTATTTTAAAATAGTTTACTATAGCTGTCTAAATTTAATATAGCTACCTATATGTAAAAAATTATGAAAACTAAATTAAAAGCATCTTCTCTAACAACAAAATATTTTTAATACTTTTAATATAATATTATATTATATCTATACACTCCTCATTAATCTTATTATTACAATTGATATTTTATTTTGTTTACTTGAATTCCTGTATATTAAGACAATATATATACCTATACTTATATTAATTATAATTTTGAAAAAATGTTCTATTAATTTTCAACGGCCAGTTTTGTACTTGAAAATATTTCTCTGGACTTTTTAATTGTGGATATTATTGTCTAATAATATTTCCCAGATGATTATAACTTAAGCTGAACATAATTTAAATAAAAAAATTAAAACAAACACTATTTTGTTATATTGTTTATTTATTTTTTATGTTGTCGATCCGCTATTAACTTTTTACTTATTGAATGCGTGTCTGCTAACGACGTTGACATTGTATGATAACTCAATTGTATAGTATAGAGCCGTTTCTGTATCAGATCGGTTACTGGACTTTTGTGGTAAAGGTATCTTTATTTGATTTTTTACATTTTCTTGCAGTAGTAAAAATGTCAATAACGTTTTTATGCGGAAGACAGTGCACGGGCTACTGAACAAAAAAACTCATTTTTCTGGCTGCAGTCGATTTTGATTAAATCTATACGTCACGAAATATGATATAATTAAACGATTTCGTCCGATGATTGACGAAAAAATTAATTTTTCGTGTGATAACATGATTCTGAATTCGACACACACCCTCTGCAGTGATAGGAAGTATATACCTATCTCTTGCACACCTCCCTAACAAGTGTACCAAACTTTTGTATTTACGACCGATATAAAATCAAAACAGAATTTTGAAAACTAGTGGTTTTTAGTAAGTAAAATGAAATATCTATAACTAATAGTATTAGCTGGAATAGTGATTTATTTTAGTAAACTTTTTCTAATAAGTTTGCATTGATGATCACGAAGACAAACAGTAAAGAACGATAACTTGTTAATATAATATCATAGTATATATTTTCAAAACGAATACTGCAATAAATTTACTCAACTGAGTAAACGAGATAATCTACCTTATTATAATAAACCTATTGTTTTTACGAAATACAATGTTCTGGTTATAATATCTTAATACAAATAATATTTGATGACTTTTATCATTGCATTCACGACAATTAAATTATAAATTGGTTATTTTGAACGATAAATCTTTTGCGTCACAACAAATTTTATGGTCGGTAGGTAACAAGATTTTAGACACTACCTTTGGGAACAATGAAGAAAATCACTCTATTTCGAAATCAATATTAAATGATAAATAGAAGGTTATCAAACGTATTGGTAATCTTTAACTTTATCTTCAGTATTGACCCTATGGATTCCAATAGGGAAAAGTAATTTAACGAGATAAAATGTGTATATTTTTTTTCTTCCATAAATGTTCGATATATTCATCAATGATCATATATTTATAGATAATGATTTATTTTATCTACGATAGTCATAAATTGTATATAAGTGAGTGGGTAAAGGGTATCTTTTAGTATTAAATATTGGGTTTTATTGAATAAGGACTTTTAAAAGTATAGAATTCTTTACTAAGTTAGATAATAAAATATTTTATAATAAGTTAATAACTTCTTTATTATATTGTTATAGATATTTCAGATGAGACGCATACATAGTTTACTCTAAAATATTTACGATTTAAAATATCATAACATGCTAATATTCTATCAACAAAATGCCTCTTTCGACTCAAACTTTAGTTGCCTTAAACTTTTGAATTTTAAATTACATAGGTTCTTACAAAATAAAATAGTTAATAATTACTATTTAACAGAGACAACAAATAGGTACAATTATAATTTTTTTATTTCATCTTTATCATAATAATATAATTTAATTTTACCTATTTAATAAACGATTAAATGATTTTTACTTTTTATTTCATTAACAAATTATATATTATATAATAAATATTATATTGACAAATTTAAAATTATTAAAATATAAAACTATTGTTATTGCAAGTTAAATTAATAATAAAAACATTTTAGTCTCTATAAAAGTATATTATTTAATTGAAATTCATTAAACAAAATAATTAACTGAAAAATAATTAAGTATTTCAGAAAACAATTAATATAACTTAAAACGAACTTTTAAATGTGTTAATTTCCAACACGATTTATATAAATTTTAAATAGTTAAGTACATGGCCGTATTCAGAAGGGGGAGTTTCCGTGTTCCAACCTCCCCTGAAAATTCGACGATATTTTAAATTACATATATTTTAAGAAATAACAAGATTTTCATTTTAATATACATAATTATTAACATTTGCAAAAAAAACCCTCTTGAAAATTAATGCTAAATACGGCCATGGTTAAGCAGCATGCCAACATATTATATCTTACATTTGTAAAAACAGTATAACAGTACTTATATATTATTGTTAACTAATAAATATTCGAATATTGAATTTAAATTTTCAAAAAAAAACTATTCGTTGGTTATCACTCCAGGATATATTTATAATTACATATGCCAAATAAATTCTTACATATCTTCTCCTTGATATATGCGTCTGTCAATATATTGCTTAATTATTACATTTTTAAATAATACAAGTTAAAATAAATATAAAAGCATATTTTCTACAAGAATATGTTATTTAAGTTCAAGAAAAATTATTAACAAAATATAACTTGATATTTAAAAAAAAACATATACAATAAATGTGAATATATTTTTATATATATATATATGTATATTGCTAAGTTTGAAGTGCATATTTAAAACAATATTAACTTGTTATATACATCAATTAAAATTAACTTACCTTTAACATTTATTTCATTAATTTCTAGTCTTCCAAATTAATTTATAATATATATTGATATATCATTATACAATTTTACAATTTACAAAACAAAATGTATTTCAATACTAGAAATTTTATTGAAAAAATATTATTAAAATATGCGGAAAATTAATCTGTGCAACAACTATAATGTAACTATAATCGTATATGAATTATTAAATAGGTATGATCTTTAAAAATAAAATGCAACATAATATATTATATTATGATATATAAACAAATAATTACCTAATCTAAAATGTCCATTGATTAAAGAAATAAATTACTATTACGTAAATAACGTGGACATTAATTTGCTACTCTGGTCTCATTGACTTTTACGTAATTAACAAGGGACTTCGACCAAATCGTGATACATGTGCAGAATAATCGAATTTATAGGTCAATACAATATAAGATATACAATCATAAAATGTCCAATACATGGTTTAAATGTTATTAAATATCAATAGAATCTTCAAACATTAAATTAAATTTAAATGTAATAAATTATTGAAATGTAATCAAAGTTTTTTATTAAAAAACATTGACAACAAGGATTATTGGTACAAAACATATATTAATCATCCGTTATTTTCACAAATATATTTTTTTTAATATTATATGATATATTCAATTTATAATGCATGCTACTCTATCGAATTATGTCCAATACTATATACCTAATATTATATAATTTAACAATAACTGAAGAATTTTTTAAAACTATACTGTTAAATCCAATTAGTACCATATACTCAATTTTTTATTTTTTTATTTTTTGACAAATTAGGATTATAAAAAAATAAATAAATACAAATCTATATTCCCTATTATTTTTAATTGTGACTTGTCAGTAGTTTTAATAAATAAAAAATAATAATTATTTTAATTAACAAATCTAAATAATAAAAGTTGCTCAGTCAAAAATGAAATGAAATGATTCATAAATGTATAAGAAATATATAAATCATAGTGTACATATCTAAAAATAATAATATTTTAGACTTTTTTACTTTGTCACTATTTTATCGTAAAAATAATCTAGATTGTAAAATTTGATTTTAGATTTTTTTAAATCAGGACATAACAACCTATAAATAGTTATGTGGGATGTATTATATTTTGTTCGGTAGTGTTTGTTAACTTATAATTTTTTATTAATTATGTAATTTATGCATTCTTCAAAAATCTTTTTTTGATATCATTTAAACATTTTATACGTAAAAAATGTATACTCTCATTGAAAGTTTTTAATTTATGAAAAAACAATTAGGTACTAAATACATAATATATTACCAGATATAGAGTACTTATTACACACATCCACTTATTCATCTCATTTATGAATTAATTACCTAATATATAAATAATACATTTTCTTTGTAATTTTCCAAATAATTTAGTAGTTAATAATATAATTTAAATATGCTAATTTATAAAACGCATTATTTTTATAATTTAAAATATTTCACAATCTTGTATTAGTGATACGAATACGTTTGTCAAAACTTCTGATAAAATCTAAAAGAAAAATGTCCATATACGACTACACATATTTTTATCATAACTTAATTGTAAAAAATATTGTGAAAAACTTTTTATAATAAATTCAGAAATAATAACATTATTCATTGTATATTTATCACAAATGCCACTAATCCTTATTCCATCAAATTCTTGTTTATTTCTTTCAGTCTCATGTTATTAGTTTATTACGATCAATATTTCTTAAATTAAAATTGGATATTAACAGTAATGGCGCTAATCACGAAACAAAATTTCAGCTAATTCAAAAATTGTTTTTATAGTCAACAAAAAAAATTTTAAGAACACTATTACAATATGTATTAAGATTTGAATTTTAAAGAGTTAATTATAAATGTGCTCGATTTTAATAATAATTTAGAAATTTCATACAAAAATTTAATTGAAACAAACGGTTTAAAAGTATTTAAATACTTCTTTATGATATTTGTGTTGAATACCCATAGAAAATGTACTACATTAATTAACCACTACCAATGGCAGATTTACGGGGGGATCCATGGGGTCCGGACCTCCCATCCAGACACCGATAAAATGTTATATATTTGATGTAAACATACTGAAATAATATGTTAAAATACAATGTTTCATCCTACCCTATCTATTTTTGTGTACACAAAAAGTACAAATTAAGTATGGGCCCCTATTATATGTAAACCCGTATGTAACATTAAATTGCAGATAATAGTAATACGATTATGTTAAAATCTTGACGATTATTATATTGTAGGTATACAATTATAAATTATTATTTAGGATTCTGAGCGAAGCGACGAATATCAAAACCAATGTTTTACTAAAAAAATTTTCTTTTGTAACTGAAAACATTTTTCTGGTAGAAATAATGGTCACATACAACAAATAGGCTATGCATTCGGTAGAAAATTGCATCTAGTTTTCAAACGTGGTAAACTTTTGAAATTAATTATTAGTATAATATGTTGCATTATATTTAGTTTCGCTCAGAATCATATTTTCTAATGCATACAAATTTTAATTATAATAAACCAATAATTTCTCCGAGGACCAAAGGGACGAAGGAGGAACATCTAAAAACGATCTTCCTGTTTTTTTACATACTATTTTTTAGGATCCCTCCAAAAAAATGTAAATCCGCCACTGACCACTACTGTTATCATTATAATTTACATTAATACATACGTGTGTATCTTTAATATTGTATTGAATAATCGTTTTAAATCTATCATCGGTCAATAATTTAAACAAAACTATAAATAAATAAAAACATACATATTACGACAATTTCAGAAATGGAAAATATATAATATCAAATATTATTTTTCAATATTTTTTAGCAATATTTCTATTTCAAAGTTTAGAACTAGTTTTTTTATGCGACAAAAACTTTTCTTCAGATTTTTACTAGATTCTATATTTTATATCATATAGTCAGCTCTATCTTTCATCTTTAACCTTACATACGTCATTATGGTCATTACGATGTCGATAAATTATAAATCATATAACATATCTCATTTCTCAATATAACCATTAGATGCTATAAAGCTTGTTTTTGGAAGACCATTAAATTCTTGAATTTTAAGCACTGTACATATAGTATTAATGGTATATGATGAAATCTAAGTGGTTTTTAAACGAGTTTTACTTTTCGTTAATATTTCTATTATCGAAAACTGGTAATTTTATTATTAATAAAGCGATCTGAATGATAGGTAGTATACCTATACTTAATAATAATAATAGTCTAATTATTACAGGTTGTAACTGTTTTTTATCTACTCGTTTGTATACTCCAATACCGATTTATCATTTTTATTTATCAAAAATATTTATAAAGTAATACCATACATGCCATTCTAAATATTCTATAACAATGATAATAATATTGGAAAACCGCTATTAAAATGTAAATAATATTATTATATTATATTGCTTATACCTACCTAATAAATAAAACATTTTAATTTTAAAACGAAGACAGACGTGCATAGTACGCTTCTTTGAAAGATACGATTAAAAATGAAAAATACTCGATAATGTAATATAACTTAATGTTTTAATATATACTTAAAAGAAATAAAGATAATCTAATTAAAATAACTATGCCTGGATGTCAATTTTTGAAAATAATGAAGTTTACAATAGTTATTGTTATTAAAGTAAAACGCTAACATTTTGATGAAAATAATAATTAAAGAGTTTTCTTTGCTGTTATTTAAAATAAAAAATGTATTGTATTAAAATTTACTTCAGTGATAACTAATGTTTATATTACAAATAGTATGTAAAATGAATTCGTATTTAATATTTACAAAATTTACATTTATTCGCATTACTTATATAATAATGATAATATAAGTAGAGGTGTTTGAAATTAAATATGAACTAAATCACGTTTTATACTTAAAAATGGAAAACTGTATAAATCGATAGGTGATAAATGATACTGCGAACTTGATTTACGTTTTTTTTAAATTTGCGACGAACAAAACTTTAAACTTAAAAATTAGTAATATATTAAATAATCTACAATCTGCAATTATTTAATAAATAATAATATGACCTATGTAATAAAAATGTTTAATTAATAGCATTTCGTATTATAATATACGTAAATCAAAATATTCTCTAATGAAATATTTTACGAGTTTTTATTAGTAATTTTTTTTAACTTGAGTTTTAAGTTATTATTTAGTGATCATCATGCACAAGTATATATACATAATTGGAACCATACTGCATAAATGTTTAATATTTAAATTACGTGTAGCATAATGTCATGCAATTAAAAACGAACTACAGTTTTAAATTTTGGCATCAGTACACAGTTAAATCGCAAACAGAATAAAGTGGACATGTTTAAACAGATAACCAATGCTGAACTAAATTGACAATGATATTGTACTGTTTGTCAAGGCTGGACATTAATAAATTAAAAATTTAAAGTTGAATTAATTTTGATTAACTTTTAACCCTGAAATTTTTTTTTTTTAATGTTATGTTAATTTTTAAATTTGTCAATATATAGGTACTTAAAAATATGATAAAAATTAAAAGTAAAATAAAATTATATATCTTTTTAAATGTAATAAAATTCTATAAGATATTAATTTTTTTAAATTAATTATAGTTTTAATAAATTAATATATTATTTAACTTATTTAAACTTTTTTGATGAAGTTAAATTAGTTTTATTTTATTATTATTTTTAACTTAAACTATAAAATAACTTAATTAAAGAAAATTAAAAAATTAGTTTTAACTTGGCCACCTTACCACCTTACCTTTTGTATTAAAAGTTTAAAACTTCAACCGAACATTAAATTCCCAAAATTTTATAGTTTATAGGTACTTATATTATATTATATCATAATTATATGTAGACATATTAATTTATCAACGATAGAACATCGTTTAGATTAGCAATTTATTTTTTTGTAAATATTTATATTAGAAAATTTTAAGCAAACGTGATAATATACTCTAATATAATTACCTTCACATAATGGAACAAACTATGAAACGTATAGATACTACACGCTAATGTAAAATTGATTAAACTATTTATAAATTGTATAAAACTAAACAAATTTAACTTTATTTAGTACATTATTATAATTAAAATATATGTTTGATTATCTACTTAATATTAAGTTTTTAATATGTACAAATGGTTAATTGAAATGAAAGGTTTCGTCTATGGAAATTATTTTGCTAATCTTTGTACAAACCATCAATAGAAACCACATTATAGGTATATTGATATATATATATTTATACTTCTTAGAGTACTTTTTATATAATAGATCGGTTAGTATAATTTATAAAATAAATATAATTTCTCTTATGATGTCGAATCGTATGAAAAATACGAATAACTATCGTGTATATTCGAAATCTGTGTTTGTAAAAAAAATCTATTTTAATAGTATTTTCGTAACTATTACCAGGGGTTAAAGTGGGGGGACGCAAGGGGACTCAGTCCCCCTATCTCTAATGGTGGTTTAAAAGCGTCCCCTTTAATAAATTACACGTTACAAAACGCTCTGGAGACATAAAATTATATATGGAACGCTTAAAACTATATGGAGACATTAGTCCCCCCTGGAATTTTTTCCCACTTTAAGCCCTGACTATAACACTATATTATAATATATTATGTTTAAAAAACTATCTAGAAATTTCTAGTTTTATTGACCTTGAATTACCTTACTTTCTTATAAGAAAAATCACATAAACCTTATAATATATAAATATTCTAGCATAATTATATAGTCAGGTGAGGTTTAAGACTGTGGCGCAAAAATAAAAGTTATAAAAACATTGAGTCGACGATATAACCTATGTGCATATTGTGAACCTTAGAATGAATCTAACCTAACAAAATCAAATCGTAGGCGAGTAAAACGAGGGAATTACAATTACTATTAGTTTCTTGTAGGTAACAATAAATTATTGACAAGCATCCAAAATTAAAAAAAACGAAATTAATGATCAACAATATTCGAGATGCCCAAATTATAACTAAAACTACAAATTATTATTTTTGAATTTTAATAATTTACGATATTTATAATATTTATCAAAATTAGACATATAAAATTACCTAGGTCTATACTTTTTTATAAACTATTAACATGTACGAAACAATTATATTTGACATAATATTAATAAATAGATGACTACTTGGAGTATATCTACTCCAAACCATTCTAAGACAATAATCGGAAATCTCTCTTAAAATTTTAATTCATGTATATAAACTTTTACTTAAATAAATTTGGGTAAATGGTATTCAACTATGGGTTTAGCTAACAAAATAAACACGCGCAACAAATTTAAATATTCCAGAAAAAAACTGTAGGTTAATAACTAATAGATACTTCAAAATTTAGTGATGTGCAAAAATTTTTATTTTTTTGAATCGATATAACGGTCCGATTTTTTGAAGAATCGATTCATTTTCGTAAGAATTGAATCGTCGATTTTTTTCACGTATAACGTATACGTGAAATACCATCATTTATTCAAAAATGAACTTGCGTTTCAAAAGTTATTCTTAGCAAATTTATTTACAAAATAATTAAATTAATAATTCAGCAACATCCAGAAAAAAATGGTATTTGGAGTCGCACATTTGGTGAGTCAATATTTTTTTTATATTGGTAGATCTTTTAAAAAATGATTTATTGGCACCGATTTTTTCATGATGATTTAAATCGATTCACTTTAATAAATCGCTCAACACTACTCCAAATAATTTCAAATGACACTTGATCCATGCAAATCTTGAAACGGTAGGTTGTGGCCACCTTGTGAGTTTGAGAACGCTAGTTTATTTTGAGTTATCACGTTCGTTTATTTCTATCTTGGATATATATATATATATATATATATGTATATACAGGTTTTCGGTGCGCAGCAAAAGACTGAAGTAAATGGCTGCTGCGCAGGTGGGCAGGCTACAAAATAGGGAATTGTTTGCCTAACACAGTAACGGGTGACGAACTGAATCGCGTAAGGCTAAACTCAAGCAAGTTGCCCGTGGTGGTCTTAAAATGGACCACTTTAAAAGATGACCAGACTTGGTTAGTGTTGGTCCAAACCAGTTGTTGAATATGTGTCACCAGTTAGGTGCGAATTATCGTTGCCGGGTGCCCGATTTCTGTGCCTTGTGATTGGGCTCGTTGTCGTGGCTTAAGGATTCGGGTGCTCATTCGCAATGTGGATTGGGGTACCGAAGTGCGGAGTAACGTTGACCGGATTCTCGTATGCATTATTAGTATCGGGTTAAGACTTAGGCTACAACTGTGAAAAACAAAGGAATCAATTGTGTAGAAAATCAAACGAGGTGGTCACGTGGACGCCGTAAATCATCAGACTGTGTGTCGTTATGTTCGCTGGCCGTGGTTTCAGTCGTCTATTCTTTAAATATACTGGTATTGCGGAAAATGTGGGGTTCGTAGCACAAATTGAATCTTTCGAATCGTTAGAAGAAATATTAAATGTAGATTTTCTGAATGTTCAAGAATATTTCAAAACTTGGTACCTTGCTCTCATCCCAAATATAACAACGTCCATAGTATTCCACTTGAACAACAAATAAGCAAATAGGAAACTTAACTTAGTGGCACAGAGTCTTAACTTAAATGATGATGTCGCCTCTAAATACCTCGGAATTAAATTAGATAGAACACTGACTATTAACCACCACCTCGAAGGCGTTAAAAACAAATTGAAAACTAGAAACAACATCATTAGTAAACTGGCAGGGACAAGCTGGAATTGTCATGCAAATACTCTTCGCACTTCGGCCTTAGCTTTGATGTACGGCATTGCGGAATACTGCACCCCAGCATGGGGGAGAAGTGCACATACTAAAAAAGTAGATATCCATAACCTATACAATACATTTAGAACCATATCTGGTTGTGTTCGATCAACGAAGTTACAATGGCTGTAGGCTCTTTCAAATATAGCCCCACAGGATATACGTAGATATAAAGCGACCGCGAAAATACTACAGAAAATCAATAACTCAACAAACCTTCCCATTTATGCCAACATAAATAACGCATCAGTCAAAAGATTAAAATCAAAACGGCCAATTTAGTCCGTGGATACCATCACTGACATGGAAGAAGATATATGGAAGAAAAATTGGGAAGAAGGAAACGTTGTAAATGAGCACCCTATTTAAAGAGTTTCCGGTCTTGACTGTCAGAGAGCTGTATGGACCTCTCTAAACAGAATAAGGATAGAGCAGAGCAAATGCAATTATCTGTTATTAATGTTGAAATAAAAGATTCACCACAATGCAACTGAGGACAATTCAACACATTGTAGAAGAATGTCATCTTGTATGTTGAATGTAATCTTGCCGTCCGCCTTCAAATTATAAACTCGTTATTATTATTATATTATTGTTCATTATTTAAGGTGTTGTATGTTAGTTAAGTTTTATTTATTGTTGCTATAAATTTACATTTTTTAACTTCCAATCCCTCGTGTTAATTATATCCCCCCCAGTAATTCACCAATATATGCCACATGAAAGAAAAAAAACTGGTATTGCATTTTTGAGCTATATTGGAAGACTGATTCCAATTTTCGGAAGTTACTTTTATTTATGTTAGCTTTACATATTTTATCTGGCTTGTCATTAGTTCTTATCTTCTTGTCTGTGATTTGCTCACAGCGTTGTGTGTGGTTTGTAAAACGATCACGACCGTCAATTGTCGTTGATTGTTTTACTAATATTCTTCATTGTTTGTTTTGCGTTCTTTGTTTCGTAATACAGATATGGTATTCTTAAGAAAAACCCTTTACTAGCTATTTATTTTTCTAGTTATATGTTACTTAGTAGCCTACCTTCACGCTCCGTAACAACCTCTGTATCACTAAAATAACAGAAATAGCAAAACATTTCAGTAATCCTCTAAATAACAATAACTATAATAATCCTCATGTCAAAAATCTTTTAGTAAACCTTATTAGCGGAAATCCACCCAGATGTCTTATTATCTTCTTAAACGATACACAAACTTATGTAGAAATGGCATCACTGTCACGAATTCCTCCTGCTTCATTAAATAAATATATTTTTATTATTATTTATATTGTATAGATTGTAACATTTTTAAAAATTTTAATTTTATTAGTTAATAATAATGTTTTATATAAATTTAATATTTTTATTTTAATTGTCGAGTATAACTAATAAACAATATTATTTAACAATACTATTTAAAAGGTTTAACAATTATTTTACTTTTTTCAAGGTTAAGTTAAAAGTTGAAACTCAAACCTCTAAAAGCTGAAATTCATTATAATATCCAATGGGAAGTTTTAACATAATAATTCGTATTTCCAACTGGCATCTGTTATCACTCAATATGCGAAACTAACGAACTTGTCTGAGTGCAATGTGATGTATATGATATTTTAAACGTAACTATAGAATAATATACACAAAATTACATCTCGTTTAGCATTTAACACCACATAATGTATCGCACATACGATAAGTAAGGATAAAATTGTGTTTTCAGCTGTACATGCAAGTCATGCGAATAAACGTTACATTCGAGAATTAGTATGCTCCTGGCCTATCTGGACTTATAGTCAGAAAATATAATATAATAACATTATAGGTGTATAATTTCGAAGTGCAAATATCGATAACGACTCCTCTAAAGTTTTTTTGTTATTTTTAAGGCAAACGACAAGTAATAATAATAAGATAGGTAAAAACAGAGATTATTAAGCCTTTTGAAGGTGCAAGAGAAGATTTTTTTTCAAGTTTATACATTACTAAACAGTTAAAATAAGCCTGCTTAATACTACTTCAATACAATAAAAAGTAACCAAATTAAAGTTGTTCAATTTTTTCTTTCATTTTGCAACACTAAATTAACGTTTTGCCAATTTTAAAGAAAACTATTATTACTAAATACTAATCCATATTAGTTATACTTTTACTATGTTGTTTTGTCATTTAAAAAATATATTTCGCTGATTAAAATAGAAGAAAAATATTATTACAAAATAATTTAATCATTTAAATTACAAATATAAAATGTATTATGAGAAATATATTTATTATAATATTTAAAAAAATTATGGTTTAAGAAATTTTTAAACACAACTTATCATCGATAATAATACATATCTACTTAAATGGAATAAAATAATATTAAAGAAACTTGAATAGTTACATGAGAAAAATAAATTTAATGTTCACGTTTTCACTAAAAACAAGTTTCATGTAAAGTCAAACAAAAGAAAGAGTTTTCCACATTACCTTCTGTCACTCTTTTTACTTATGCCTACCTCATACGGCATACCTATAAGTAGATTTGGAAACAAGTTATTACTGTGTAAGATATCCTTGAAATAGATTTTAAATTGTTTGTGATTTAATGGTTTAAGTTTAAAGTACAAATTCGTTAAAAACACATTATAACATCGGTGTTCTTGAAATTGTATACAAATATAATTTTTAATTGTTTAACGTATTCTCGACGTTTTGTACAAAAAATATTTTATTTTATTATTTGTCACACAAAAATACTTGTATAACGAGACATTTTCTTTTGTCGAATTGAAATAATGAAAACAGAAGAGTAAATTCTGTTTTTGGCTAAATAATTATTTCACATTATTATAATACTCGAAGTTGAGAGTGCGTTTAAGGTATAACAAAATATCATATCCCAGACATAAAATAAACGTATTTTAGTATATTATATTCGTTTTCGTACGAACATTTTATGCCATGAAGGCATAATACGAATTCTTACTATTCCAGAGACGTGTGAAATGATTTTTATGCACAAACTTTTTGGTTTGTGTTTACAAATGTTCTCCCTAAGTAAAATTGGTTTCCGATTTGTTTCCAAAGTAAATAAAAGTAAAAGTGGAACAAACAGCACAAGTAGCGCTTGTTATCCAAAAATATTGTTAAACAGAATAAATAATGGTTTTGTATATTTTTTGTTTCACACATAAAATATTTTCAACGTTTTATGAACAATACTCAAGAGAGAAAATAACTATAGGTACCTACACTAAAAATAAGTGTTTTTATTTTTCAAATTTCCAGGCGAGTTATATTATTTATTTATTATTATTGTTGTATGCATTCATTATGCATACATAGTAAGTTTTTAACCTGATAAAAAACTGCTACTAATATTTAACAGAATCATACGTATTATTTATCAAACGATTAAAAATTTTAAAAATTAAATTCATTAAATCTATATTGAATAGTATAATAATATTATCGTTCGTATACTATTTTCCTATATTTTACAAAAATGTCAATTTTATCGCCAATAATATACGTAATTTATCTTTGTAAAACGGTAAAAAAAAAAAAAAAAACTATAATTTTTGACAGATATTTGTACATATTTGAAATGTGTCTGTGATGATGCTCGCTTTTTCTGTGAAATTCGTCGGGTTAAACGTATAATAATATATTAATATTATGTATATAGGTATTATATAAAAGTTTCATGCGTGTATTAAATTTTTAATATCAATCTAACTCGCGTAACTAACCCTCTGAATATTTTATCGCCATACTTTATTTGATTTTTATTTTTGTCGTTTTCAGGTGGATAGCTGACGACAACTGGAGTCCCTGTAGCAAAACATGTGGAGGTGGAATAAGGGTGCGACACGTTTATTGTGTGGAAGAGACAAATGGCACCAGAACAAAGGTAAAAACGAATTGAATTAAAAATCAAATTAAACTGGTAAAATAATTATTATTACCGACGACTTTAATGCGGTGATTTTTGAGTTGTTCCGATTCCATCGCGAGACTTAATAAAAGTCTCTTTCGTAATAACAATAATATTGTTAAACTATTTTCACAATTAAAACAGATTTTATTCAAATCTTCCAGATAGCTGAAAGTATTCACAAAGTGATTAGAATTTAATGTTACACAAATCGTAGGTACTATATACGTTTTCAGTATTGTCTCCATTATTTTCGCAACACAATATATTGATCACTCTATATACGTCTACATTTGATTACATAATCGAACAAAAATATAAATACATTTTAAAATTTAGATCTAATCAACCAATTGTCATAATTTAAATGATCGTAAGACTATTATATTGTTATACTCTGACCTATAAGTTGTCGCATGTTTAATTGTTAGGTTAGGTATTAGATTTTTAATTGAATAAATTTTGTAGTTTCATTTAATTACGGTCTTATTTAATTCAGGTTATTTATTTTTTTTTTTTTTTGCACAATTACGCGTATGACTAATTTCACAAAAAATGCACGATAGTTACTGTATAATAAATTGGTACACTACTACACTGAGATTAAATACGACTATATTTTTTAAGCGAATAGTATTTATTCAATTTTTATTCTGCACCGACTTTTATTAATGGATTACTTTGATATTAGATTTTATATTATTAAATTTTACGAATGTTCAAAGATCAATCATATTATTTTCAAATTTCTACCTAATTGTACAAGTTTACAATTTAGAATGATTATTTTCCTCATCTATATTATGTCTTATGTGTTATGTTCACTAAGCCACTAAATACTATAATATTTATTTTCAAAATATTAAATAATTGGGAATAAAAGCTGAAAACAGGTGTTATTTCACGCTACAAAAAACCTTTAATTCCAAGGTGTTATCAAAAAAGTAAAAAATACGATTGTACAAAGTTTTAGTAAGACCAGTAATTCTATACGCACGCGAAACGTGGCCAACGTTAAAAGAGGACGAAAGAAAACTGGCAGTTCTAAAAAGGAAATTCCTGTGACACATTTTTGGTCCTAAAAAAATGATCGAACTGGTGAATATGAAATAAGATCCAATAAGGAAAAAATTAAAGACCTGTGAGGAGAAGAAGACATTATACAAACACTTAAAGGAAGAAAAATGAGCTGGCTTGGACACATATGGAGGTCCAATGACATAATGAATGATGCAATTAATTGGAAACCAGAAAGCAAGAGACCACTGGCAGACCGAAGAAAAGGTGGATAGACTAGCCCAATCAGAATTTTCGGATACTAGGGGTTGATAACCCGGAGAAACTAGCAAATGATAGGGAAGAATGGAAGAAGCTGTGTGGAGCAGTGATGGAGCTTAATGGCCTATAAAAGCTGAATAAGAAGAAGAAATAATTGGGAATTTGTATATAATTTTAATAACACTCATGCTCGTATCACTTTAATTGCATAATATAACCACACGAGTGTAGATATATATCCCGTATTATAATGTGAAGCAATATAATTTTGGACATTTCCATAGGCAATTAAAAAATTAAATAAAAAACATAAAAAATAGATAAATATATGTTTTGGTTTTCCGCTTTACCTTCCTTTTTTTATCGTTTTGATTACCATTCGTGGTTTTTGTAACAACTCGTAAAAAGTAATAAGTAATATATTTTTATATATAATGTTATGGTCAGAGTGACAGTCTAACCATCGTACAAGGACATTATTAAATTAAAAATTATGTCCCTGTCATAGACCACGGATATTGAATACTGAAGCGAAAAAAGTGTAAAATAATAATTCGTCAAGTAGAAAATTCAAATAATCAATTTTATCGACACTAAAATAATATAGTAATTGAACTGTTATATAGATATCAGTTATACATTAGTTATGAAACTATAATTTTATCAACAAGTAGCAACTTTATATTATTTGTATTTCAATGTGTTTCAGCTTTGACGATAACTTATATTTTAGTCATTCATATCAATAAATATAATTGTAAACACTTTTTAAATATTTTCATATATTTACTTATATTTTTTTTTTTCATAACAATTTTCACGATTTGTATAGCATATTATTTCGATACTTTTTGATGCAAAAAACTACGTGCTCTGGCTTACGATATTATCATGATCTCTGATATATAAATGTACACGTATAATTATCATTATTTGGTCTATTATTGGTTTTCGTAATGCCACGTGTAGTTTAAACTTAATTGCTGCGATATTGTCGTCGATATCGTACGCACAATAATTATTACATTATTATCGTTGTGGGATGATGGGAAACGGACCATTTGGCGCCATTGGGGTACATAAAACCAACTCTCTCGGTACAGCTGCTGTTATATAGATAGTCCGATTGAATAAATTTTAGACCTGATCCAAAGCCAAAATGCCCACATAAGGACAAAATACGTGACCCCCCTACAATAATCGTACGTAAATGTAAAATCAATAAAATTATAATCTGGTCGTATCTGCGTAGTACATCGCGTAATGTCGTCGCTGCTCAGGATTTTACGCAATTGAGTAAGTTTTTTAAATTTTGATACGTCATCGTGGCACATCAGATTCCTTGAACACTTCGACGATAATTCAATAATATAATAATATTATGTATTTATGTTATTATTTACAATAATAGATACATATTACACATCAGGAGTGGAAACTGTTTCGTAACATTATTATTATAGCTGGTGTAAAATTTGAATCGATTGTGAATTTTAGCTGTTGTTCATAAGATATAACAACGAGCGAAAACTTTCAACGTAAAATTACACACTATAAACCTCACTGGTAATATATTTCGTGAGATTATTATAAATTAATAACTCGATCTATTTTCTTTGACAATTACTGCGAAATAAGTTAAGCATTAGGCTGAAACGTCACATTATAATTGTCTTCATCATATTTAATATAGTTCGTAATGAAGGTTATAAATTGTGAACATAAAAAAGTAAAATATCTAAAAATTTTTAAAAAATGGTTAACAATTATTTATATCTAGTGTAACATATAAAAGGTTGTATTAAAATTATTTTAATGTTTAGAATATTATATTTCAATGACGCTATGCTGATAACATCGTTTGTGTGGTAAACCCGTTTTTGTATTATTGTATGAATTTTAAAAAATACTATTTCAGATGTAAACGATTTTTACTAATGCGAAATTTCTAGTGTCAAACATTCATATAGGATAGTAAGATAGTTTTAATTATTTATAAACATTGTCCGATGTGTTAAAAGTGTCTAACGCATGTCTAAATTCGAATATTATAGTTACTATATCAACGGTCGGTTACATTGTTACAGTTAAATGCACAAAGAAACGCAGCGGGTTTTTATTTGACAAATGAAGGTCGTTGGCAGACTTAACAGGATGAAAATGAAAATCCTCTAAATATCATATACCCACTCATAAAAGACTAAGTTTGGGTGGTTAACAAAAGTCACTTAATTATATAATTGCGTAGGTGCTGAACCTAATGTCTAAATATATTAAAAATACATAACGTAAAAAAAGTATTAAAAAATAATTATGAAAATTAAATATAATTAGTTAATAAAGTTATTTAATCCAAGAACTCCAGGATAATATTCAATCCCTTTTGACTCTTCCATAGTTAGGAAACATTGTTTTGGTGAAATCAATTTATCAAATATTAAGTACTTAAAATAATTTCATATCATTCTGTTAAACTCACAATGTATAAAATAAATCAATTTCCTCATAAACAAATAAAAGTGATAAAGTATGTAAATCTCGTAACACCATAAAATTATTTAAATCATCTGCTCGTCGCCATCAATAGACAATTTAATTACCTTTATACAAAATCATCGGTTTATTTAGGTGGTTTATATTTAAATTTAACATGCTAATAATTATAGTAAATACGTCGTACGCGTCAATGAAAAAAAGTGACTAAAATTGTTTTTAATGAAAAACTCTACTCGTATTCGAATTTTACGTTTTTATCAATTTGCATTCAATTATAAAAAAAAATACGAGATAAGAAACTAGAAATGTGCAATAATTAAACACATATATTATCTTTAAATTAATGTTATAATCTAGTGCTCTATTATCCAATATCTGTATCATGTATTTTTTTTCTTGTTTTCAAGTAGTTCTATATGTGTTCTACTTATATCTATACAATTTTAATACAGAACTTTTGACTTTCTTAAGATTCTTTTAGAAAGTTTAGACCAACTCAATTTTTGATTTTTCAATTGATTAATTATTAAACATATAATTACACAGTATGATTTATTTTCATACGTACGAATAAAATTGTTGAATAGTTTAAACGATTTGTGAAATAATTTTTTAGATATTTAATAAATTTATCGAATTTTCGTATTATTAATATAACCAACATTATTATTATTATGATAAGTATAAGACGTATAATATTGTTATTGATTAATATTTAATCAGACAGATTTTTAGTGTTTCCAAAAACGGTGATCACTCTGTAGGTATATAATATGCATTTTTATTATATATATATATAAAAAATAACTATAATTATCTTAAATAACTTATTTTATAGTTTTTATTTTTTATTTTTTCACCCTAGTGTGTTTGAAATGTTTGAATAGTCTTTGAGATTTGAAGACTATACACTTATTTAAGGTATAAAGTCGCGGTGGATTCGTTCTAATAAATAATAATATATGTACCCGATGCTACAGCCAAAAACACACGTGGTCGCGGGCGGAAGATTCAGAGGGGCGGTGATATAGTCCCGTTTGCTTCGATACCGTTCCAAAAATTCGAGGCGGCGGCCAAAAAAGTTACGCTCCCGCGGTGGTCGTTAGCGGTGAATTAAACGTGCGCGCGAATGGGTTCCACCGTCACAGTGACACGGTGTAGTGGTGCTAAGTAAGCGTGTCGGTCGGTATAAAAACCATAATATTATTATATTTATTATTACGTATTTTATAGGTTTTCAAAATAAATTATCAGAAATAATAATTACCAATTATTGATTTTCAACATAAAATTCAAAATTTAAACATATCATTTACAATATTTCTGTCGTCCGCTTTATAGAAATATAGAAATATCGCTGACAGAAACGGTCTACGTTTTCACTCTCTAAAATAGTGTGGAAAGCTACATGATGATAAAAATCTGGACTTGAATAATATAACATTTGGCAGGGTCGCGGTAACAATAGTAAAACTAACATTATTTATGTTATCTGAAGAGAAAAAGAATGGTTTTTCTTTCTAATTATAAGATTAAAGTATGAAAATTAATTAATTTTAGGTACACTAACATAAAACCATAGTATTATAGCGGGTGAAAGTAGAGAGATTGGACTATTAAAGGAGCAGCGAGATAATATAATATATAATACCTACTCTAATATTAGTCTAATTATTACATTGATTGTTATTACCTATATAGTTTATATTATTATTGTTATTGTTATCGTTATCGTTACGAATTTACTATATAAATTAAAAATAATTATTATATTTGATATAGTTTAAGCTGAAGATTTTTGGCAATTCAAATAGTGAATCAGAGTGCTGCTATAAATATTTAATATAATTATATTGATCAGGTTTAATAATTAATATTATATCGTCCATCTTTTATATTACTTATAACGTTAGTTTATCCTATAATTTATCATTATAGTAAATAAAACAATAAGTTATTATAGTAGGGTTCGGATTTGAAGGCAATATAATCAATAAAAAAAGCATTTAAAATGTGATAAAAGGCAAGAAAACATTTAATTTATATAAAAAAGCAATTAAAATTTGTTTACAGTATAAAATCAATCCATCAGTTGAAAAATATTTTCACCGAATTCTGTAATATATTTTTTTAACTGTCACTTTGTTTAACTATATATAAAGTTATTAAACCACAATTGCGGTCGAAGAATTCGAACTGACCAACAATCTTGAATCTACGAATTATGAACATATTTTAATCTTTAGATAGGTAGTATGGGTTTTATATTTATATTTAAACATTAAATTAACTGGCCATATCAAATAGTCGATAAGTTTATCGATTTGTACCGTAATACGTAGGTATGTCGTGTACAAATCTATCAAATCAGAAAATTAATCGCAATTATTTATTAAAAATAACAATATAGGCATTTGTGAATAAAAAAGACTTCATAAGTACAAAAGGTAAAAAAGACAAAATAAAATTTATCAATCATCTTAGATATTAAATGAAATACATTTGTATATAAAAATTGGTTTTATATTATTATTATAAACATTATTCAAACCTATTATTATATACATTCAGATATTAAGATAATATAGAGTTGTTCAGTGATCTTATCTGATAATATTAATTTGTAATTCAATTATTACATTTTACCAGATAAAGGTGCGTAACTATGTTGACGCAGGAATAACGAAAGGTTAGGTTATTGTCACGATTAGGTAGTATTGTTCTATCGTAGAAAACAGTAAGTATATTATTACCTTCTGTGTTGTATTACTCTTTTAAAGTTTCATATTGTAAACTAAGTTAAAACTTTTCCATTTCTGTTTTAACTTATAATATAAGTATTATTGTAAAATAAACACCATAAAAAATCATATTTTTTAAAAAATTATCTTATTTAATGGTTAGGATAAAAAAAATATGACTATCGTTATTATAACAATATCCATATATGTATGATGACGATGAGCAATATCAGCTATTATTATCATCTTCTAGAATATGATAAATATAATATTATATGTATTCTGTAATAATGTCTGTGAACTTCATCATAGTTTTGTTAGATGTTTAAATCAAATATTAAATTATCATTAGTTAAATGTTAGCTTTAATACGTTATTCTTTCGCGTATTATATATTTGCCGTCCCATCTATATGATTATACGTGATCAATGGCTAATCCTTAATTTCGACTACAGTTGTCCGTCCTACCAGATATAAATGATTGTGTACTTTATGATTTTATTTATTAACTGATGAAAAATTAAATGTAGACCACTCTTGAATACACACGAATAAGAAATTAGGTAGAAAACATAATATTAGAGAATATGAAAAAACTGCAGCTGAATCCGGAAATCAAAATTCTGTGTTACAGATATTGTTTCATTAAAAAAAAAAAAAAAAAAACGAGAGGAATGTAATAGTAACTAAAAAAATAATTAGTTTAATATTAAAAAACATAAAATCTATACAATTATTTGAAGTTTTAATATTCTTAAACGCTTTATTGCGAAATTTCTCTGGATGTAAACAGTTTAAAAATTAAATGGAAATCTCTTTTTTTTTATATATATTTTTTTGCTGTAAAATTCAATTGCTGTTACATAAAAATTCTGATGATTCTGTATAACATAACCTATTATTAAAAATAATGTTATAATATATTTATATTATTTTACATTTTTGTGAATCTCGCGGAATAGTTTATAATTCACGAGCTCTACCTACAACCTACATATATAATAATGTAATGGTTTCGACGAATTCTTTCTCAATTTCCTCCTCGTCGCGTTTAGTATATTTTAATAATATAAACATTTTTTTCTTTTTCTCCGTACACAAACATCGAACGCTATTTCTGTACTTATATTATTATTATTATATAATTTTATTTAGACGTGTGGCATGTATTATTCTTTCTTTTCTTTTCTTTTTATGGCTTTTACGGGCTATTTAGGTTCATTGCCGCAACAACCACTTGCCTCCACCCATCTCTATCTTGAGCTAGTTCTTCTCCGTCGTTTACTCCCAGCCTCGATACATCAAGGCATGTATTATTAAAAATTTATAATTATTATTATCATACGCGCAACTAGAGGGGGCTGGAGGGGCTTTAGTCCTCTCCAAAATTACTCATAGACACTTAAAATAACAAGAAAATTCTCAACTTCTTTTAGCACTAGTTGCGCCACTGGTTATTATTATTTTCTACCCGTGTTCCGTTGGATATATAAAACCTACACACGAAAATGACGTTCTGACATCGCACAACATAAACATTATTTATGCAACGATTTCAATACGAATTCGTAATATTCTGGTCAATATAATTAATAGATCCAAGAAATGAGTTTTGTGTAGGTCGAATCAGTTGTAGGCATAGATTTAATATAAATACACTGAGTCAGTAAGTAGTAGACACTGCTATATTGAAGGAAACCGGAAAAGTGGATTATGTATCTTTTTTCCTACACAAAATATAAAATTTAAATCATCAATACAACTACTAAATGATAAAAAATTAATTACCATCGTTGTTTTATCAATTTTAAACTATTAAAATATTATCGTCACTTTTTGAGTGATGGAAAGAAGAATTTACTATGTTTCAAAATAATATATAAGTATGACTAAGTAAAACTCGAAAAAGTGCAATTTAAATTTCAATGAATGTTAAACATATTTAACAAAATTAAAAAGCTTACCCTAGCAACATATCTAATACGCAAGTTTTTGATAAATATAGGTACTTACATCTTGCCTACGTTGAAGAATTTAATCAATTGCGATTTAAGACTTCGGAAAATAAATTAACGAAAAACACGATGTTAAATATAAATCAATCTGTTTGGGGGTGCAACAATAAGTATGTCTCGTAACGATACTATGTCACGTAAGGTTTATTCAAGAACCAATAACTAAAAACAAAATAAGCTATAAACATCAAATCAAAGGTTTTATTGTGGTTCGTAAAATCAATGTCGCCGAAACAAAACAAGGTATAAATTAAAATTTCAAATCGTAATATTATTTTATTTTATTCACTGGATAATAATATTATATTTGTATTGACTATTGAATTTATGAGAACGAAATAAAAAAACACTTTCCTGTATCGCATTTTATGAAACTACTGTTCCATTGACTATAGGTACACATCGACGATTGTTTCACAAGTAAAGAAAAACATTGTAACACAAAGTTTTTTTACAAAAAATATATTTTATTAAATTCAACATAAACACTTTATAAAAATGATGTGTAGTTACTGAAGAAAAAAATGTTTCGAAAAAGATTTGAATTCAACAATTATCATTTTAAAGATCACACAACGTACTATTTTCAACTTTTATTAGCCATTCATATTAAGAAAAATCTTAATTTTGTATGAAATACGATTTTTATCAATAAAATATAATATAAACTAACATCGCTTCGCATCTGTATCTGTAACTGTACACATATACCTAAGTCTTATTTAGTAGCTTATTGGACTTCAGAAATATAGCAGAAAACTTTTAAAACACGTGATTATACAAGTTCTACTTAATTGTACAATTATTTGTTTATAATTAGTGTGAAAATACTGTGAAAAGGCGGATGAACGAAAGTGATGATCATCGAAGAGTTGTCTATAGAGACGCGTATAGCTGTAAAAAGTTTCATTCGTGTATGAATAATATTCATATTTTGTTGAATAATGACTGTAAAGTTCTCGAAATGAGATCCACTTGTATATTTCTACCGTGAATTCGTTTTCAAGTTATAGTAACTTGTTTTTATAAGCATGACGAGACCTTTACTTAATCTAATTATATTATATTGTCGTAAAATATAACAATTTCTTATTGTATCTATATTAATTTTTAATATTAAACGTACAGAAAACAGTTTAAACAAATTATTTAGATTTAAATTTATTTATTTAAATTCTTAGATTCAATATAATATTTATCAATCAAGTTATACTAGGTACGTACTTATATAAGTTAGGTACTTACAAAAAAAAATTCGATTTATATGAAATATTATATCAAAATATAACAATAATGTATTCTAATCTCATAAAGTTCTATTCTCATAAAACACGCACAAACCATAAAACCGTTTAAATTCCTTTTCTCAATTAAAATACTAGACATTAAATCATCGAAATATTGCTCGTAATAAAATATAAATTCTACTCGTAAATTGTAGTTATTATTATATTATTATTATCGTTATTTAAATACTAATCTAATAAAAAGCTAAACTGAAATTAAAATTTATTAATTTCACGCTTTCCGATTTATACAAAATTACAAAATAATATCAAAACTCGTTGCGTCTAAATTATGTTTAAGGTGGCAGGTTGAAAAACTCGACAACAGTAATAATAATAGTCACGAATACTCGAAATTGGGACTATGTCCGTACACAAAACTAATCGACAGTGATTTTAGACTGTTAGTAACGTTAATTTTTTTACGGTTGATTCAAGTGATTTAAAAATTGATTTTTTTTAACACGAACAAAATGTTAAATAGAAAATTTATATTATTAACTAATACTGATACTAATAAACTAATACTAACACGCGCACTGATAAGATGGAATTTGTGTTGCGAATAAGGGTTTTCACGATGCTAATTTTCCCCTCACGTCCTTCAGTATTTATATTTAAAATACACAAATCGGCATAACTATGAAAAAAATTAATCGATTTTAATAAACATTTTCTAAAATTTATATCTCCTTCGGGCCGGATTTGAACCAGCGACCTATGGATATCTGTGTCCGTTTGCCACTACAGTCCACCGCTCTACCAACTGAGCTACCGAAGGCTGATATTAATAATAGATTGTTTTAATGCATTTAAACAGAACGATTTACTTTCACTGGGCAAAACCGCTTTGACGAAATTGCCAACTGTACTATTATCGAGCACTCAGCCCCGCGACTTGAGTGAACTATACACACGTCCGTATACAAATTTGCATGTGCTAACCCCTTTGCTTTAAGTTGTAAACGATTTTGTAACGCAACATTGTTATACTTACCACCAGTTGGCTCTCAGTGATGTCCACAGCTATTTCGCACGAGGCATGAAGAAAATATAAATCATATTCCCCTCACACATATTTCAGATCGTTATACTAAACGCATATAAATTTAAATACAATAAATGATTATTATTTTTCATCCAAAAGTGATTTCTAAATACAGTTTATTATTCAGTTAAACTCATAAATCATAATAATGTATTAACTAACAATAACTTTATTTTACACATCTCTTTTTTTTTGTAAAAAGATAAAAAATAAAATATACATAAAAAATGTATAATATATAATAATGTTATGTAGGTATGGTATACATATAAATATATTTTTAGAGTAGATTTTATGTTATCATCTATATATACACCAAATAAAACATTTCTAAACATTAGAAATTCAAAAATAACATGAGATTGTTAAAATAATTTACAAAACAAAAAATCATGGGTATGATTTTTCATGTATCTTATTATTTGTATTCGTTCAAGTTCTTATACGGTAGCCGGTAGGAATATAAATTATCCAAAATAAAAATATAATCGTATACATCAGTAATTATTTAACGGTTGGTTACGATTTACTTTTATATTTATAAAATCATTAAGAAAAAATATATTTTATAAAAAAATGAAGTACCTAATTTTTTGGACGTACCTATGCTTTGCGAAAAAAAATTCATAATATATCATAATAGATCAGTTCATGTATACAAATGGTTTAAACTTTGTATTATTTATTACGTCAACATTTATAAGGAAACTCTTGTCACACCATCATAATTTATAAATTATGTAAATTTGCAATTTTTTTGAATGTTGAAATGAAGGAAAATATTCAATCGGTTTTAATTTTAAATATATAATTGTACTTGTAATTAAATATATATTATAATAAAAATATAATATATTTCTCTTTCGCAATTAAAACTTAAACAACTTTTTCAAATTAAATGACACGTATAGAATTCATAATAAGGTAATCCGTTTACGCACCGACCTTTAATAAACAATAGCAAACCCAACGTGAAAAGTATATCCTGTTTTTAGGTGCTCATATTTTATTCGAATAATACAATGTACACTGATTATAGTTAAAAAAATACAAATATTACAATAACTACGCTAACACGAAGTATCCTTTTGTTTTTGTAGAGAATAAAGACTATGATATAACTAAGATATAACCAATCAAAAACGATTCGACTTTTTGAAAAAACATATCACTTTATCTAAAATCGGTATAAAAAAGAAATGCCTATTATTTTTCATCCGTGACAAATTCCTAATTATCAATACACTATACTAAATAAGACATTAAATTAATATACAATTATTACGGATGCGATGCTAATTAGTTTATATTACTATTATATACCTTTACGAGATACCTAGTTCAATTTTCAGTAAGTATCCATTACAATATTAAACATGATCCTATATTATTAGATTATAGCCTCTCTTGAGTATTATCGATCGAGTTATACAGTAGAAATGATTTATTTTATACCAACAATTAAAATAATGCATATTATTATAATAAAATTCACATTCTGCACCGGTTTTGGAAGAACGCCAGTATGGTACACTTATCTATTTGTGACCTACCGAAAACATTAGATAACATAATTATTAATGTTATATACAAATACTGTGGTTAAGAAAAAAACAGTTATAATGTTATTAACATAAAATCTCAATATAGGTTATTAAATAAATTGTGTTATACTAACATTTTAATAATTCTAATAAACTTTATTTATTTACATTTATTTACTCACATAACTTGAGTACTTGTGTATTAAAAAGAAGTTAACCCCGCATTTTATATCTCCTTCTAACAGGGAATACGGCAAAACCAAAGCAACTTAGAACTTAAATTGTGATGTTTAGATTGAACTTAGAGTATAAACATCTATAAGCAAATTTAAAAGTAAGCATATTTTAGAGTGAATGGCTTATCTAATTGTAAAATATGCGAAGAAATCATAATGCAATGACTTAATGAGTTTCTAATTGTTACTTCTTTATCAGATGATATTTTACAAAATGGATATGACATTCAATCCATAATATATTTTTTTATAAATTTGCTAGTAAAAGTTTATAATCTAAGTACAACCTACGCATTGAAATTTGAATTCTGCGTTACTATGATTTTGTTATATTCTTTATCTTTATATAGACAGAGAGAGCACATTATTGAAAAACATTCAAGTATAACGCGTCATCTTAATGATCCTAATCCGTTTTGTTATTACCTATGGTATTATATTATTTTCTATTATTATACAATAGGTATTAGGTAATGATACACATGATTATATAATTTCGTTGTCACGTCATGTCATAGAGTCTCTATTTCAATTTTTTATAACAATTTATAAATAATACTCTAATCAAATATCCAAAATAAATTAAAATTTCAAGAAAAACAATATTTTTAGTGTAAACTAACCAATTTTGTTATCGACTTGTACTTTAATAATTTAGCATTACTCGCATTATTTGAATATCTTTTCTAATACATATCTAGTTTTGTCACTAAATTAACTTACTGTAATACTGTGTAATACTCTGTACCTAATGAATGCAATGTTCAAATTTAATTTATATTTTATGTACATTTATGGCTAAAACGCTGGATGTGATGTCTAATTAGTTACGTAGGCACTTAGCCTACGTGAGGAATTCTCCAGCCACCTAAAGCCAACGATCGATATCAGTGTATTTTCCGAGTTTATTTACAATTTTTGTTGTACGTTTATTGTATCGATCTCCATCAATATCATATTTTGATCAACGAAGTACTCGTTTATTGATAATATTTAATAAAACACTTTCCTATACGTTTTATGGTCGAACATGATTAACTTCCTAACGTATCCAATTTAACGGCAACTTATATACACTACTGTAAAATAGGCTAGATAAGTATGTACGGCAAAATATTAGTAGTTGTACATACTTTCTCGAATATTATATTTTAGCCCGTATATACCTGTGAAAGTATGAACGAAATATTGATCTACATGCATTAAAATGATCTTATTAATTTCAACCTTCGGTAGCTCAGTTGGTAGAGCGGTGGACTGTAGTGTAAATTAATCATAGATATCCATAGGTCGCTGGTTCAAATCCGGCCCGAAGGAATCAATTTTTTTTTTTCCAAATTCTATATATAATTTGTTTTTTTTATTCGTATTATTTTATTGTTATTCAATTTCTACCACCATATGCATAAATAACATATTACGTAATGTCAATCAATTAAAATCAAAGTGTTTAAATTTAGCGGAACTAAATTATGACGCATGTCTAAATTTTTTTTATATGAAAAAAAAATTGACAACGAAAATGTTGGATTGAACTGCGTGAATATTATTGTTACCTCGATTTAAAAAAAAAATCGTCTTGTATTGATAAATAATCGATTATGCAAGAGGTAAATCTATACGATTATTTAATATTTTATAAAATTATAAGTCTTTTACGAGTCTGTTAGCTTCATCCAGATTTAATTTATAATATAATAAACCTGCGTTGGACATTTTTGTACACGTATGTAATTATATACCTTGTTTATAATTAAAATGTATGTAAACTGTGACCACGGTAGTTATCTACGTATAAAGTGCTGTCGGAACAGCGTCATAAAATATATGGTGCGAAGAGTGCTCTTAACTTGTCACGTGGATACCTACGTTAAAGAACGGTCCACGCCTAACTGTTTGGGATAATGAGTTAACCCTTTTTCGCGGTTGCGACACTAGATTAAAAAACTAACAGATCGATTTCATCGGACTATATTTAAACAATAATAACAATAATGCATTTCAACAATTTATTACGTTCATATGTACACTGTTTACACAATTTATTAATTATTATTACACTCATATGACACGTGTACGAAATATAAAAAAAACGAATATAATGATTATTATTTAATAAATGTATACGTGTAAATTAATTAATTTACATATTTTATACGTAGTTACCTATATTAATATTATATTAAATTTAAGACACAATATACAATAATTTAGATTATATAACAGTATATGCAAATAGGTAAGTTATAACACTAATATACAACGAGATTTATATTTTCTCTAAGCCTGCAGTGCATTATAGTATTAACAAACGCACTCACGTAGTACAACAAACGTAAAAAAATCCTCTAACGTTTCACAAAATATAATTTTAATTTTAAAACTTTATTTTTGTAGTTCCTTGTATAGCCTTAGGTTTTATTATACAGTGACTGTGTACGTTTCGTAATAGATACTATGAGAAAACATTAATTTTATGTGTTGCAGTACTCAACATAATACATATAATAAATAATTAAATAACTATAAAATGTTAGATATCAAATATTCTGGTATTTTTTTTTTTTTTTTCTATAAAGTATATTTTCATTTATTTTTCGTTTAATATAAAATAAAATTTCATATACACCGTCGAAGTACATTCCGAGTATTTGCTAACAATTAACCACATTATAATGGACTGCCCGAAAAGGAAATTTCAAGGAAATATGAGAGAGCTATTTGTCCTAACAGAGAGAGCCGCAAACTGGATAACTAAATTAGACATTAAACTGTGATTTATTATACTTTTGTTTTATATTAGTATATGTTGGCTATATAATATGATTTTTATTTTTATTTTTGATTGTATTTTATTTATTTTTGTTGTGTTGATGTTGTAATATCTTGGCTATTATACGATAAATAAATAAATAGTACAATCCGAAACTTACCTTAATGAATTAGCTAGAATTTGCGACAGTATTCCCGAAATTGGCCAATTTCTCATACTTCCGGAATGAACTATCAATATTTTTAAATATAGTTGGGGGTCAATTTTGGTCATATGTAAATTTCGTTTACAGCAATTTTAAACGTAAATTGTCATTCTATTTGATGTATTGGAAAATTTTAAAACGAGGTAGGTACCTATACCTCTATATAGGTAGGGAGGTACCTATATCTATTTTACGCCGGGAGTAAATATTAATTATTTTCGATAAAACGCATTTTCCCACACGAATATTTTATAAATTATCATAATACAGCGTATCGTGTAAAGTATTTATAGTATGTAATATAGTGCAATTTTATTACGTACTCGGATATCGTAACGAAAAATGTGCAATTCTAAATTCTGAGTTTCTTACAACATTATTTCAACCATATCTTTTATAACCGCCGTATAATCTATACGCTCGTTTATGCAATGATCCTTAAGTATATTGGCAAAAAATAAAAACCAATAAAATGTATAATTTTATTATTTATTTAATGATGTCCGCGATAATATACTAAACACCATATACTCTATATATTACCCAATTAAAAACATAATACAATTAAATACCTACGTATTATATAAAAATTATTATCTTTATCCGTATAAATTTATTACGGTCATCCGTTAATAATCAGCGTGCGAACAAATTGCAGTGCGCGCATATTTTATATAGATGGCATATATTATTGTAATTTTTCGACATTTTGGATCGGTACCAAAACCTATAATGGCACTCATCGCAATATATGGGGCCGTTCAAAACACTATTAATGTCTCATATAGGTGGTTTAGGTATAAAATGTATTATTATATGATACGTACCAATAGACTCGTGTAGACACTGTCAGCACTTCAGCAGAGTAGTCGAAAAATAAAATTATTATATTTATACGAAACAAAAAAAATCCAAATCATACATAATAAAATTATTTTAAATTATATAATATAATAAATATGTAAACCGGCCATTTTCAAACTTTTTTGTCGGCGGTGCTCTTTTGTTGGATCGTATTATTTCATAGACGCGGTGTCTGTCCTTCTGTAAATAACACAAGGAACACGAATAAAAAATACATACTAGTTTTCATTGATAACCAATTCAAATAATGCTACCTATTGAACATATATTATTACATAAAATTACAAAATCCATATTTTTATAGTTGGACGTAAAGAACAAAAGAACCTTATAAGACAGAAAAACTACTATAAAAGTAAAAAACGAATAACCATAATGCGATGTATGTAGTTAGATACTTAATATGACAATGTCTAGTTGTGTTTACTAATTATACATAAAAAACGAGGTTCCTTTTTTTTTGTCTTTTTAATTATACAATAAACTGAGAATATTTTTTTTAACTTCGTATAGGTCGTGGTATCCTTGAAATAAGCTTGAAGTGCCCCTGGGTTACCGCAAAGCATAGTTTGGAAATTGCTGGTATAAAAATTATAATAAGTAATAAACCATACCTATATACATATATGTACTATTTTTATGTAAATTATTATTAACATTTATTAATTTCACTGAACATTTTGTTAAAATAGTCGTTTAGTATTGTTAATTAATTTATCTTTTAATGTATATAGTTTGTACAGCCGTGTAAGGGTGGTGTAGGGATTACTCTGTAAAAATCGCTAGAATTTTAACACAGATTCCCCAGCAGCTCATGATAAATGGTAATCATCACTTAGGCTATAGTTACACCAAAAAATCAGAAAGTATATACATGTATTTACATGAATAATTCAAAATCATAATATTATGTTTACTAAAATAATTTAACATTTACTGCATGTTTATAATTGTGTAATATAACAATATCATATATACAAGATGAAAAAAAGATCGCAGAGTAGTCAACTACCTACCCCGACTCCCCATGTGCACAATAATTATGACATGTACCCATATATACATTAATAATAATATATTTTATAAATTGATATACAAGGTGATTAGAATTTTGTGTTACAAAATTAATGGACATAACAATGAAAACGTGTATAATTATCACCATTTTTGTAAGACGACATTTTAATCATTTTGTTTATCTACAAGATGATATAATTTATACAAGCAGAGCGCGCGTGTGTGTTTTGTGTATATAAGACGGATGACGAAAAAAATATATATATATAATATTATTTTGTCGTCCAGCATGGTCTGAAAAATATAATTTATGACAATTTGTGTATCTCACCTAACCTACAGGCTATAATATATGGAGTTTTAGCTTGAATGGGTAAAGTGGTTACACGTTATTTACCAGGGATGTAACCGTACTTTCCTGTCCTGAAGGCATAAGTATATTCTTTAAAATTCGCTGATGTGAATATGTGATAACCTTTTAATATAGGACGAGGACATTTTACTTCTATATTACATTATGTCAATATATAATATCTCGTTAATTTTTTATAATGTAATATACTAATATCGAACTGATAAGCATATTATCATCTTATTATAATACCACTTAGTATGATCTTTAAATCATATTTTAATTCAAATTGCTGTAAAAATGTAAAATAAATACTTATACATATATTATAGATGTCGTATTATACAAGCTAAAGAACTATATGTAAAGGAAATATTTTTAAGAATTCAATGGATATTATGAAAGTGTTTTTGTTATAAATATGTACTTAGTATGCTAATTGTTTAAAATTAAAACGTTTATATTTAATAATAACATAATATTTGTACGGGAAATACTACGTTATAACTATAATATTCAAATTATATTAAATGTTTAAATAATACAAACACGAAGTTCTCATATTTTTATTATATAAAAAAGTAAAGTTATACTAAAATTTATAAGCAAGGTATAATAGAGTATAACAGTATTACACCCTCGACCCACATTGAACATGTATTATTATTTAGTTTTTAACATTAGGTATTATTAGTTTATTGCTGTATATCACATTAGGTATAAAATGTATTAATTATTAATCATTCATATTATGTATTTAATTATTATGTACAAAGTGATTTTTTTCATCTTATTAAACAATATTTTATAGTCAGACTGTAATATTATCTATAACAGATAACCATTATTATATTATAATCATAAAGGTTTATACTATTTAAAGTAAAATAATTAATAAAACATGTATTATTAAATTATAATATTGACAAATCAGCGTATAACTTATATTGACTTCATCTAACACAAATTTATATATTATAAATATGTATAATGTATGATACAATTGTTTATATACAGAATGATCAGAAATTCGTTGTAAAAATGGTTAGGTAATAGGTAATGGTATAGGACGGCTTTATTTTTTGTATAATAGATATTTTTGAGACAATTAACAAGTTAGGTATAAGTTATTATAATATAATATACCTAATTTATTTTTTTTTTTCAAATATATACTTATTCTGGATTGATATCTATGATAAATTTTGTTCTTCGGATTCGAAAATAATAGGTACATTATAGGTTTATAGACATTAAAAATATTTCCCCTCTTATTTAGCAACAACAATATACAACAATTCATTAGATCTAATTAGGGTAATAAACTAATAAGTGTAATAATATAACAAACAATTTCCCATTGTAACTATAGTGATTAATGATTGCATATTAATATATTATAACTTTTTGTTCTTTGACTGCCGTTACCTAAAAAAAAGCTTCAGCTATCCTAATCATGACAAATATTATAAAATCAAAATACATTATGTATCTATATCATAATTTATAATATATGAATTGGCAAAATAAAGGAAATGCCTTCCCAAATAAATTATAATAATAATACTTAAATCTTAAAATATCATCAATGACATTTAATTTAATACATTGTGTTACAGAAATACATGTACGAGTAGAAAATAATATTAATTTTATATTATTAATATTAACAATTAATAATATTAGGTAATAACCAGTAGCACACGCCGCTAGGATTTTAGTTCGGTTAGGGTTTTAGTATAGATACAAAAAATAAAAATGTTTGTTTTGATAATAACAATTGATTTTGTAATGATTACAATAATTCCTATTTCCTATCTGTATTTTTATATAAAATGAATATAGTTCATACTTAGTAAAAAAGGTTAAAAGCTTAAAAAGTTAATATAATTATATGAGAAATAGTAATAAAATAAATCATAGATTTTGTTTCTAGGTAATCATAAAAAGAATTTTGATGGAGCAATATATTTCGGAGAGGGTTAGACCCTAGAACCCTACCCTTGCGTACGCCACTGGTTATAACTATCATGGTATCATTAAAGTCTCTATAAACCATTAAAATACAATAACAATACAATAAAATAGATTAGAGATTTAAAAATTAAAAACAAAAAAAAATACAATATTTTGGTTAAGACTTAAGCAAACTAAGAATAGAAAAATATTATCGCGTATGCCAATAATCGTATGTGCTTTAATAATTGATAGAATTGATTTGGTTATAGATTAACAGTTTTCATCTAAGTATAAAATCAATTAATACGATTATCTGAGTACATGTTATGTAGCTATAATGAACACACTTTCAGCACCATGATAGTTGTTCCGCGCGTGCTGTGTAAACCGCGATTACACGTACAAACCACAGGTGTCGACGCGATATTGTGAAAGTTTTGTCGTGTTTGACTTAGATATGCTGTATCTTACTAAATTAAACATCTACCTTCGGTAGCTCAGTTGGTAGAGCGGTGGACTGTAGTGGCAATTTAATCACAGATATCCATAGGTCGCTGGTTCAAATCCGGCCCGAAGGA